>CAOKZL010000963.1:0-452986 GCA_948472985.1 Iguana delicatissima
TTGATATATATTCTCTCGTGTGTTTAAAAAAAACTTTATGAGTATTCAATCTTTTTGAATTTGTAATTGTAATGTTAAGATGGTATAAATTTCTTGTAACGCTTTAGAAGGATGTAATTTTAAGGATTTGTGTTTTTAAAATAAAAAAAAAAGTTTATATTCATTTTATTTCCTATGCTCTGTGCACTAGTGTAGAGACATCTGAGACCATGGGTAATGCCTCCTAGGTGTTTATTAAAGGTTTTTGTCTTTCCACTGTTGGGTTTTTGTACTATTTGCCCAATTCTCCCTATAACATCCAGGCCACTATCTCTAGCTCTTAAGGAACTCCTGAGCTCAAGTATACTGTCACCCCTGGGAGACAGAACACCTCTCAAGACATCCCGTCAGGCCCACCACTCACCATTTTTATTCCCATGAGTAGGGAGATCCTAACCACCGCCGCCACCACCACATGTCTCCTCTGGGTAGACTGGCAGAGGCCAGTCCTTGTGCTGAATCTTCCAAGGTCACCTGCGTGTTCTCTGAAGACTGATGTTGTTGCTCTTATTCCTGTTCCTCATCTCACCAATAAGCTTTGACTCAATTCTGCAGCTCCAAACTATTAGTGTGATCCCTGGTCTTTCTTCTTCTATCTGTCACATTCCTTCCAATGTCTCACTCCTGTGTTTGAGGACTGACCTCCTCTTCAGAGGCATCCCCTGTGTGTTCCTCATCCAGAACAGTCTGCTACGCTCTGTCGAAGAAAACCTCATGCACCCTAACATGCTGAAGGGTAGATACACAGGCCTCAAGTTGCTGGACCTTCTCTTCTAACAGGACAACCAACTTGCACTTGTTGAAAATGTAGCTACCCACATCATCTGGCAAGAACACAAACATACCACAACTGTTGCAGGTGACTGCAGCAGCTCCCTTACCATCCATATTTAGCAGGCTTAAGGAGGCTCTGAAACAGAACTCTGGGCCTCCCCCTCAAAACTCCCACATGAAACACCTGTTGGCCTTGCCAGTTAGGTGAGCACCAACCGACCACCACCACTAACTACCACAGCCTCCAACCTTAACTGATTATAACTGTGATGGGGTAGATTCCATATCAAATTTCACCCTGATCATATTAATACAAATCAGACCAATTTTTACAACAGACAAATAATGATAAAATGTGCAAAAGGTCAGAGACTACAACTATAAAGCTGTTCTTCTGGCTCTGTAATCTGTGCGTGTGTAGTCACATACACTCCTTGCCCTAACCCTTGGCAGGATAGGAAACAGCATATAAATGAGAGATTCAGTAAAGCTAAGTGTGCATTTTGATGCCCTTAGATACCATCCCTGTTCAGGGTCACAGACCAAGTAATCAAAAGCAACTACAAGAAGGTCAGGGACATCTTATTTTATCCTGCAGCAACAATCCAAAAATAACTCGTTAATCCAAAATTACAGATTTGAAAGGAAAAGTGAGTCAGTGAAAGAAACAACTGAACTCTTTTGTATGAATGTACTATGCAGACATCTTGCCACTGCTGGTTCACAAAATTCAGTAGGTCCTTCATAGTGCTACTGTTACCCTGTGAATTGGGGGTCCCAGGAGGGGTACCCAAATAACCACAACAAACACAACAAGGTGGGGAAATTAGCTGGAGCACTCTCTTGACTAACAAAAGGCAGGGTAACTTAGCGGGGATCTTTTACCCAATGTATACAGCATCAGGTCAGTGAGGAGGCAAATAGTTCAAATAACAATTAAGATTTACTAGACAATCATTAAAGAAAACACGAACACACTCCTAACTAGGAAAGGAAAATAGAATTCAAGGGGAATGGGTGATACGCCACCTGTCCTGCAGTCCTGAGGAAGCCTGATTGTAGAAAAGGAAACCTGGCGTGGCAGCTGAGGGGAATCTACTGAACCAAGCGGCAGCAAGGCAGAGTAGAAGTCCAGAGCAATCCGGCAAGAGTTCCAAAGAGCTCTCAGAACTGGGGGTTTTTATCAGGGAAAGAACGACCGTAGGCTAGTCTGGTCTTGGGTGAAAACAGTAAGTTTTGGGCTGGGGACAATGCCTCCGAAAGGTCAGAATTTACATGATTGAGTTATGTTCCGAATTGACAATAGTATGGCTGGTATGTAGATGCGGCTAGCTCGGCAGTTAAGCACTTAGCTTGCCAGGGTGCCCTCTCAGGGCACAGGTCTCTTTGTGTTAGCGTGCATACCTTGATGAGGGTGTTTGTTTCGGGAGGTCCTAAAGCAGATCTGGCAGCATCTGGCTTGCCTTGGTGTAAACAGCAGTAACTAGTAGCCATGCCTAGCTTCGCGCTTGTTCGATCGCCTCACAAACACTTGGCTGGTGGCAGAGCAGGGCTGAATTATGATATCAAATGATATCTAAGGTTACCAAAGTTCAGGCCAGTACACGGTGGTAACACTACTCTCTTCCCAACTATTTTGCTGAGCTCCACAGCAGCATGGCATGTACACGTAGGGGAAATTCTGTTGGCTTGTTCTCAATATTACATGGACACTTTAGTAAAACAGCTGGGTGGATCATCTGGAAACCCTATTTGTAATAATAAAGTATTGTGTATCCATGTTTGTATTTGTCTCCATAATCTGCCTCCAAGACCCTGAAACTCAGACAACTGAGAGCTGTCATGGATATTAACAGCCCAGGAGCAAGGGCAGGAAACTATCTGAGGTTCAAGAAGCTGCACCCGCCCCACCCCAGATCTTGAAGAGCCACTCTCTCCATTGTGCCCCTTCCCCCCATTTAAAAAAAAATTCAAAATGTCCCCCTGAATCTTCTTTTTTTAAAAAATCATTTTATTCAATTTCACATATAAAACAAGCAATTGTTACTGTAATAGTACGACATATTTTTGATCTTCCACACTGATCTAGAATTTATTTTCAATACATCTTAATACTTCTATCTCTATTTGTACCACATTGTAATGATGTTGTTACATGTCAGTTCTTGCATTTCAATCTCTTCATTACAGTAATGTCCCCCTGAATCTTCTGAGAGGTATGGCGGAACAACGATTTCACCACAGCTTGTTCTCATTCTATCTGTTGTAGGCCCCACTGAGGCCTATTTTGAAATAGAGCATAAGTGGAGAAGTAACTTTCAGTTTACTTCTAGGTTATAAAAAGGCTTTTTCCAGGTCTAAAGAAACTAGGGGGGGTGGCAAAAGCATGACAGAGCACAAGAAACATTCAGAGTAAATGAAGTATAAACATCTCCAATTCTGGGGAAGTGGTAAGCCATTGGGGGACTCAAAACATAGTGTTTGAAACCTGCATATGGACCTAGAGGAGTGTGCCTCAGGTTAATTTCATTTTATAAAATGGATTAGCTCTAATTAATCTGTAATATCTGCCTGTAGCCTGCTATACTGTCTTCAGTCACTAGGAAAAAGATATATTAACACTTCCTAGCCACCAAATGCTAAGTTGGAGACAAGACTTGAGATCTGTTTTTCCCACAGAGCTTCTAAGTAGTTCTACAGAGAGTACTTCCCTCCGCAGGGCCACTGAACTCTTTAAACAGGTAGGTAGGAGTGTGTGAGAGAGGGGGAGAGAGGAAGAGAGAATGAAGAGTTGGTACTTATGTGAACGATCATTCTGGGATAACAGGAGGAGCAAGCCACTATGCCTGGGTTTGATCCCCGCACCAGCATATGCAGGAGCCGTCCACGAGCCAACTGACAAAACCGTTTAACCGGCTCCTGTCCCTCTCCAGCCAGTTTCCTTCCCTAGCGTAACTGATTCTGTTCTCTGGCCTCTCTTAGCCTTTATAAGCACTGTTCTCACCATAGTGGTGGGTATGGATTGCTCCTCCAGTCATCCCACAATGATCGTTCACGTAAGTACCAACTCTTCATTTTCAGGCCGACAGGAGGATCAATTCACAATGCCTGGGACCTTCCCAAGCTGACATATGGGTGGGATCCTCACTATATAACTGCCTGCAGCACCCGGCGACCACACGCCGCCTGGGCAGATTTGTATTTATGCAGTTTGTAATGCCTAATGAAAGTAGTCGCCTCTTTTCAACTTGCTGCATTGCAGACATCTTCCAATAAACAGGAGGAGCCATAAGCCACTGCAGTCGCCATGGATCTAGTGGAATGCGGCCACACATTCATTGGATGCGGCTTCTTTACATAATCTTAGCAGAGAAAAATGCAAGCCATAATCCATCCCGCAATGACGATTACTGGCCTGCTGCCCAAGAGTCTTTGGTTGAAAAGACAGCAGCAAAGCATCTGAGTGCTGTAAGTAATTTGTTCTTTTTATGTAGGCCTTCTCTGCTCTCCTCACCTCCAAAGTGTGCCACTTTTCCTCCAATAGATGTACTGGTTTTGGACAGAAAATTGGCAAATGAACCACCTGCAGGCGAGATGATGAGGACAGGCACTTTGGCAGAATGAAGGGTCAAAGCCCAAAGTTAACTTGTCTTGTTCAAACCTGCACAAATGTTCCTTGACAGAAAGGGCTGCCAACTGTGAGACTCATCTAGGTGAAGTGATCGCAAGGAGAAAAACAGTCTTGAAAGATAACAGCCTCAGCGATGCCTCCCTTAGAGCCTCAAAGGGCGGTCCGGTTAAAGCATTTAGCACCAGGTGCAAGTCCCATGATGGGAATCTACGCACAGTGGGAAAAATTACAAGGTCACACCTCTCAAAACCCTCCTGATATGAGGATGTTTAACATAAGAGTCCCCATCCAAAGCCAGGATTGCTGACAGTGCCGCCACCTGTCTTTTCTAGGTGTCAGGACGCAACCCTTTATCCAGGCCTTCTTGCAGGATCTGTAACATGTGTGACACCTTTACTTCTGCCAGATGGACCTTATTCACCTCGCACCACCTCTAAAAGATCCTCCAGATCCTGTCATAAATTCTCTGTGTGGTCTCCCTTATGGAACCCAACATAGTTTTGACCACACGCTCCACATATCTGTGCTGCGTTAGAAATTGCCTTTCAACCTCCATGCTGCTGGACTCAGCCATCTGGGGTCTGGATGGCTCACGGGATCCTGAGCGAGTAAGTCCGGCCTCAAGGGCAACCTCCACAGAGGCGTTTGGGCTAATTGCAGCCACAGCGGACACCAATGTCTTCTTGGCCAGTGTGGTGCTATTAATACCACTGATGCTTTTCCCATGCGGATTTTTGACAGAACTTTCTGCACAATCTGGATTGGGGGAAATGCATAGTGTGTCCCTGGAGGCCATGCCACTGACAGCTCATTGTGCGCTTCTGCACCTTTGCTTCCATCGATGAAAAAATAACTTCTTAATTTGGCATTGCCCCCAGAAGCAAATTAGTCCACTTGTAAATGACCAAAAATACCTATAAGCTCGTCGAACACCTTCATGTTGAGGGACTATTCCCCCAGATGTAGCCAATTTCTGCTTAAGTAGCCTGCTTGTACATTCAACTCCCCTTTCAAATGTACTGCTGTTATTGATCTCATATGAGCCTCGGCCCACTGGAAAAGACGCGTTGACTCCGCTACCAGGGGTACAGAATGTAATCTGCCCTGCTTGCAAAAGTATGCCTTGACCGTCACGTTGTCTGAGAAAACCTTCACGTGACGATCTTTCGCCAGATAGTGACACTTCTGGAGCGCCAGGCGAACGGCCTTCAACTCCAAGTAATTGATATTGTAACACCTGTCCAAGGAAGTCCAACATCCCTGCACTAAATAACCTTTGCAGTGGGCTCCCCAACCACTGAGACTCGCGTCCGTGGTTGCATGGACCATATTGTGAACCTGAAACGGAACACCAGCAGCCCCCCCTCTTTTTTTCCCAGCCACCAAACCATCTCTGTCCGAATCTACTGTGGCACCCCTACTTTGTAATGCCTTTTTGCAGATATTGCAAACTGATATTTCATCAGTAGCCTCTGCAGTAGCTTCGAATGGGAGCTTCCCCACTGCACCAACTGTGTCATGGAGATGAATATCCCCAAACCTTTGCCAGCTGCATCAACTCTGTTGCCTCGCTCTGCCTGGCCTGCGAGCCTCTATCCTCAATCTCTCCAATCTTTACTGAGACAGGTACATTCTCCCTTTCAAAGTGTCTATTCTTGCACCTAAGTGCGTCAATTCTCTGGTTGGATTCAATATGCTCTTCTCATAATTGAGAAGAAATCCATAATTTGTCAGAGTCTGGATTGTTAACATCAAATCCCTCCTTAGCGCAACTTCCGCGTGCGCTTTTAGTAAAATATCATCCAAATACTGATACAGCTGTACCCCTTGGATCTGGAGGAACGCTATCAAAGGAATCAGCACCTTTGTGAAAACCAGAGGAGCTGATGCTAGCCCAAAAGGTAGTGTCTGGAATTGGTAGTGGTAATGCTGGTAGTTGAATCTCAGGTATCTTCTGTCTTCTGCACACATGGGGACATGGAGATATGGCTCCTTCAGATTTATGGATGCCATATAGTCCCCCACCTCTGAATTCTCCCTGATTGTCTGCAGGGTTTCCATTCTGAATTTCCGGTATTCTACAAAATCGTTAAGATACCTCAGATTCAACACCGGCCTGTACTTGTCATTGTGCTTGGGAACCACAAAGAACAATGAATACACCCCTGTACATTTCTGATGTTCTGGGTCTCCCTCTATAGCCCTTATCTCCAATAAGTGAGCAATCTTCTGAAGAACAATCTGCTGTTTGCTTTCATCTTTTGAAACTGGGAATGAAAGAAATCTGTCTGTCAGGTGGCTCATGGATGGCACCTGCATATGTTGGTGCAGGGATCAAACCCAGGGGTAGTGGATTGATCCTCCTGTCAGCCTGAGAAAGAAGGTGCAGTTAGCTGATTAGTGGAGGAAGGAGAGTGAAAACAGGGAAAGACTAAACAAATACAAAGGCAGAGGGAGAAAGAAAAGAGATGGAAGAGTTGGGTTGAGAAAAAGGAGAGAACAGAGGAGAAAGACACTGCTCTGGAATCAAATACAAAGGAGTTCCTAATAATTACAAAGCTGATTTTTTAAAAATAAACATACTTTAGAAGTGCATATGCTTCAAGTATTCAAATCTCATAGGCTTTTCTGTTTATTTCCATCATTACATGTGCCAGACAGTATTCATGATATCAGCATGGTGCAGGAGACAGAATATTTTATTTGGATGTGGCAGATCTGGAGTGTCCTTGGATAAGCAATTCTATCTAAAATGTTCCCCTCAAAGGGCTATTATGAGGTAGGCAAGAAAGGTGAGAATATAGAGACACATGGAGTACTTAAAACTCCTCTTTTGAAAGTCAACTCTTTGTTTTTCTTCAATGGCTTTTTAAAGCATATTCCCATGATTAGACACTTTTAAAATGACAGAAAATTCTGAATTCTGCACTAAATACAAGATATTCCTTTTGTACACAGCCTCTACTATGAAGATGAGAATAGAGCTGAACAGAAACCAATACCTGCAAAACTATACAAATATGTATGGCATTAATGGTCAGAACACAATATATACAGACTTCTCTTGCATTCCCATTGCCTATGAGGTCAAGGAAAGCCAATGCTGAGGCACAGGAAAAGCACAATTGCATTTAAGAGGATTATAATACAGAGTCAGAAAAACTGCTCTAGAAGAGCCTGAAGCAGGCAGTGACTTATGTGATAATTGCTATTCAGACATCTGCTCAGTTCATGTTTGTAAGACATTTAAATAGCCAACTGTACTTCTTCAGACTTTTGAAGGAAGAAATACAATGCCATTCTATTAGTCCTCCTAGGAAACTCCAAAAGGCCAGAGTGTGCTTTCTAAAAAAAATCACCAAATATTAAGGAGAGTCAGTCAGAAAAGTATTGGGGACAGGGGAAGAAACTTTTTACCTCTTACATTTATAAGATCTCCCTCTTCAAACTTTGGAAGGGTAGGAGTGTCTAGTTAGGCTGGAAAAACAAAGAGGACAATTTCTCAAAGCAGCTGCTCTCACCCATTCAATACATTCTCACCATGCTGCTGCTACTCATACATCATGGGGGCCAAACCAACATCAGTGAACTGTTTAGAAACGATATGTTCTGGTGTGGGCTTGTTGAATTTTCAGTTACAAATGAAAATGGATGAAGCCACTCTCAGAGCTTTCTCAAATGTACTGCAGCCAGAAAACTGCTTGTAGGAATGGTGTCCACTGACATGCAAAACGTAATACACAAGTATTTCTTCTGTTCTGTCTTGTGGATTGCAAACCTCCATATCAAATGGGATTTGCAGACTGACCAGACAAATAGGTTCATGACCTCAGTGCTCTGGTTATGATCTTGCTATGAGCTTCAGGGAGGTTATCTGATCAGTATCCGAACAGACCTCAAAGAGAACATTTTTTTCTGCTTATCATAATTTAAATGCAAGGTCTCAAAAGCCAACACAAGAACAGACTACTTCCTTCTACCCACTGACTGTTAAAATGATTATGAGAATCTCGAAAACCAGGGTAAGGCAATACAGCTCACTGCTGTGTGCGTACTAAGACTTTTGCCCCTTGGAAGTAGTACAGTCTAGAATCCTGAGAACTATTTCTTGTGTCCCATGTCGCATTCCCAATGCCTTCCTTAGAGTGAAAGCAGGGATAGTTCTACAAGTACATCCCTCATTCCCTATTATTAGCTATTGGCTCAAACACATTTTAATCCGCTAGGAGTAACCCCTTCGATCTTATAATTTTTATCTCCAGCTGGGTGAGAGCTGTTGAAGAGACACTAAAGTGACATGGGCTTCCCCTTCAGCTCTACTACAACTGGGGTTCTTGAAAGCCTAAGAGCTAATCAAACAAAGGATCCAAGATGGAGCTCTTCAGGAAGCAACCTAGGTACTAGGAATAATAGCCCAAACATTTCCTCAATCAACTATATTTAACCCTAGATCCTTCACCTTGGCTCATTTTAATGATTGATCATTTAGCCCTCTTAGCAGAAAAATACTCATGTATTCTTTATTCCCAATGTGCCAGTTAGGCCTACTTAAAACATGTGCTTCTGTATTGTCTATATCAGTGGTTCTTAACCTGGAGTGTAGGGACCCCCAGGGGTCTGCAATGCTCTCACAGAGAATCTACGAAAGGCTCAAAGGCTGCTCAGTCCATCTCCTCCCCGCAACAGTGATGACATGACAGGAACTGAGGCAAAAGGAAGCAGGCAGGCAGACCAACTGTCTGGGCCTGCATGTTGCCTGTCATGTGGCTGCTCCACTGCAGGGAGCAGGCAGGCTC
This sequence comes from Iguana delicatissima, assembly GCA_948472985.1. NCBI lineage: Eukaryota > Metazoa > Chordata > Lepidosauria > Squamata > Iguanidae > Iguana > Iguana delicatissima. The sequence continues at coordinate 9,241 of CAOKZL010000963.1, forward strand.
GCCAGCTGAGTGACAGTGAATCTGAGAGCCAGCCAGTTAGTGTTCCCCCTTCTTCTCTCTGTCTCCCTCTCCCCTTTTCCAGTGGACAACAGTCCAGTTTACTATCAGAAATGCTGAAATGCCTCTCCCCTTTTTTTGCTTTCTTCACCAGAAAGATATGAGACTGAGATGGGTGAAGGAGGAAGGTAAATAAAGGGGGTTGAAGGCAAAAAAGGCAGGATGAAGCAACCCTCTATAAGAGACCCCAAGCACACCCCCAAGTGTACTTGGCTTGGCTGAATGAGACATTTAGTGCACCATGCCCATCCAAGGCATGATGGTGTGCTGGGCTAGATAGCAAAATGGTTTCAGAGTTCCAGAACTACTGTCTAGCATATTTATGAACTGGAGATCTATAGCAAGCCTGAATAACTGCACTTACACATGTGCTATGTGACAATGTGGAGAACAACTCTTCACTTGCAAGGTGAGGTGTTCCACTCAAGCTAGGCCATCATTTGCCCAGTTATCCAGTCAGCCAACAATTTAGAACTATTTCACATGTTTTGCTTGCTTTATAAACATGTTTAAACTGTTGAGAAAACAACATGTCTAAATTGGCAAATGCTGCTCCCCAAATTTCCAAGTAGTCACTGACATTCTCAGTACTTTATGTATCTTGAATTTCTTGGTTGGTAAGATGAGGTTAGTTAAATATTCAATAAGAGTCTTTACAGTACCTTGCCATAAAAATCACTCATTTGGTATAATGGGATATGCTGAGTTCCACCATACATCTCAATCACCTCTTCATCAGGCACTGGTTTCAACCCCCTAAAACAAATTACAAGAACATCCAGTAAATGTCAAATTCAACTGAGATAAAACCAAAACGCAGAAGAGGGACAGAACTTTACATAAGTGAAAAAAAAATCAAGAAAGAACTGACCTTCACACTAAATCAGTTTCTAATACAGCATGGCCTTTTATTTGAACCCTAAGTCATTAAAGTAGAGATTAAGACTTTTTATTTATTAACTGGTAGCCAGCTGTGTTCACTTCATGGAAAATAGATTCCTGGCTTGTCATCCTGAGAAATGTTTTAAAAATAATACAGTGTGTGTAGAGCATTACATTTTAGGTGTAACAATGCAAATTAATAATCATTACTTGAGTTTATAAAATGTCATATGACACAAGGTACTCTTTTTTGTTTATATTTTAGGCACTTCAGTAGCATTCCACTGACATATACCTCTTTAAATAGTCAACTAAATACCTTTCTAAGTAACTGCTGGATATTATCAAGCAGAAAAAAAGGGAATACAAGAAGACTGCACACACATAGTATTCCAGTGGAAAATTTTTGTTACAGCCTATTCAAACTGGCATCGACAAACACAAATGACTGAAAGCCAAGGGTACAGTCAACCTTGGGAGGTGGAGAAATTACATTCCAAGGTTATCAACAAAACAAGATTTGAGTATAACAGACAAGTGCTTCCTAAAATAACAAAGTTCTTAAATAAGAGAGTAATTAAAACTCCCCTCTAAATAACTAGTACTCTTGGTGTTGCATTTTAAGATATTATATGACTAAACTGGTATATAGTCAAGACAACTAGGGAAATTAATAGGATTCCACATAGCTGCAAAAGAATGAATGAGAAAGTGAATGTCAAAAGAATTGACGAATCAACAGTAGTTGCCTTTCGAAGTAGAACTTCCTATTCAATTGTGATTCAAATACAGCACAACAGATACCACCTGAAACTATATATGCCTAAATATAATATTATTAGCAATGTTCAGGAATTAAAAGCTATTAACATTTACATACAGCATTGTATGTCCAACAAAAACCAAAATCACTCACAACTTTTTCTAAGGACAACATTCATTCCTTTTTCCGGATCTATCCAAACATAATGTTCTGAATTGTTGAAACAGTTCTTAATCAACTGCAAGTAAATTATTTCCATTCTTAAGAAATACCTTTCCATGCAACTTTATTTACTAATATGGTACCTCTACATAGTTATCTGACTACAATGCCAGCTTCTCTCTTGTCAATATTAAAGGACCAATACCTACACAATCTCCTTATGCTCATTTCAACCACTAAATGGTCAGTCCTTTTCAATAGATTTGTGAGAGATGATTAGTGCAACTGGGTGCAGCTAACTTCAGTGAATGTTACCAGCATATTCAGATTACGGTGGCTCCACCACAGCTTCAGAACTCAGTCATAAAAGTGATCCTGTACATAAAATTTTCACTCCCACACCTGGCCATTAAATGCTTTACAAGGCAGCTATCTTTATAAAGGGAAAGAAAATACAGATGTAAAGAATTAAGACCTTTCATAAAGACAACAATGACAGCAATGACACTTTTTAAGATATAGGATACAACTCACTGATATGCAGTACCCAACTGAACATAGTGGAAAGCATCAATCTTCATCAGAAGGCTCTGAAAGATTAAAAAAAAAAAGTCTGTTCTGTGAAAATATTTCATGGGTTAAATCCAGCATGATGTTACCATTTACTTCTTCTAGCTGCAAGGATCTAGTCCAAGAGAGTAGATTTCCCAGGCACACCAGGTTCATGCCAGAGGGTCCCCAGAGTCGATCAGCAGAATTACACCACCAGATCCTGGACCAACTAATTACATAGAGAGAAGAACGTACAAATCTACACAGACTTCCATGCTTCACATTCTACTGCATCAGAGACCAAAACATAGTGGATTAGATCCAGGTTTTGCTCTGCCTGTAAAACTGCTTTCTAACCAAAGTTCCTCTTAGGAGACTCTGAGCAGCGGGAAGGACAGGGGAGGTGATGTTGACTGATTCTCTCTGTGTCAGTAGTTCTTGGCACTAGCACCCATACTCCTCCAGTTGGGTCCCTTAAAATTCCAGAACATATTTTTGAGGTATAGGGAATTACAGAGCAAGGATTTCCTGCTTTTCAAATGCAATCAGCAGTATTGGATCAGAAGCCCAGTCTAGCTGCCGCAAAAGACCGATTTCTTATACTTGACTGGACAAAAGGAACTGAGCATTTTTAATGATGAGTACATGGGAGGAGTCATCAACTGCTACTGCCAGATGCCCTGCAGACAGGATACACTCATCACAGAAACACTGCTGAAAATCTTTACTATGTCATAACATACACTGCAGCTGTGTTCAGAAATGTAAGCCTGGACCCTCAAGACTCCACTCTTCTTGGGAACAAACAGCATGCTCCAGCATTCTACCCAATTAATCCGGCTTGGCTCCTCCTACAAGTGAAAGTGACTAAACAAACCATTAACCCTCTGTCCTTGTTTATTTGATGTGATACCTCACTGTAATCTAACAAGTCAAATCTTCAGCTGTGACTTGTTCTTAGCTTAGGATTCTGGCTGACTAGTGCAGAAGTAAGCCAAAGCTCCTGATCCAAACAATACACGTAAGCAACCAGCGAGGTTGTGGTTTGTTTGTTTGTTCATGTATTTCTTATGTGCCTTCAAGTCATTTCCAACTTATGGCAAGCCCAAGGGAAACTTATGATGGGGTTTTCTCAGCAATGTTTGACTTCCTCTGACACAGAGAGTGACTTGCCCAAGGTCACCTAGTGGGCTTCCGTGATCAAGTGGGGATTTGAATCCTGGTCTCCTGGAGTCCTGGTCCAACACTCAAACCACTCTGTCACACTGGCTCTCTTATTTATAATATATGAAAACACTAATGTGATCTCAGCGCAGTAATCACTTCGGCAAATTTAAAACTATATAAGACCATAGAGATAATTTCAACAGACTAAAAGCATGTTACACAATTTCGTAAGTTAAAAACAACACCCTTTAAAACCAGTTATAAAATGGGTTTAAATAATTTAAAACAATGTGCAAATCTGGACAGAACAAATTAGATCCCAAAGGTTTTAGAAAAAAGCCATGTAAAAACTTGCTGCCAGAACTTGGCTGCACTGGCCTTCTAAGGAGACAGTATTCTAGTATCCCATAACCATGGTGCAAGTTCTGTTAGCAGCACTGTAAGCAGTACCTGCTTGATTAGCCAGAATACTTGGAAGCACTGGCTTATTGTTGTGTCCAGGTACAGCTAAGTGTCTTCTTACCATGTGAGTTTTTGCCACTTGTAGAAGGTTTACGCACCTATTGCTAGCCTCTTGGGCAATATCTCTTCCCCAAAGTGAGTTTCAGTGTAATATAGACAATGACCCACAACTATGTGCATCAAAGTTGTTTCTTCTGTCTCTAACAAGAAAACTATACTTTGGGAATATATAGTACGCATATATTTAGGATTTCATAAAACTGTCTATCTGTCCTAACATATAGGACACTATATTAACCTGCAGATATCACTGTGGCCACATCTGTATGCTCAAAAAAAAAAAAACAGCAACATTTTCTTACTTCAGTCAGTGCCACAGCTCCTATTTTTCCAAATTGTCTCTGTGGCTTCTTAAATCAAGTTCCTCTTTCTTTTCTCCTCTCATAGTCGGTATAGAGAAATTTGCTTCTTGCTTCAGAAAAGACTAATACATGAACAATCAGTCAAGGCCATCAAGGTCTTTACTGAAAGCTTTTATGGTTATGTATTATCTTCTTTCTAAATTGTAATTGTATTGGGTTTGCAAGACAATAAGTCTCTGTTACTAAAAGTCTGCTGTGTAAACATTTCATTTTCTCTTTTAGGACCTACATACTCAAAGAACAGTGAATGACACTTCTTCCTCCAAAGATGTCCATACTTTCTGAGACAAAGACATATAACAGCACCTGTGCTGGATTATTCAATTCCATAAATACAGCAAAAGTCCATGTGAATGCATGAACAATTTACATAAACTTACTTTGTGCACATCATAGTGAAGTCCTCTTATGGCAAATGCAGGAATATATTCATACCTCCTTAGCCCCTCTGGGTACTGCAAAACATTCAGTTAGAAAGCAAATATCTTGTCATACAGAGGAACAGAATATATTACATTAATTTCTTCAAAGATCACAACGGTCCTACTAGGAGACATGTGAAGTAGGCTGGCAGAGGGTACAGGAGACAGTTTGTTAGTGATGAAATTCACTGCATGACTTCTGGCTCTGTATCTCATGTGGCTTTTGCAAGGTTGGAGTCTTTGAACACATACTGCATTTTCACAATTATCTCCAGAACCACAAGACAATCGGTTTTGTGTTAAAGAAAGAATAGTGAGTCCTTCCATTAAAAAAAAAAGGAAAAAAAGAAAAAATACATGAAATTGAATCAAAACACTCTCAAAACTAAATGCAGTAAGCAAGGACTAAAGCAGCCAGTTAAAAACCTAATGCTTGACTCCTTACGCACAACTACAAATGCACACAGGTTAAATTTAAACCCCACCTTTCTTCAAAGAAATGGCACTCATGGCAGCTATCAGTGATAAAATCAAATAAAAACAAAAGCAATTGAAACATCAAAATAGATTACAATGCAATAAAAAGGAAAAATCATAACTCATAATAAGATGTCTAGATGCCAATGGCCTATCTGAAGAAGAAATTAGTGTCATTTTAAAAATCTGTTTGTCTTTATAGACATCAAATAGAGTATACATCAAATATTAAACTGATAAGAAAAGACACTACATTTGATCATAGTCAACGGGTCATAAAACAAAACCCCTTTTTGTATGTCTGTTGTTATCTGGACAAACTTCAAAGAAATCATAATTATTACTTAGATTAAAAACTAAAGACAGATTAATATTAAGAGTTGTGTTTAGATGCAGTGCTAAACCATGGTTTGATATAAAATGTGAGGCTCACACATACTCCCTTCCAACTCCAATATGGCTATAATGAATAGGTGAACCTTCCATTTTAAATCTACTGCAGTTTTGTTTCTTTATAGTTATGTTTTAAAGCTGGCTTGTTTCTATAACTAAAATTGTTCACGTGCAGAAAATATAACAAACTGCACAATCTAAAAAGAAGATGAAGTTCCTCCTTTTGGATATACCACACCCAAAGAGAGGGAAATCAGAAGCGTATTTTTGTAAAATTAGCCCTATGACTGTACTCCATGTTTGTATACAATGCTAAACAACACTTTAGTGCAGGGCTTGGACCTCCAGATGAAGAATTTCAATTCCCATGTCCCAAAGCAAGCATGACCAGTGGTATACGATGGCGGAAGCTATAGCTCATCAACAGCAGGAGGGGCAGATGTTCCCCAGACTTGGCGTAGTGTTCAGCAGACACAGGCCCATGGATCCTAACCCTTCCTCCCATGCTATAGTTGCAGAGATCAGTAACATTTGCTTCTAATGAGCAAACCTGGAAAATGATGGTTAGTGTTAACTGTGGTTTACCAAAACAAGCCAACTTCAAAACACAATTAATTATTGCTTTGTTTCAATATATACAAGCAACACTAACTATAGGTTGTCCCAGTTCAGTCTAACAGCAAATCATGATTAGTTGAAAAGACTCTAAGCACTTCTGATCTCCTCAAGGATGACCACATGGGAGAATGCATAAACCTAAGGTTTTCTGCAGTGGGCTGTCAATATGCAAAATCTAACATATAAAAGTCAAAGTTTGTGAGTTTGTCTGCATCAGGCAGGCGAGGACCTCATATGATTGGCTGTGTCAGGTGCGAAGACCTCAGATGATTGGCTGCTTGTGAAGATTCTATGGAATCCTGGGGTTGACAGTTTAGGGAAGGGCCTTTAAAATTCTCAGCCAGAGAGCTCTGGGGCCTCAGGCTGGTTGCTATGGAGATGAGGCCTGGTAGCAAGGAGAAGGCCACTGTATTCCCTCAGAAACCAAACCTCTGTATGTTAACAACTCTGAATACAGATTGGATTGGGGACTATGGGGAAAAGTTACAGATACTGGACAAGGCAGTTTCGGGAACTGGATCTCAAATCTCAAATTTCAGCCACATTTAACTCCCAAGGTAAGATATGGTAATTCCTAAGGTATTTCTAACAAGTGTTACCTATGAGAAAATAAAATCCTGCGAAACACCAGGTAAATACGCTAGTAAATAAATAAAATTACGTGCCCCTTTCTCACAATATTCCCTTTAAGCCCCAAGCACATAACTGGAGATTTATGCATGCACTGGACCCAAGACCATCTCAACACTGTACTTCCTTGATCTATTATGGATTAAGTAGTATATAAAGACATATGTGTCAATTCATAGCTAGATAACCAGAAAACAATACAATGGTACCTTATACTGTTCAATCAGGATGTCTCTGGCAGTGTTGAATATCATAGAGTGCAACAAATTTGAATACTGTGCTAATGTGTAATCATAATCAAAGCCATAGATTTCCACATCTCCCAAGCTGATCTCATTATTTGCGTAGATAGCTGCTGGATTAAGAAGACTACAGACCCCTGGTGGAAGGAGATCTGGAAAAAGGCAACAAAAATATAATTATTTGGCTTTCAGTCAGATGCCACATGGAGTTGGGATGCTATTACATTGAAAGACAGACAGAAAGATGGAAAGATATCTTCATTTTCTTCTTTAACTGGAAGCCAAAGAATACCGATTCCAGTTGGCATGCAGGGATTAACCCAATCGTTGTGGATTACTCCTCTGTGCCATCCCGAGAATAACACCTTTGAAATGGATGGTGTGAAATTTTCATTTTCAGTTGTACTAGATTCATTTTTGACATAATATGCATACTATTTCCATAGCAAGAAAGAATAACTGAATTTCTCTTTTGTGAGCCCAAATACACTGGCAGGAATCCTGAGGCGTGTTCCTATTGGCACAAACAGGGTATGTTCTTACCAGAAATAAGTGGCAAGGGACGTGGGTGAGATGATTCACACATTCCCCTTCACACTGCAGTCTTTCATCTACTTCCACCAAAGGGCTCCTCTGCTTGATCTTAGCTTTGTTCATGAGTAGAAGCAGCTCTTTAGAAAACTCTAGTTGGGATTCAAGCCTAACAATTCTATTCAAACTTAATTCTACTCTGAATTATGAAGTTCTTTCCACTACTTTTTTGAGAAATGCTTCAACATACTTATATTCAGGTTTTTTAGTTCTGCCAAGCCTTTTCTCTGACTATGGATACTAGATAATTAATGGACCTTACAGTAGATCCTAGCCGAGAAAGATAACATTTTATAAACTTTTCTGAGGAACTGCTTCTCCAAGTGAGAAACAAGTTACATCAAAAATGACAACTCATTTCCCAGGACTCTCATATGTTAGCCATAAACTGTCCTTGATTCTGACCAACCAGCTCAGTTCTTTTCCCCATGAACTGACTGCAAATTTATGCAAGTAGGATCATCAGGGAGAGAAGAAGGCCAATTACAGTTAACATTTAAGAAAGTCTTCATGTAAAGTGTCTCAAAATGCCCCCAGGGATATAGCTATATGAGGGATGTAACAGCTGACTCAGTCCCTCCACAGACAGCTCTGCTTCCCAGGCATCACAGCGAAGAAGTGAATTCATGTGAATCGTCACTGGAAAGTGACAGATACAAAGGGTAAGCTGGGTCAAATGCTACTTCCTGTATATGGCTGCTTTGCTCCAGGGACAATAAAAGATCCACAGAGAGAGACCTGAAATGTCCACACTGACCCTGAGTTAAAGAAACTTGTAACAATGAAATGCTGAAAGCATGACACTCAATAGTGAGATTTTAAAACAAACATACTTGGTGGCGCCTTTTAATACAAAACTCTAGTCTGAGTTGGCTGAAACTATTTATTAGGCAACAGAAATTAGGATTAGACTAGATCTCTTAATACCAAGTCTGATCTTTTGAAGAGTGTTATAAGTCTATTAAGCAATTGCTACAAAATATTTTGTTGTTCTTGTGTGTCTTCAAGTCATTTCCAACTTATGGTGACTCTAAGACAGTGGTTCTCAACCTGTGGGTCCCCAGATGTGACCATAGTGGCTGGGGCTTCTGGGAGCTGAAGTCCATGAACATCTGGGGACCCACAGGTTGAGAAACACTGCTCTAAGAGGAACCTATTACAAGGTTTTCTTGGCAAGATTTGTTCAGAGTGGATTTGCCATTGCCTTCTTCTGAGCTTGAGAGTCTTTGACTCACCCTGTGGGTTTCTATGGCCAAGCAGAGATTCAGACCATGACTCTCACAGTCCTAGTACAATACTCAAATCATTACACTGTGCTGGTTCTCCACATCTATAGTGGCTGCAAAAATGTACTTAGCAGCTCAGCTCTGGAAAACCTCTTACTTCTATTAAATGGGCACTCTAGGAGGACTCCTGACACAGACAAGATAATGGTTAAGTTTTCTTGAAGGAACAATGAGGTCGATCACTTGCCTCATCTTGTTTTAAAATATATACTGTAACAATGAAACTGAATATACATATACACTCCTCCACATTTGGTAGGGTTGAGGGTTCAGGACTCCTGCAAAGTGGAAAAATCACAAGTATCATAACGTGTGTGTGTGTCTGTGGGAAAGGGGCCAAGGCATGATAGAGAGAACAGGCATCCAGGGTCCAAACCAGGTTAGCGAAAGGAGAAGAAGAGGATGAGTCAAAATGGTGGCCCTATACTTCCTCTCTCACACCCATCTCTTTCTTTGGGTTTGGGGGGACATCAGGAGAGGGTTTGTGGTGCTGCAAAATCAGGCTGCAATGTGTTCTTAACTTGGCCAGGCAGAGGCTAGTGGAGGAGGAAAAGGAGGACCACCAGAGGCAGGACTGCAGGGCCTGACTAGAGCTGCTGAGTAGGGAGGTTCCCTGGAAAAAAAGTGACTGAGGGGAAGGAGCAAGGGTTGAAGAGACTCGTAAATAATAAAATTCATGAAACTCAAACCTGCAAATGTGGAGGGCAGACTGAATTTTACCTATAGCATAATTATTTTAAAAATGTACCAAGACCTACAAAATATCTGCATAACGGCAGCTTGACACCACAACGAAACTTCCCATTATTTTTCCTTTGGTGAGAGCAGCCACAGTACTGTCTGTGGCTCCATCTTGCCTGGAATATTTGTCCAAATATGTAGTACTAAAAGATCTGAACTGAAACAGACTTGAATGTGTATTCATCACACAACAGCCTTCAGGTGATTTCAGATGCTTCAGTTTAAATGTTATTTGGAAAAACAAATATAACAGAAGTAATCTTTTCTTGATCCTTTATTATCTCTGTAAATGTTTTACCGTCTCCACCCTCCCAAAACTATGTTGTGTGGCCTTTTCTGTTCTTCCTTCTCAGACATGGATGAGAGATCAATTGGATAACAGTTACAAAGATATGAGACAGAATCGTGCAAGATGTTGAGTACTTCTAGAACAAAGCAAGGCCATGTCCAGAAAAAGAAATATGTATTATCTAATGGCAATTAGCAGTTTCTTCAAAGCACAGAGTTACATGCAGCATTTGGGTTTTCAAAGGCCAGAAAGCAAGTAATCTTAAGCAATACTGGCTACTAAAGAAAGCTATACTTCACAACAAAAGAGCTTCTGGATTTAACACAATGGAGCAGTTTTGTGTTCCCAGATCTCTGAAACAACTCTTACTGGGGCTTTAAGAAATAATGCTTCAAATCGAAAAGCTGGGATGTCTAATGGGAAAAAATCACCTCAGAAAGAAGATTAGACGATTCTGGCACCTGAATAAAGATTACAGATTGACTGGGCTGCCATACAGAAAAGCTTGACTCACACTTGTGGCTCACAGATTCTTCAAAATAAGATGTACTTAACTATTACAGGAACAGTCGAAGGCAGACACAGGCAGGGCTTCCCTACTTAATGTGCTCAGTTTTTAACTTAAATTCCTTTGTTAGGCAAAAAGACATTTGACCATAATAAAAGTACTAATTTCAACGCAAGAAGCTTATTCTACTCTGGTCTCCTCAGATATTACCATGGCCCTTCACTAGGACTTGAAAACTGGGATATAGGCACCTGATGAAACTTCTGCCACACTTGTTTAAAAGTGGGATGAATTGTTAACTTAATTCCTTTTTAAGGAGAACATTTACCAGTAGGGGCACTGTAGCAGGGAAAGCCATATACCTTACCAAAAGGATAGCCAAAGTGCACACCCTAAGGCTGCTTTTGTAGTCCTGAACTCACTGTACCAGCATTTTTCTAGCAAAAAAGGGTGAATTGTATCATCTGCAGGCATCAAGAAGCAATATATCTTTTAAATAGATTATAGCCCCCTACCAATGTACATTACAAACATATCAGTATGTCAGAACTATATATGAGTCTCTTATCACTTCTGGTTTTGCTTTTGAAGCCCATGTGGGCCTGTAGAGACCCAGAGGAAGAAAACTGGCTCCCAGATCCACTAAAGTTACAATATCCTGCTTTACTTTCAGAGGCAGGAACAGTTGGAACATGCCCATTTTTGAAGATGTGAACACAAAGCTTACTCAAGGAACTCTCATGGAGAATAGCAGTCCTGAAGAAGCATTCAAAGAGAGGGACACAGTAGTCTGTTGCACCTGATTAAATGGAAGGAGCCAGTGTGGTGAAGTGGTGTAAGTGCTGGACCATGACTCTGGAGACCAGGATTCAAATCTCTGCTCAGTCATGGGAGCCTATTAGGTAACCTTAGGAAAGCCACACTCTCTCAGCCTCAGAAGAAGGCAAAGGCAAACTCTTTTGAACAAATCTTGCCAAGAAAACCCTGTGATAAGTTAAGTAGGCATGTAACAACAACAACTCCACAAAAACTCATTGCAGAAATTTTTTTCCTCAGTTAATCAAAAAGGTGCCACTGGATTCCTTTATATCATTTTAAGCAATCCTAATCTTGGCAAGAAAACCACAAAACAGGATCGTCTTAAACTGCTCTCCATAAATCAGAAATGAATTGAAGGCACTCAACAAGCCCAAATCCAAACTATTTAGGGATCTAAAGGTCAGTGCCAACAGTCTGAGCTGCATCTTCAAATCAGATCAACAGGGAACCAACTATCTGCACCATTTCAAAACAGATGTTACATTCCTGTCCCTGGGTTCCTGTCCCAGGTCAATAACCTAGCTGCCACATAATTAGCACAGTTTAGCTAAGGTTCTCAAAATCTCAAGAGGAATGTGATACAGAGTGTGTTTCAGCAATCGATCTAAAAGTGCATAAAAGTGAGAAAAAGATACTATCTTTTGTGGTATCTAGGTGGAGATGAAATATCCACTTTGCAAAAACATAATCAGTATAAGTTAGTTGGCCACTGCAACACAGAATCATAGAATTGGAATAGAGCATGAAGGCCATCTAGTCTAACACCCTGCCACATAGAAGTCAACTACTAAAGCACTCCTGAAAGGTACTCATTCAACCTTTGTTTGAAGACCTCCAGCACCCCCAAGGCAATCCATTTCCTAGTCAAACAAATCTTACAGAAAAAAAACCCTTCATAATGAACATACATTAAAATTTCTACTCAGCTTGGTATAAAGTGCTCCTGGACACAGCCACAACTTATACGTTACCTACTCCAGCTGAAAGACCTGATAGAAATGTATGACCCCGTTCAGAATAGTGATCATATTGCCCAAGAAGATCTAGGATACTGTACTCATTATCCAGTCTTCTTGACTTTCAACTTATTTTGAACTCATGCAGCTCATCAATAAATCTGGGCGCCCAGTTCAAGAAATTTACTGCCTGTTCTGGTTTAGCTGAAAAAGGAGAAAACAGAACTGAGTGTCGTCAGCTCCGCTATGCCTCTAAGGACACCAGCACTGTTGCTTCTAAACAGCACTAAACAACCTAATTTTAGCAATCTGAAGAGCAGTGTGATCAGAGTACACATTACATAATAGAAATTTACTTCTTGTGGTCATTCACCTGAAAAACTGCAATTTTGAAATTAGCTATTTGAGTGGTATTGTATCTATTATATTAATCCTATGAAATAGTGCAGTTTAAGAACAGAATTTTCCTTAGGTGGTGGAAAATTGAATATTCTGTATCAATATCCAGAATCTGGTCTGCAATGAATGTTTGTTGTTTCAAACTTTCAACTCCACTCCCTCCCAGTATATTACTTTTTAATGTATGTTGCAACAGCCAAGTAACTGGTCCTGTTTATTCCTTTGCAAAGCAGATATTTCCTCTCCAAAAGCACTAAATCATTTCAGATACAAAAGACCTAAAAGTATGTTAGTGGAATTATCCCTCAGATAATTAAATTTCAGGATCACAGTAAACTAACTTTAATATAGCAAAAATGATTCAGTGTCCTTAGAATGTGATCCTACACAGCACACCATTCTCTGGGTATAAGTCTGATTCAGAGGGTCAGTGTGGTATAGTGGTTTGAGCATTGGACTATCACCCTGGAAACCAGGGTTCAATTCCCCGCTCGGCCACGGAAACCCACAGGGTGACATCGGGAGTGCCACACACTCTCAACTCCAGAAAACCCTGTGATAGGGTCACCTTAGGGTCACCATAAGGAGAAACAACTTGAAGGCACACAATAAGAACAAGTCTCATTGAATGGAACTTACTTAAAAGTAGGAATGGATAGGATTTGCTATTAACTTCAACCCTGAAAAAAAGTCAAAATATGAGCCCATATAGGCAATATGTCAATCTTGCTTAGCAGAAAACTTTATTACCAGGGGCTGCAGGAATATGGGGGAGTTTTGAACTTCAAAGGCTGTAGAATGATTAAATCCCTTTCATTCTCTGCAATAATGAATATCTCACCAAACATGTTGAACAAGTCAGAAGGTATTTTCGACCACATGGTTTTCTTGTGAATTTCAGACTGCAGCCAACCACTGCATGTGTTGTTGTCATAATGCCAGGCTGTTGGCTCTAACTACCCTAATTTGATGTGAGTCCTTCTTCCCAGGATTATAACTTCAACTAGATTAAGCTACTGGGCTGGCAGAAGAAGCATTTCAGTTTATAACCATCCAGCTACATTCAGTAAGTGACTCCAACAACAGAACCGAAAAATAACCCTAAGGGGCAATTTTATGTTTTAATTAATTAAAATACGCACATCACACTCTACATCAAAAGATCTCTGCAGTGTACCATAAAATGAACTCAAATAGTTTGCCCTATTTTTAACTATTTTAAATTGTAAATTGTATTGAATCGTTAAAACACATTAAGCAATATAACCATTTTAGACAACTTATTTTAAACACCAGAACCAAGTTAAAACTGTCTAAAATTTTGCACGTGTACAAACTAAATACAGTTGGCCCTCCACATTCACTAGGGTTAGGGGCACAGTATCCCTCGCAAAAGAGAAAAAAATTGCAAATATCAAAACGTGTGTGTCTGTGGGAAGGGGGCTGAGATATGGTGAGTCCAAATCAGATCAGGGAAAGGGATGTGTCAGCATGGTGACCCTGTACTTCCTCTCTCTTGCCCAGTCTCCTTTCTTGGGTGTGTGGGAGAGGGTTTGTGGTGCTGAGAAATTGGGCTGCAAGCCATCCTTAGCTGGCCAAGCAGCAGCTGGTGGTGGAAGAGGAGGAGGACAAGAGGTAGATTTTTAAAGGGCTGTGCGGCCGATCAGAACCACCAAGAAGGAAGGTTCCTCTGGAGGAGAAGTGTCTGAGACAGGGGCAGACAGGGGTTGAAGAAATTCGCAAATAATCAAAACCCTGAAAGTCAAACCCACAAATGTGGAGGACCGACTGTAAAAACGACAAGCCCTAAAGGTTTTAATAAAAAGTCATATTTTATCCTGGTCCTGAAATAAAGTCAACATCGGCACCAAGTGGGCATCTAAAGGGAGAGCATTCCACAACCGAAGTGCCACAACCAAAAAGGCCCTGAAACAGCTTGCTTTCTGCTCTGTCTCCCCCCCTCTATTTCTTTCTCTCCCTCCCCCTTTCTTCTCCTTCTTCTTTTTTTTTACCGTGAACCAGCTTTTTCATCTCGTGGTATCGAGCCCAGAGGTAGGTCTTCGTATCGACGCCTTCGACGGGTCCGGACTGGGGGTGGCTTCCCAGCGGGGGAGACGCTGCTCCCCGACCGGGCTCCGCCGCCCTCTTGGGTCGCCCGCTGACAGAAGGGGGCGGCGGCGGCGGCGGCGGCGGCTGGGAAAGCCTCGCGGCGGACTGGTGCTGGTGGCCCTTCTGCTGGTGGCCGCCGCCGCCGCCGCCGCCGCCGTGCCTCCCTCCCGCGCCGGTGCCTCCTCTAGCCGAGCCGCTGTGGCTGGAAACGGCGGCCACCAGCTGGAGGCTGGCTGCCCCGCTGACCTTCCACATGCCGCTGCTCGCAGCCTTGAGCCCGGCGGCCGCCATGGCCCCGCACTGGGCGCGCGTCTCCTCCTGAGCCGCTTCTTAGCCCATCGCCTCAGAGAAGCGCCACCGCCGCCTCCCGCTTCCCTCGGCTGCCAAAGCCCGAGCGTGGACCGCCTCTCCGAGCCGCCAGCGGCGCTCGTGGACACTCAACCAATGGCAACGCGGGCCGAGCCGAGCCAGCCAATCCGCGGCATGTCGGGAGGCGAGGGGAGGAGAGTCTTCTAGACCACGTGCAGTTGCGGGCGCTCCCGTCGCCACTTGGGACTTGTAGTCTTGTAGAGACTTCCATCGGACGAGCCGCCTCTGACTCTGCCTAGATAGAACTACCTCTCCCAAGAAGCCCTTCGTAGGCTTCAGTAATAGTATTTAAATATTTACTGCCCTGTCTCGTATCGTTTAAGGGATGGCTTAATATTACCTCGATCGGGATTTAGCGTAGGTTGTAATTAGCTGCCCTCAATGTGTCGGCTACTTGTTCTCTCTTAAGACCCGGTTTAGTTTTTTTAATTTGCCTCCAGAATTGGGCTATAATGGGAGAAGAGGCCTGTTCACCTGGATTCCCAATGGACATTTTCAGTGAAAGCGTTAGAGAAGAAACAGCCAATATTTCAGAAAAAAATGAGAGAGAGAGAAAAAAAATGGCTGTTGCGTATTATGCATATTTATTCTCAAGAGTATCTGCTGCAATCTCATGGACGCTTCCCTGAGAGAGTAAATCCCACAACTCACAGTTTATTCTCTGAGTAAACATATTTAGAGCATGCTGTTGCATAAGAGCATCAATAAATAAGATACGGAATGTTGAACGAAACCATTATCAAAATGTGTGCAACTTGTATTAGGAGATGACTGTAACACATTTGAGAATTTTAATTAAGAGGGCTGTGGGTGACATAGGGCATTTCCGCATTACTCTGTTATAGTGCTATTATTCCACTTTCAACATCCTCTGGAATCCTGGGTTTTGCAGTTTAGGGAGGAGCCTTTAGAATTTTCAGCCAGGGAGCTCTTTGGCTTCAGCCAACTACAAACCCCGGAATTCCACAGGATGTTGGCAGTGGAATAATAGCACCATAACAGTGTAGTGTGAAAATGGCCTATATAGTCTAGACAGGTAAAGATGGACAAGAACGTCGTGTAGCGCTTTAAACGTCAGACTACGGCCATTTCCACACTAGACTGTTATAGCGCTCTATTCCACTTTCAACATCCTATGGAATCCTTGGGTTTGCAGTTTAGGGAGGGGCCAGAGGCCGCCTCTGATTCTGCCTAGGCAGAACTAGAAACTAGCACTTAGGAGGTAGTCAGAGGCCCCTCCCGAAACTGCAAACCCAAGGATGCCACAGGATGTTGAAAGTGGAATAGAGCGCGACAACAGTGTAGTGCGGAAAGGCCCCCAGTGAGGAGCAGTACTGCACCGCCGCACGAAAGCCCTCCCGCCCATTCCCATCTCTCTCCCAAGCGCCGCCTACTAGACCACGCCTCCAGCCCAGTGGCCAATCAAATCAGGCCGTTCCTTAAAGCAAGGGGGTGGGACGACTGCTTCTTCCGTCGAGCCTGGCTGGGTCGTCTGCCTCTCCAAGGTGAGGGCGGGAGGGGGGCTCGCACCTTCTTCCCCCTGCGTGATGGCGCGCGTTCCGTTACCTCGAGCAGGGCAGGGGAGGGGAGGGGAGGGGAGGGGAGGGGAGGGGAGGCGTTGCTACGAGCGTGGCGCGTGACGCGTGGCCCTGAGCCGTTTCCAGTGGTGGGGGGCAGGGAGCCCTTTCGCCTTTCAGCTCGTTGGGACTTCAGTCTCCAGAAGACCCAGCCATCGTAGCCCGTAGTAAGGGACTGCGGGAGCTGCAGGCCAAAGCTTGTCGAGGGCCGCAGGTTGCCCACTTCTGGGCGCCTTCAGGCTTGTTATCCGCTGAGGAAGGGTCGTAGGGCTGTTGGGTACTTTTGCTGCAGCCCGTTAGTACGGATGCATCTCTGGGGCCATTTCCGCACTAGGCTGTTATAGCGCGATGATTCCGCTTTCAGCATCCTATGGGGCGGTAGGCCCCTGCAAACTTCAAACCCCAGGATTCCATAGGATGCTGAAAGCGGAATCATCGCGCTATAACAGCCTAGTGCGGAAATGGCCTGGGTCTTCGAACGAGGGAGCTGCAGATTTGTGAGTCTCTGGGAGTGGGGAAATTGTGGCTGTCGCCAGCATTAGCCTATGTATCCAGGAGTAATTTTATTCATTTATATCCTACCTTTCTTTTTTTAATAATATTTTTTATTATGATTATTAAAAGTGGCTCAAAGTGGCTAACATATACATACAATATTTAAAAGCAAAGCAGAATAAAACTATACAAAGCGTTCAACAAAAGTATAAATATGTTAAAAATTGTAAGTTAAATATTAAAAACATTAAACAGTGATGTTGGGAGTTGCTGTCAACATTAGAGAGTCACCCGTGCCCCAGCCAAGTGGATCCTATTGTAACCCTTTAAAAATCTTGCTTTCTTCTTCTTTTTTTAAATACAGGTGATGGTTAGCAGCCTTGAATCTCATTATTGAGAGGCAGGATGTAAATAAATAAAATAAATATTAACACATAAGTGACAAAGTCATCAAACTGGTGTTTCCTTTGGGACTGAGTGGGGGATAAAAGGTCTAAAAAGATAAATTATATCACCTATTCACTGCAACACTAACAAAAAAATTGCAATAAAAGATACAAATCCATGTATTTGTGTCTTCAGTTCACCTGTTGACTTACAGCAACCCCATGAATTTCAGAGGTTTTCTTAGGCAGGGAATACTCAGAGTTGGTTTTTGCCAGTACATTCCTCCGAAATATTGCCTACAGCACTTCATATACGTTGGCGGTCTCCCATCCAGTATTAATCAGGCTGCTTAGCTTCCAAGGTCAGACAGGGTCTGGTGTCTTTAGTATACATTGGGCCTGCTGTGTCTGCAAGGGACTGATTCCAGGACCTCTTGCGGATCCAAAAAAAATTGAACATGCTCAAGTCTCGCATGCTCCAGTCTATTTATGATCAGGTATGAGATCATCTTCTGAGTCAAAGAACCATATGCACAGATCTGTTATGTTTAACGCCGTAGAGGCTTACTGTATAAGCCTCACCTTGCGTTCTGTGAGGCTAGCAGGACACTGAAAGCTCATAAGGCTTGCAGAAAGATTGTGAGGCTCATACAGTCAGCCACCGCCGCATTAAAAAATGGTGCCAGCTGCCGGCTTCTGGTTTGTGAATGAACTGTGAAGGCAGAAGTGGGCAGCTAGCATGCTCCCCACTGCGGATTCAAATGTACAGTATTCCGTATATTTAAATGTACGCTGGGTTAAATTTGCAGGTCCCGAGCTCACGGATATGGTGGGATCATTATATTTAATGAGGTCACAATAATATTCAAAGAACGTTGGGGCAACACAGCCTTAGCCAGATGCCTAAAGGACAAAGAGGAGCAAGGAAGACACACATGTTAGGTAGAACATTTTATAATAATGATATCGCAGACATAATAAACCTTCTCCACTGTGTCAAATGGAGAGGGTGAGCAGATCAGAATAATCTCATATGACTCCTTCAAGTAATTGGAACCCAGCCTGTTCAAAGCTGAGAACAACTTTAATTGGGTGCAGAATAACATGTAAAACTGATATAACATGACCTGAGAGATCAGCTGTAGTCATCAATTTGGCTGTGATGTCCTTTACCAATTGGCAGTTTCTAAGTATTTTTCAGAGGCAGCTGTCTAGACCATGCTAAATTTATCCACTATGGATGTGATCAAACCAGAATAAGTACTATGAATTAGTGAAGAAGCGCCATGGGGAATGTAATGAGTCTAGTGATTCATACATTCTATGAAGGGGTTCAGCAAATACTTGAAATGTAACTTTTGAGGACTGTGAAGACACTGGTTTCCTTCTAGATAAACGTACAGGTTCTGGTGGGCTATTTGAATCTGATTGAACATTTTGCCTTAATTTTCAGCTGTTCCAATGACTATCTAGACCAGTGGTTCTCAACCTGTGGGTCCCCAGATGTTTGTGGACTTCAGCTCCCAGAAGCCCCAGCCACTATGGTCAATGCTCAGGGCTTCTGGGAGCTGAAGTCCACAAACATCTGGGGACCCACAGGTTGAGAACCACTGACCTAGACTATTCCCTATGTTCTTATCCTTGTCAATCACTGTCCCTATTTGCTTATGTGATGTTTTGGTTGTCTCACTAAGGATAAAGCTGTAAATGGGATTTGATAATTAGTCCCTAATATTTTTGCCCGTGTTCAAAATGTCAGCAAGCTACTTCCCTTTCATTATGTTTATATGCTTATTTAAACATTAATGAATGTCTTGTGTCAGCTGTTGTATGATACAGCCAGGTTTTACTGTAACATTAAACATTAGAGCATACAAAACTGCCTTATATTTGTCCGTATAGCCTAAAAATGCTTATTTTGATTAGAAGTGGTCCCTCCTTCCAAGTAACAATAAAATAAAGAATATTTTTAAAATGTTGACTAAACTATGCAGATCTAATCAGCTTTCTAGTTTAAAAGCCAGTGCACGATAGCATATTGCATGAATAAAGCACAGAAGTAAAGACTGTGTAATACGAGAGGGGAAGAGGTCCTACAGTGTCTTGCTTTGTGCCTCTTTTCCTCTATGAAATTTTAGAGGGCCCACACATGTAGAATATTTTATATACCCTTCAAGTTCACTCCATCTTATGGCATAGGGTTTTTGGGGCAGTATTTGCTTTTAGTTTGCCATTGCAGTCTTTTTAATGCTGAGATTTACAAGTTGCACCCAGGAGCATGGCTGAGTTGGGATTGGAATGCTGGTCTCCAGAGTCTTACTCCAGCCCTCATGAAATATGGTATATGTCCCATAATCTATACATAGAGAGGTCTGGAATGTACAAAATAAAGCACTTGGAGTTACCTCCAATCAAAGATACAATTATCTAGAGCAGTGGTTCTCAACCTGTGGGTCCCCAGATGTTCATGGACCGGCTCCCAGAAGCCCCAGCCACTGGCCAATGCTCAGGGCTTCTGGGAGCTGAAGTCCACGAACATCTGGGGACCCACAGGTTGAGAACCACTGATCTAGAGGTACCTGCGAATTGTACTGAGATTGGGAAACTCTAGTTAGCACAATCTAAAAATTTGGAAAGGTCTGTTTTCTAAAAGCAAATACGGACAGCAAGTACCAAGGATGAGGACAAGAAGGCAGTTTTCCTGACTGTCAGTGGAACAGTTGGAGAACACGGCAATCCTACACTCACAGTGTTGACTAGCTACTCTTTAACAATTTTTTTCCTCCCCCTCCAGGATCAGCTTCCCTCTCTTAGAAGATTTCTCAAGTCCTCTTAAAATGCTTGCGAAGCATAAAATAAAGCGAGTATTGTCTATGGTTCCTGGAAAGCAGCGCTTTGGTGTTTATAGATTTCTCCCTTTCTTCTTTGTCCTTGGAGGTGCTATGGAATGGTTTATGATCAATGTTCGTATTGGCAAAGAAACTTTTTGTAAGTATTATAAGAAAGCTTTCAAACATACTGTCTTATATCTTTTTTCCTCCAGTATTTTACACTGTTGTTGTTAAAAAGGCTAGACTTAAAGAAGTTTTCCAGTTTGAATAACCTATTGTTGCTTCTGAAATGAGTTTAAAATTGATAAAAAAAGAGTAATGCCTGAAGATACAGCTTGTTTGTTCATGCTCGTTTTCAGACAGCTCTTAAAATTAATAGTTTAATATGAAAGGTAATGAGCCACCACTTTTACATACATGGGTCAGTAAAGACTTCATGATTAGTGGTATCAAACACCTCTGAACTCTCTAGCAGGCTCTTTTGGATTCAATTGCCCTTCCTGATTTTTGGACAGATATAAGCAAGTTTCAGTAAACATTGGAGTTTCAGGACTTTGACAAAGAGGTAAGGTAGAGGAGGAGAGAAGTTGATGGCATGCAGGGGTACAATTTTAGGGGGTACTTGTGAGCTGAATTATCTCCCTCACTCCTTGGTAGTTGCACAGAGGCTGATCATTGACTAGGGAATCCACATTGAAGTTTTTTAAGCAGAGGTGATTCATCCTGTTCTCTGAACAAACTGTCATCATCCTCAACCAGCAAGGGAGCTGAGCTTTTCTGAACTAGGTTTCACCAGCTTTGATGAAGTGCTTGTCCTGATGAAGCCAAACATATCCTCCATTTGGGGAAACGATTGAAATTAATCCAGGTGGTCTCCAGTTCAAGTTAAAGTCTCACACTAAGCAAAATCTAATCAGTCTGTGAAACAGATGGCAAAACTTATCAGGGTGGGCAAAATATACTTCATTCTTTGGACAGAAAAAACCTGGTTTTCATGATCCTTTGAATGAATTCAGTTGATTGTCTTAGTTGAACCATGTACACGAAGCTAGTTGTCTGAAGAATCTATTTTACGTTTATGTAAAAGAAACTTCCTCACAGCATCTTCAGAAACAATCATAAAATGTTTTACAGATGATGTCTACCGCAGAAAGCAGTCTGAGAGACAGCATGCGAACTTGGAAGGAAGATGAATTTCACCCTGCAGAATCCTACAAGACTTTCTCTTCAGGCTGACTATAGCTCATCCTGTGGAATATTTTTTTGCAGCTAAGCTTGGTGATGGAAAGTGCTATTGCTGTGTATGGTTTAACTGGAGCTACCTAGGAGGTAAAGACGATGATGACGGGATACCTATATTGTGCTTCAGGAACAGAAATCATTAACTAAGACATTTAATATTCGGTTTATGCATTCATCGTTTTTTTAAATAAGCTGTTTTGCAACCACAATTTACTGTATTGTTTCTATTAATGAAGAAACATCTTTGTCAGGACACTAGAAAAGGAACCCCTAAGCTTTACTGCAGCCAATTCTTGAAGTGCTAAGCCACTGTCTGAGGAAAGATCATCACAACTCAAGAGATGACTGCCACACAACAAGACAGGACAAAATGTTCCACAGAAAACACAAACAGGCTTTGTAACAAAACCAAAGTCATGCTGAAGAATTAATCCAGATTTCATTGTTTACAAAAGAAAAGGATTTGGGGATGCTGAGCACCTGGGCACTGTTGAAAACATGTTGTGAATAAAAATGTAATTTAAGGTATAATTTTCCTTCTTCCACCACTCCCAAAGAAAAAAATATACAGGGGATTCAGACTGTCCTGTCATAGGGAGTATGTACAGCTTGTCAGGATTTCTTTACAGATGTCAAGATTTACAGGGGAAAAAAGACATCTCAGTGGATCAAACCTGGTTAATCCAAATTGCAAACTATTTTTATTCAAATTAAAAAGCCTCCAAAAGACAAACTGATAGTACATGCACATTGACTAGTAATTACTTTACTCACTGTACAACCAGAAGCAAAAATGAGGCATGGATTAACCAGGTCCAAAGGCATGTATGCTGAAAACATAAAACATGAATTTGAATATTACATACATTTGCTCTTTAAAGAAAGAAGGGGAAATAAGGAGTAGCATTTGAATTGCTAATCACTTCCAAAATGGTGTGGAATTGATATATTTTTCCCACTTACCTGAGG
The DNA here is from genome assembly GCA_948472985.1 of Iguana delicatissima. Classification (NCBI taxonomy): domain Eukaryota; kingdom Metazoa; phylum Chordata; class Lepidosauria; order Squamata; family Iguanidae; genus Iguana; species Iguana delicatissima. The sequence continues at coordinate 32,057 of CAOKZL010000963.1, forward strand.
CAACCATCTCCCATACTATTTTAATACAGTGTGCGACTGTGGAAAACAGTAGTGGGATCAAATGGCCAAAAATAAGACATGGTTTGTTTTTCTGTTCAACTGTTTATAGAGTTAGAAAACGCTTCAGTCAATTGGTTGCACAATACTGGATTGTAGCCATCAAATCTTAAACCATACATGTTACCGAAATGGCCCCAGTACACAGAGACATGATTTTGGAATAAATAACATTTAAAATAATTAGGGCCAGCCTAACGGTCTAGGAGGAGTGCTCTGCACTGCCACAGAAAAGGCCTCTTTTACAGTTCTAATTGTTTACTCCTGGGCTATTAAAAGTCGTGAAGCTACCTTCAACTTAAATGGCTGGGAAAGACAATGCTGCAGATTATTCAACACGAATCCTTCTGAACTACACAACATCCAGGGGGTGTCTCATCCTGTTCTTAAGAAATATTTAAAAAATAAATAAATAAATAAATAAATTCTAGGTTCTTTGGTGTAATTTTTGCAATACCTTAAAAACTGATTGTATTAGTAAATGTCTATAGTGTTCAAAGTACTAAGAAATCTAGGACTTGCTGCCTGCTTCTTTTGACTTTTTGACAGTTGCTATATCTGAGGTAATTTAAAGACACTGGCCATGATCCAGAAGAGCACCCATGCACTCCCCTCAACAGCGCCTGGCACTGAGCCAGTTTGGTATTGGGAGTTGCTGCAACGTCAACTAAGACAAGACAAGTAGGGATAGCAGCACTTTTATGAGGTTTTCAAATATAGCAAAGGGCCATATATTTAGAAGATGTGTGTACCACAGACTGCAGAAAGTTAAGGATGCAGAACACTTCCCCTCTGTAAAGGTAATCAAGTTATATTTTACATTAGTACCTCATGAAAACAACTGAATCTCTAAAACGTTTTGCTTATACTTTCACAGGTTACATTTTGCCACCATCATTACATAATGTGTAATTTAAATAGATCCAGAGCCATCAAATCAATTTATATTTTCTGGATTTGCATTAAAATAAGTACTGTGATACAACTATGACCAGGTAAACTAAAAAATTTCCAAATAAGCTTATTTTCCCAGTGAACTGTCCGTTCTTTGAGGCTAACAGAACAATTCTGCATTCGATTACCTTGTAATTAAGTAGGGCATCTAAAACATAACGCTTTTTAATTTGTCCATGTATGTTTTATCTCGTTTGGTACAATCTTCTCTAAATCCTTTCTTTGAATCCATGTTTGGTTTTTAAAAATGCATTGTATCCCTAAACCTTTCCAACATTTGTCCCAATTGAAAGCAGTTTTTTCCCCTAAAATTACAAATTAATAGTGTTTGTAAGCCATCGGTCATCTCCTGAACAAAGGAAGGCTTTAAAACTAGGAAATGATACTATGTATCCAGGCAGAAAATCAGAGAATTACACAACTAAACCCAGAAGCAAGGGGAAGTGTGTTTAAATGAATAAAAAAGTAGCCTTAACTCTGGACCTTTCACTTTGAGGAATTCCTAGATTGTAAATATAGTTATTCGAGATAGCTTAAAACTGTTATCCCAAATGATCTGGAGGTAAGTAATTTTAAAGTTTAGATGACTTTCTGAAAAAATAATGTATAATTAAAGTGCAACTCCCTTTCTGTCAACAATCTTACTGACTGTTGAGATGAAAAGTTCAGAGTTTGCTGGTTTACATTCTTGACAGATGGACTACAATACTTTCATGAGAGAATTTTTTAAAAAAAGGCCAAATTACTAATCAGTGTCAAACTACTAACAGAATATATATGTCAAGATGTTGAATATGCAAGTGGCCATTTTGTATGCGCTGCTATTTACCTTCAAAGATCACACTAAAAACTGTAGTAAATTTGCAGTAGTAACTTAAAGCTGAACAGAGATCAATGTCCAGTTTTAATTCCAGTCATAGAAATACCAAAGAATCCTAGATCTTGCAATGTTTAAGAAGCCCATTTTTTTAATGTTGTTACTAATTACTTAGGGCATTAATATACCCTGTCAAAACCTGAACCATGTCAGATAACAAAGTAGAAAGAAATATTTGCATTTTCCATAATTATGCTTCCTCAAGAATCTCTCTCAGATAATCTGCTGTGATGATAAGCTCAGGTCTTGTTGTGGACAAATAAATAGATATCTGCACACTCTCACATGGCCAGTGTTTACCGGCAGCACATACAAGCCTTCATATTGATAGACCTCGTCATATAGACCAGTCTCACCAATACAAACCAGACCTGAAATTTGGAATATTCCAAAAGAAGATGGACAGGCACTGCCTTGATGATTTCTTCTTTTCTCTCAAGTTCTGCAACCTTTTAAATGAATATTTAAGATTTTACATTAGCTAGGTAGATTCCATTCACTCCCTGCCCCAGTAGCTTTATGACTTTAAGCTCATTTGATGTATTTATCAGAAGTCAATATCATCCAAGCAGAGAAGTGTTTATGCTGCCAAGATGTAAAGTATAAGTAATTTCACATTTCCTGGCTAAACTGTAAATGTTCTTGTTACTTAAAAAAAAAAAATGATGGCATCAGAACCTCCATGTGAAGAAAAAGGATGCAATATTGTTTTCCATTTATAATCAAGTATAAGATCATCTTCCAAGTCAAAGAACCATATGCACAAGTCTGTATATTTAAGAAAAGTCAACGTAATATAACAAAAAGTGAAATATGCTTATTAAAAGTGTCCATATATAAAAAACAATCTTGCAATGTACAGTAAGATGCAATAAAAACAGCTTGCCCTCCCCCACCAATAACTAAAACAGCTATTGTTCCACAAATTTTTTATATGTTGGTATTGAAAGAAGATTAAACATTTTCTATGTTGTATGCCTGACGAATATTAAGAGTATCTCTCAACATCAAGTCTCGAAGGCGCCATAGTGCATCTGCCATTGTGGTATGGGCCCCTTTGCTTTTCAACCAGTGTGTAGGAAGACGGCTTTCTTGTTCTTTTGAGAGATGGACATCACGCCTTCGTGCTGAAAGAGTAGAGGAGATGCAGTTATAGAGTCCCTTTGCTTAAATCATTTATTTCTAAACAGTCATTAGGAATATAAATGTAGCACACTTGGCCCTCCACATTCGCTAGGGTTAGGGACACAGGACCCTTGCAAAAGTGAAAAATTCGCAAAAATCAAAATGTGTGTGTCTGTGGGAAGGGGGTTGAGGCATGGGTGGGGAAAGTGGGCACCCAGGGTCTAAACTAGGTCAGGAAAGGAGATGGTTGGCATGGCAGTCCTGCACTTCCTCTCTCTTGCCCATCTCCTTCCTTGGGTATGTGTGGGGCATAGGTACAGGGTTTGTGGTGCTGAGAATTTGGGCAGAGAGCCATCCTTAGCTGGACAGGCAGAGACTGGTAGAGGAAAAGGAGGACCAGAGGTGGGTTTATAAAGGGCTATGTGGCCTGACTGGAGCCACCAAGAGGAAAGATTCCTCCAAAAAGAAGCACCTGAGGTGGGAGGCTGGGGGTTGGAAAAACTCGCAAATAATCAAATCTGTAAATGTCAGACCTGCAAATGTGGAGGGCTGACTGTAATCCAAAAAACGTTTGATATAACTGGTGAAAGGGAAATGTTTGCCAGTCTCTGCAGCCCTCACAGCATGGGTTGGAGGCTCCCTAACCCAACCTAACCGAATTCCAAAGGGTTTAACAGACTGCAGGAAGCAAAACTCACTTGGCCTCCCTGTCCCTTAACTAGTGGAAGTGAAGTCTGGATACATTCATAATCATCTTTTTCTTTTTAAATGCTCCAATCCTATATTTAGAAAAATGAGGCACTGATGCCAAATGCTATATATAAAATTAAAGAAGTATTTGGTGGCAAATATATGGACTACATAAACCCATGGGCAAAGTGCAGCTTCTACAACGAGGAAGTTGTATAATTGTGAAACAGCCACTGAACATCTGTTTCTGCATAGCAAAGCCATGCAGAATTAACAAAGGTAGTCTTCAGTATTTTTTTCTAAAGCCAGTGTACAATCCGAGTGGTCTTACCTGAAAGGGTCTGGTCCCACTTACTAATACTATTTGAATCAGCACTAAGACCCTCAATGTATTTCAGATAAGCCTCTGAGTGAAGAAGCCTCTGTGTCTTTGGTGGAGGGGAGACAAACATAGGAGTCGTAGGCTGCTGCATGACCTGTTGAGTTGCTGGATTTTGACCAGGATAGGGGGGTGGTGCCTGCTGTCCTGGTGGACCAAGGATGCCCATCTAGAAAAATAAAAAGTAATGCAAAGAACACATTTGGTAAAGAGCTTGAGGATTTATATATCACATTTAGCAAAGAATAGCTGAGCCAACCAATGCCCCCCGCCCATAAATATTTCAAATCCCGTATTGATAACATGGAGTCTGTAGCTAAAAAAGTTACTGTCAGGTATCTTCACTGAAAACCTCATGTATATGTGTCATATAATTAAACTAAAAATGGAAAAAGAAGGAGGAAGAAAAATCTAGCAACATCTTTAAAACTAACTGATTTATATTTTTAGCACAAGTTTTATAGACATAGGTAAACAGAAATAGTGAATTTTCTGAGAAACAGCTTAGCAATCACAGAGATTCAGGCTGAAATATAAATCAGTTCATCCTAAAAGGTGCAGCTAGATTCGTTGTCTTCCTCCCCTTCTCTTTTTCCTTTTTATGCTGCAACAGACTAACACAGCTACTGTTGAAAAACTGATGTAACTCAACTGATTTCCTGTCTGGAGATCTAGATTTTTAAAAACAAAACAAAACAAAATCTGGGGTTTTCTTATAATTAATTAATTAGTTTTTCACAGGTTCCAAGGATTTGTCTGCAGACAGGGAAGTAGGGATCAAGGCTAGAAATCTGCAACGAAAATGTTTAGAATATTGATATCCTCTCCCGTCCCCATCCCCAACCTCCACATTGTCTTCTAAGCTCTTCTGACATCTGGGAATCTGTCTGACACTGGCTGTCAGAGAATCATCTTGGGCAGAACCATAAAAATCAAGGAATCTCAGAGGTGGAAGAGACGCCGGGATCTTCTACTTCAACCCCTTGCCATGCAGGAATCCACAAGTAAAGCACTTCTGAAAGATGGCCATCCCCTTCTGTTAATAGTTTATATACCTGAATTGCTACCTCTCTGAATGCCAGGCTAGACAAGATCAGATAATGGAGTTCTGTCAGCAGTTAAGAATAAAAATGCATCCATTGGTAGTACCAGTTTTCCAAAAATAAAAAACTTAAGAATATAATTTGTAGGAGGCTCCTGTAAGTCACTTACCTGCTGTCCAAATGGACTTCCTGGCGCTGGTGCTCCCACCATCGAGGAAACATTTTGACCCATAACACCTGTGTTTCAAAATGTAAAAATAAAATAACACTTCATTTTTACTTTTATTTTATTTCAAGTCAGTGACAAAAAGCCATTTTTGCATTCAAAAGCCTAAGATGGTTCCTGTGCCATCTGAAAGTACTACAATTTGTTGGATTCATGTATGTTTCTTGAAGTAGCAGTAATAAATACAATAAGGATGCTTCTAAATATGAACTTTTACTTGTTTGACTGTTGTACTATAATGAACTGTTTGTAGACAATGCATTTATAACTCTTGCATTCGTTATTGTTTTAAATCTTTTCTAAAAAAGATGCAGTATGGTGCACCCTCTTCTGTCACGACCTTCACACATGAATGCAAGGTTGCGCAAAGCAAGGCTCCAATTATAGTCAATGGACGCAACAGGTATGTGCATGTTCCATCCATTGACTACAATGGAATGTGGCATTTACGCCTTTTGTTTTACATGGCAGTTCCTGGAATGGAACCCCCATATGTATAGCAGGCACATGGTATGTTGTTTGGCTATCAGTTAGGTGACGTTCCACCTGATGGTATTTCATTGAGTAATAAAATGTCTCCTGCAGGCTAGGAGAGAAAATCCTCAAACAGCACAACTGCAATGGAATTTGTGCACAGGCCCCAAACAACCCTTTGGAAACCAGCAGCAGCTGTGTAACAGCCCTTCATGCTTTGCCTGGCGTTGCCCGTTTCTGCACTTTCACTACATTTTAACCAGCACTAGTCAGATGCCTTCCGAAGACCTCACTTTTAGTATCAAGCACTCAATCAGTTCTTTCAGCAATGTTTCTATGAAATAAGGAATCTCTTGAAACTAGCAAGAACTTGGCAAAAATAATGGAAAATCATCAGCAAGTTATGGCTGTTCAAACACAACTTGAGACGCAGTGGCTGCTCTTAGGTTCTGGAACTCCCTTCCTAGAGAGGTTAGAATGCCCCTCTCCTTATTGTCCTCTTTTGAACAAACAAATACTTTTTGATTCTATCAGGCTTACAAGAATGGACTGGTTTTTTTAAAAAAAGGCTTTTAATAGGGCACTGGTACTGATTTTAATTATTTTTCATTGCTAACTGTTCTATATGTTTTAAATTATTTTCAATATAAATGGTAATTACATTTTAAATGTCTTTAATATTAATATCAATTGTTAATCATAGTAATTACATTTTAAATGTTAATTTTTGCTCAGTTTTAGATAAATTTTATTTAATATGTAAACTGCCCTTAGCCCTGTTGCTGGGGGGGGGAAAGGAGGGGTGTAATTTATATTCATATGGTCAGGTTCCTTATTCTTCTCTGTGGCCTCTGTGACTCACACATACTGGTTGTTCTGGGCCTGCACAGAGCCAGTCAAAAACTTCAAGACAAGGGTAGCCCCACCTCTCTGCAATGTGCACGTTTTGGCATTCCCATGCTTTCTCTCAGTTTCTTTCCATCCACTGCCACTGCAGCAGTTCATTGGAACTTCTCATGGAGGTTGCTCAGCAATTTATTTCAATTTTTTTCCTTAACATTGTTGTTTATCTTGTTTGTTATTTTCTTCACCTTTGCAGTTGAGTTATTCTTTCAATATCTTTTCTCTTTTAAATTACACTGGTCTTTGGCTGCTCAATTCAAAAGCGATTTTTAACAAGTGTATTTAATGTAGGAGGAAAATAAATCCCCAACTGACTGTCATTTGTGCTGTTTACTGTGTCTTGGGGAAAGTTACAATGTGGAAGCACTTAAAGAATCATCCCTACCATCTGACGATTTCTAAGACAAAAAAGTCTTGTTCAGGTGGGTGTTGCCTCCCTCTCAGGTCCTTCAACAGAGTAATTAGTCCAGAATAGTCCTATTCTAACTGCCTTCCTGTTACTTCATCTTTCGTACTATCTTGACCATCCCTATCTTAGTTCAATCAGCATTAGAACTGATCAACCCTAATTTGGATCTGTCACCATCACCACCAGATGTGTCTTATCCATCAAACAGTTTCCCTGCAGGACAAGAAAATGAACACAGACAGCAGAAACTAAATGAAGTATCCAGGGAAAGACACTGTTCCATGTAGTACTGCAATCCAGTTTGTATCCATTTTGGATGCAAGATTTTTGAGGTACGGCAAGTCACAGACCTTCTTCCAATGGAACTTACTGCATCTGAATCCATGCTACAAACAATTAAGTGTTTTATCTGCTTTCTCAGATGATGTCCAATTTGTGGTAGCATACTCAAAAGGTGAGGTTCAGCACTTGTCACCGCACTGTCATTCTGATCACAACCTTTCCCCAATTGGAAAGTAGGGTTGAGACAGTTGATTTCAGACCCACTTCTCTCCAGGGGCTCCTATTTTTCCTCTTTTCCATTAGCATGTAGGCAGTCTCTCTCTTGCTCCTCTCATCATGGATTTTTCATCACTCCAGACTGGAAGAGTGTTCTGTCACCCATATCCAGAGCTGCTTCATGCCATGGACATAAGCAGTCCTTCTGGAATCCAGGCCACTTTTCACCAATGCATTTGATGCCTCTTCTCTTTCTATGGGTCTCACAGCTGCTCATGGGACCTTTGCAGTGAGATCCATGCAATGGGACCCATTCTTATGCCTCAAAGGAGAACTGCTCCAGATGCTCCAAAGAGCAGGAAGAAGACTTTTGTTGCAGTCTGAGACTGTATTTGGATCAGCACACTTGGACATGTCATATTCCTTCTTCTGCAATGGTATCATGCTCACCTCTAAATGACAACTATCTGTGTGTGCATATGTGTGTGTGTCTTCAAGTCACCTGTGGACTTACGGTGACCCCATGAATTTCATAGGGTTTTCTTAGGCAAGGAATACTCAGAGATGTATATATAACACCCGTGCGTGTATTCTCGAGCGGAGTGGAGCCACCACAAAAAATTGCTTCACTTAGTTCCGTAAGTTTCCAACCGGCTCTGCTCAGACACCTAAATATGTGCGAGTTCACAAATGATAACCTGAAAAACCACAGTTACGGGTAAGTAACCTATTCTTCTCAATTATAAATTAGGAAGCAATTATGGAACTGGATTTTTAAAAAGATTTTGTATACAATTATTCAAGTTCAGTAGGATTTTAGGAAAGCCTTCTCCAGAAAGCATGCTCTGCAAAAGAGCAAGCATAATATTGTAGTTATTCAATCCATGAAGAAAAGGAACTCTTTATGTAAAAGAAAAAAAATCCTAAAAAGGATTTTAAAAGATGGCAGTGACTGAGTTTTTGTAACAGCCTTTCATGAAAAGGATTTTTAAAGAATTAGAAACAAAAAGCAAGTGAAATAATCTATTGTTCCTGATTATCTCTTGACTGTATTCATTTGGAAACATATCACAAGAAAAATGTTCATTTTAAGCACATAGGTCTATTTTAAGTCTGGAAATTAAATGAAAGCTGGACTTTGATCTCTATGTTAAAGGACAAACCCCTTCCCACACAGAAAAATTCTACTTCTGCATATTGTCTTGACTACCACTTTAACTTAAAACATTTCTGTCATTTTTTAAATCATATATTTAGCTGTAATGTTTTAAATGATCTGCTATTAAAGAAAGCCATTTGTAATCAGAGTGTTTGTATCTGAACTAATGGTGTATAAAGTCTGAAAAGAAGAGCATAGTGATGTAAAGATTTGTACCTGGATACAGCATTGGGTTATTTTCAGACAAATTCCAGTTAAATAAATAACATGACTTTTATACATCTTCAGAAAGCCTGGATAGTACATGCCTTCAATATTCCACATCAATGGGAAAGTTAAGCCCATTTGACACATCTTTTTGAAAGACATTCTCATGTTTTATTGGTCAACTCCTTTGCTACTGGATTGACCACACAGGTTGCTTTGCCAACATATTTAATAAGCCAGTATATTTGGTACATTCACTTTGTGTATTTCACAGTGCACTCTGTGTATTAACACAGCCAGCCATACCTGAGATATTCAGGATGAGTCAAGCAATCAAGCTACAAATGCATAAGATGCAATCGTTTCCCACAGTATTTGGTTAAATGGAGAAAGAGAGCAGAAAGGCAAGATAGTGAATGAATGAGGAGACCATTCTTACCCGGTGGTGGGATGACTGGCATGCCTGGTGGAAGTTGATGGGGTGGAGGCACCCCAGGGTGAAGTGGCGGCATGCTACCCATGCTAACAATGCCATCAACTGGGCCCTGTAAAGGTGGCAGCACTGGTGGATAGCCACCTATCATGCCTTGAGGAACACAACAAATTTCAAACATGCATCAATGACATGCAAAATGATCCAAATAGTAACAACATGCACTACCCACACATATGCATTGTCAAATATTGCTGTACATATTAGTAAATTGCAAAAATGAACGGTGTTATAATGCCAAATAGTGCATTTGGAAAAGATTAGTGTTTAGCCTGTTGGCATCTTTTTAAGAGGAAACAAACTGGGTATTTGGCATCATTCAATGGTTATTACTGCAAGCAAATGCAAAATGTATGTCAGTCATATGAACTGATATGACATTGTTAACATGCACATTCAAAGTTGTGGAAAAGAATTATTTTTTTAAAATGAAACATTTGGTTTAATTATTTCTACTAAACTTATTAAAGAGAAATTAATTCAACCATTATTCTGCCTCACTTCTCAACAGCGCCTTTAATTTTATGCCTGATGATACTAATGTTTTCAGCAAAGAAAATGAAGTGCACAATTATAATTTTATGTAGCTTTTTAAAATTATCAATTAAGCTATTATGATGTTAAATAAACAATGCCAAAAAGCTATGTTTTTCACAGTATAATTCACTATCTTCAATGGGTGATAATTTTTACACGTTATAGAAATTAAATTGTCAAACATTGTTTTAGGAAGAAGGCAAAGTGGGCATTTCTCTTGAACAAGGGGATAAACGGACTTGCCAAAAAACAATTGTATGGGGGAAGGTTTGTGGGTATCTTGAACAGAGCTGTGGAGTCAGAGTCATAGAATCAGAAGCAACGGTGGGTGGAGGTGGAGTTGGCAGAAATATACTGACTGACTCAGGCTTCAAAATTAACACTTATAATATTAAATGCTTAGTTTCAAAGCCAGCACCATATAGTGTTTCAGTATTACTCTAGAGACCAGGGCTCGAATCCCTGCTCAGCCATGGAAACCCACTGGGTGACCTTTGGCAAGGCAGTCTTAGCCTCAGAGGAAGGCAAAGGTAAACCCTCTCTGAACAAACTGTGACAAGAAAACCCTGTGACAGATTCACCTTAGGGTCACTGTAAGTCAGAAACAGCTTGAAAGCATGTAACACCAAAGTTTGTTCCATATTTACTTTCACAAGAATTGGGGGAAATCTTTTTGTTTAGAAATGTTAATAAAATAAATGTATTTTACATTCTAATAATCTAATTAGCCTGATGATTCATATGATGATGCCTTGTGCTACCATTTTACTACAATATATTTGTTATTACTAAGTAATACATATTTGTCATTTATGAAGAAGGTCGAGGCACAAAGTAGAAAAACAGAGGATTCAAAAGTTTGGTGTAACTTCATTTAGTGAAAAAAGTCAAATAAGTCACAGTGTGAAGCTGGCTTGTTGCCCTAAATCATAATTAAGGCTACCCGCAGCTTCACAACATATACAATGTGATAAAGAATAGTTAAAAGAAAATGGAAGTTTCTAAACTAAACTCTTTCTTCAAGATATGCTGGAAATGGAAAGGGGCACATCCAACTTAGTACATGTGTAATACTAAGCCATATTTTAAGGCTGTCTGAATCACACTGTTCTCTCTCTCTCTCTTTTTTAATGTTAAATAGTTATAAAAGCAGTTTGCAACATAATATGGAGGGGTGCCCCTTGGGACAGGTGAGCCAGTGTCATATTTAAGCTCTTGGATCAACTAATACCTAACTGTAAATTTTGCAAACTTACCTTCAAATGAAGGTCCTTTTTATTGTAAGTTACAGTATTAACATGTCACCAAAAATAAGTGTGTGATACGAGAAACTGATAATTCTGTTAATATGCTACATGAGAAAACCAAATGTCTTGTTCAATCTTAAAAACTAACACATTTCACTGTGGCATAAATTTTTTATGAACTACAGCAAACTTCATCAAGTCCCTCCTTTCAAGGTTTATTGATTCTGCAGCATTCAAAGGAAACACAGTTAACAGATAAAATACAATACCATTTTTGAATAAATTGGCTGACTAGGAAAGTTGCTACCAGAAGCTTAGTTAGGATAAGATGGCATGCTTATGACTAAGAGATGTTATCTCCACAGGAGGGGGCAAAGTCTGTGCCCAAAATCAGGATGTTTTGAAGATGAACTAAAGAAGTAAGATTTAAAAGACTTTTTCCCCCTTGAACGATAACAAAGTGACCCAAGTATAGTGTTTACCACTGTGAAAGAAGCTGGTGAAGTAGATGAAACAGGAAAAATAGTCAGAACTCTTGTTTGTTTTTACCTGCAACGGGTGTCAACTGCGGGTTGAGCATCCCCATTGGCGTCGGTGGTGGCACCACCCCCATAAGTGCCCCAACAGGAGTGCCTGCCCGGGGGGAGGAATTCTGCTGCTGTTGCTGTGCTGCTCTCTCTCTCTCCTGCTGCTCAGCAACCTTAGCTGCCCGCTCTGCAAAAGTATTTTAGAAGTTCAGTTCTCTTTTGTAACCTCTGAGCACTGAAAAACGACTTCTCAAACAATGGCACAAGTTTGGGTGTAAGTGGGATTTTAGAAACCTCAGGCAATTTTTAGTAACGCAGCAGACAATTTTGATGTTTATGTGACTGTCAACACAGAAATTTAACAATTTGTTTTTTTTAAAAAAACCCTTTGAAAATCTGAAGAAATATGAGCTTGCATCCAAAGAACCATGAGAGGAAGGAAGCTCACAGAAGAAAACTTTTCTGTCCTTTTCTTCCCCCAACAGCCTCCTGAATCCTCCAAAAGTTTCTCCAGAGAATCACAGAACTTTCCTGAACAGCAGAGGGTAGGATGCAGGAGCTCAAGAAACTGATGCCTCAAATTGAAGAAACTTTTTTGTTAGCATAGCAAATGAGTCTATGTGTAAATTCTCCTTCTGAGAGCACAAACACTTATACACAGACACACACCACCAGCACTATCAGATAGTAACTGCTCAGCACTAAAGCAATACCAGGCCAAACTGGCATATGTTCCTTTATGTTCGTTGTATATTAAATTTATAACAGTAATACAAAATACTCTAATGTGAATGATACTAAGCCGTGCAGCAGCATTCAAAAGCCTATTAGCTCTAGACTAATTTGGTATCAATATAACAAGTAATACTGGGGCTGAAGGTGACAAAAAGTGGTCAAAACACAATGCAATTCCATTATTTGCCTGCACTAACATTGCTAAAATTGGGAGGGGCTGGTAAAAGATAAATATGAGCTCTTTGCAATTTTATCCTTCTGTAAATACACTCTATAATATAAACTAGATATTTAGAGAATATATATATATATATATATATATATATATATATAAAATGCCTATTTTGGATTAGCAGTTGCACTTCAGTTATAATGTACTAGAAACCAGATATTCGGATAATTTCAAAAGCTCTAAATAAGCTTCTAACAAGGGACTAAAATCTGTGCTAAATGAAAGGCTGATACATACCATGAATGATCTTTCTTAGAAGGCAGAAGGAACAATCCACAACTATTGGTATATTCCCTCACACCAGCTGATCAAGAGAGGAGACCAAAATTCCAGACTCTTTAATTTGCTGCCCCTTTCTCTCTCCTTTTCAGTTTTATTACTTAGTCTTGCCTGCTGCCAGCTTTGAAAAGCACTTAGATGAAGAATTAAGGTAACAAAAAATGGACACATAATTTTTGTTTTGTTTTGTTTTGTTTTACAACACAGCCATGGGTATACGGATTTCTTTTTCAGTGTTCCTAGAATAATCGCTTATTGTAGTTATGAACTGCTCATTGTCAGGAACAATCCATAACCACTTGGATATATCCAAGCTGAACCCCTCCTGGGCTGGAATGGCTGCCTGTAAGCCAGTTCACCAAAATGCTGCCTGCCCTAACTTAAATTTGTCCACTTTATAATGTCTGACACATGTTGATAGCTCTTTCCATCCTTATGCTCTACTGTCAAGTCACTCAGCTTCCCTGCCGTGAAAAATACTAACCTGTTCAATGTGTATTTTCTTGCTAACTGCAACCATGTTTGTAACCATTGCTAAAAGGGACTATTATCTATCCAGGCTTAAGTACTGCTAACTGTTGCCTCATTGTAATCCAAAGATAGTTTGCTGTTACATTGTGTTTCCTGTTAGAGAAAAGTGGGCACAGGTTGGAAAAAACCAAAGTTAATGACTGACGGTGCTAGGATGCTATGAGAACAGAATAGAGTGGAGATAGGCACAGAGAAACTATGCGGTGGGGGGGCGGTCACCTGGATCAAAAACCTGTGGGTCTGTGAAAGGCATCAGCCTGGAAAGAAAAAGGGGGATAGACCCACGAAGGGATTTAGGGTTTTGACCAATGAGTGCTTTATATGTCTCAACTTGTACTGATACCTATAAAAGATGTATATTGTATATACCCTTCAATTTTGGCAACTTCTGTGGATGTATGCTGTGTTGCTCATTCTTATCCATAAAAATAAACTGCTGTCTTCCTCAAAGTGAGGTTTGTGGAGTGTGGGTACATGACATTTATACACTTCTTCCAATGAAGATGTTACCCTGAATGCCATTGTAGTTGCCATCAATGTTGACAAATGAACCCCCACTTGTGGTTTTGGCTTGTGTGAATAGTTATAAATAAACGCAACCTTTCAATCATCTCAAAATCATTTAGTGGCCTTGAAACCTAACGTTTTTGGATGAAACAAAATGAATAATGCCTCTGTATGTCTAATTGTTCTTGTTCTTTCAATATAAATCTTTACAGCTCTTCTGTTCTAATATATGACCCAGTTTATGGAAGGAACAAGGGACTGATGGTCAAAGATAACATATATCTTTCAAATCTGCATAGGTTAGACTTTACTGAAAGTGATGCATTTCTGACACCTGCCTTTCTGATGTAATTGTACCAGAAAACCCATTTTGAAAGTCATTAATTGAAGCTTCATGAAGTGGCTCAAAAGAAGATCTTGTTGAAGTGTTCAGTACCAAATTCAAGGCCCATGTAGGGAATGATTGAGCTAGTGAAGTTGCCCCCTCAAGACCCGCTTGACATGAGGATAAGCTGACAAAGGCATACACATCATAAGGAATGGAAACATTATGCTCTGCAGATACAGCACTATCTGAACCATGTATCTGAATCTGAAGTTGTGCTTGTGAAGACATCATATTTAAGTAAATTAAAAACCTTTCCTGCATCTCATAAATGCAATTTAAAGGGCTCAGTTTTTCTACTAAGTGCATTAATCTTTCACTGTTGTTGTCCTAACTGTCACTCAAACTGTGTGCTTGCGTGCTCAACACCGCAGCCTCCTCTGAGAGGCTGAAAACTGTCTTTCTTTCTGCCTTTCCTTCTGTCCGGAATCTTCCCATCCAAGACGGCAACCAAAGCTGTGACTGAGTTTGCTTCAAATGAACCTCTCTTTTTCCCTCTGGGGAAAATGCACCGGTAAGTCTTTTGCTTTTATTTTCTCTCTATTCTTATCCTTTTTAACCTTTTCCCCCTTTTCCAAAGTAATTGATTTAGATCTTTCTGTGTGGTTTTTGATTCTCAGTGCTGATGAAGGGATTGTCTCTCTGCATCACCCTTACTTAATGGCAGGAAAATTTTCTTTACTATAGGCTCTGGAGCCTAATCAAACGTACACCCCTTGATGTCCAATTAAACAGCAAAAATATTTTTATTTACATTTTCTCTCTCTGTAGCTTGTGCGCTTGCAGCTGAGTGGTTTTTTCGTGGATTCCTCCTCTGGTAACTTTTTTTCCTTTTTCTTTGATGGGGCATGGAACTCTTCCCCATCCCCATCTGAGACAGGACCTTTTTTTCTTTTTCTTTATTAAATTTCCCACAAATGCCATATTCTATTAAATTATAAAATTCTAGTTGAGTTATATAGTAGCCCCTCCATATTCATAAGGGTTAGTGGAAAAATTGCAAATAACTTCCATCCCTGCAATTCCCCTCCAGAGCTCCCTCCTCCCATTCCTTTGCCTCTAGCCTCAGCACTGGGGCCGGGGCGAGGGGAGACACAGTAAAGGGCTTACTGGTACTTTCCCCTCAAAGAGAGAACAGCGGAGATCTTGGGTTCTAGTTACTTCCGGTGGCCATCTTGGAAAGGAATGGGTAGGAGCAAAGATTGCACCTGACCAAAGTGCAGCCACATGGCAGAGAGGATACACTTCTAGCTGTGGGAGGGGAGATTTGTGCACCCAAAAGGAAAAAAAAGCAAACAAAAACAGCCATTTTAAATATAAGCCTTGCAAGCCTGGGGTGAGGAATGCAAGGAAGTGTGAGGAGGAAAATGAGTGGGCAAGCATGTACCTTGCAAATAATCAAATTCACAAAGGTCAAACCCACAAATGAGGAAGGGGGACTGTATTTTAGTGTGCTAGAAACTAAGCGCGAGAAATTCTTGACCAGTTGGCAAGGCAAAAGAAGAGAAACAAGGAGAGAGAGAGAGAGAGAAAGGGGCAATGTTTTAAACAGTTAAGAATTTTAGCCTCCTGCCTTGATCAGCTGGTCTAAGGGAATATCCCAATGGCTGTGTATTACTCCCACAGCCTTCCTGAAAATGTAACAAAATTTGACAGACACTCATATCTGTATCTGTAAAGATTTTACTAAAAATGCCTATTCAGGATACTAGTGTTGTTATATTTCACGTTGTTTTGTCTCATCTAAAATGCTTGGGAAAAAACTACAACACCTATCTCTGTTGATTCAAAGATAAATGAAAATTTCATGTCCTATCACAGAAGTTGTTTTTTAATGAGTCATTTCAAAATATCTTCAGTTATTGAAAGGACTGTTTCTATATCACAAATGAACAAGAAAAGATTTGGATTTTCCACTGCATTTCCTCTGATTTAGGATAGTACAAAATCCCATAAATCAGGAGATATGAAATCAGAGGCATGACTAAGTAACACATGGCAGAAAAAAATTAGCCAGTTATGAAGTTTTTGTAGATATAAATCATATCCAGAGCAAGGAACAATCTACAATTACAAATTAAGGATAGATTACAGATTCCTCTTTCTCTGTCATTTTAGGTATACAATATATAACTGATGTCAGAACAGAATCCCCTTAAAAGAACATTAGAAGGCAAAAAGGTGATGTACCCTCTTCTATTTTAACTATGAAAAATGAATAATCAGAAATTCTGCCTCTTTATTATTTAACCATAAGCTTAAAATAAAATACTACACCTATGCAGCTCTTAAAATATTCTCATTATATTTTTTTTTATCATATTAACTCCGGAGAACTGAATGTGGATTATGACAGGCAAAACAACACCCAATGATTTTACTATACAAGGTATGTGCTGGATGTTAACAGACAGCCGGCACAAAAGCCTGCCATATTTGCAGAGCAATTCCGTAACAGTGAGCAGACACAGGAGCTGAAACTTGAAGTTTCACTGTCAAGTTCAGAAAATCCAGTCCAACAGACCAGCTCCTGCCTAGAGTGAAACATTAAAGGCAAAATAGAGCTGTTCTGAATTTTAACATTCCATATTAATTGAATCATATTAATAAATATTGACAAGCTGTCATCTTGGATATATTTTTTATATATTTGCTAATTGATCTACTTAGCAACACAGTTTGCACACAGCTCTATGGTACTTTTACACAAAAATTTGCAGACTACTGAATTATCTAGTGGCTGAAAGTTCAATAGTTTATCAACATCCATATTCATGGTTTATTACTAACTAAAGCATACAATACTTATTGATACTTAACTCGTATAGTATTCTATACTTTCACTAAAACCACATACGAAAACACAATGGATTCTCATTTTTAAATATAGCTTTACATAAGATGGTTTTGTTTCTATCCATAATTCTACTCATATAAAAAGCATAAGACAAAATAAAGACTTGGCCTACCATCTGCATCTAAACACTTATGTATAGTTGAAAAAAATGTCAATCTGATAATATAGGGTTTGATCCAGACTTACTCATGGCTGGAGTATGCCCAATGAAACCAGTGGGATTTATGTTAGTTATTTATTTCTATTGCTGTACAATTAAATCTGGATCCAGCCTATTCTCTGCATGGCATGGAGAAATAATCCATGGATTCACTGGAAAGTTCTAATCAAGCCAGAACAGTATCATATTCTTATAAGATTTAAGAAATGTTAACTGTTAGATATGTTATCATATGTATTACATTACCACAAAGTATTCCTATGGGAAAGAAAAAATGGCATAATCACAATGGATATGGATGTTCTACAAAAAATTTGGATGGGAAGTCCAATATTTGTGGCACTGAAACATATCAAAGACATATAGTCTTTGCTTTAAATCTACAAAGGAAAAACTGCTTGAAAAAAATATGAACCAAATGAACAAAATTCTAGGATGCAAAAGATGATTTGAACTAATACCATACTAAAGAAAAGAAAGGGAAGGAGAGAGATAAAATGACAGACCTAATGACAGTGTTCAGCCTGAATATGAACTTATTGTAAAATGACGTAGGATTATCTTCAGATTTAATACTGACTCCTAAAATTCATCTTCTATTGCTGCAACAACAAAGACATCTAGCACACAGAATTAGGAAAATATATAGTTAGAAACATAGTTATCAATATGTTTTTAATGAAAAATGCCTCTAATCATTTTAATGGTTAAACATAAATAATCCTCTTCCAACCTTCCTAATGGATTCCCTTAGTTTACCTTCATTCTCAAGCCCCTGCCTTCTCCTTCTAGACCTTATCCAGCCAGCCTACCCTTCTATAATAGTCAGTCAGCTCGGCTAATCACTGTTACAGACTTCACCTGCAAGAGCAATTTCCTTAGTATGTTAACATGACAGAATCCAGGATATGATTACTCAGATATTTAAAGCTTTCAAGTCAGAAATGAAACTTACTGGTTCCCAAAGGACATGGCCTCTTTTCTGTAAGGAAAAAGCAGAAAGGTTCTGCACAATTACAGCTTTGGTTTACCTTCATACTCTGCTTTCTTGGTGGCTTCCAAGTTTCTCCACTCTGTTCCAACAAGTCTGCTAAGTTCTCCAAAAGAATAGTCAGGGTGCTGAGCTTTAATAACAGCTCTCATTTCACTACTAAATAGAATGTAACCACTCATATTGATCTTCCTTTTTGATCCTTCCTTCTTTACGCTGCCTTTAGCAGATTTTGGAGTGGACTATTGGGAAAACAATGTGATGTTAACGGTCAAAACAGCAATAAACGTTTGTTTATATAAAATATTATAGTCATACATGCATAGGAAATTTTAAAAAATGAAGACTGCAGAATCTCTCAGTTTTTGAGATTTCCTTTTCAGAGTAATACACTGATGATGAAATTAGAAATAACTGCAAATGAAAACAAAGCATATGGCTAAACTGGGAAAAAAAATCTCAGATCATCTAGCTGCCATAGCTAGGAGCCCAATTTACAAAATCTTTACAAGACTGCTTATTATTCCAAACGGGTTTTTCCAACTTTTAAGCATAGCAAACAATCAAGCAAAATAAAGATCTCAATACCAATTTGTGATTAATCACAAAATACAAATTCCAGAAATGTAAACATCGGTGTGCAGTTCAATAGCGGTTGCTGTCATGAAAACAAACAAGTGAATACACATGGCATCTGAAATCACATGGGTTACAAAAAGGTTCTTCTTCCCTTCACAAAATACGGTTTTCCATACCGTGTGTGTTCGCGTGTGTGCGCACACCTGTATGTGCCATGTTTATCCATAGTAGTCTGGGCTATCGTACTACAATAAATCATGTTAGATGGGATAAATATAGAGCATGACATTCTAGTTATTCTGCTAAGCCTCAGCATCTATGGAGACGGGCATTGAGAAACTTTAGTTCTTAGAGGACTAAACTAAAAAATTAAAACACTGACAAGTTTCTTCTGTTTCATTAAATCTCTGACCTCTCAGTCATAAGTACAAGTAGTCAAAACAAAGATGATAAGTTTGGCTTTATAACCTTAAAAATAGCTTTCTTTTGGGTGTAGGTATTTTTTGCTAAATATAAAGGAAATATATGCAAGTCTCTGTACATTATTACAGATATTCCAATAAAATAATTTCCACATGAATCTTTGAACACATCTGAATATGATATTTAAACCAGGTATGCTAAACCGGAAAATATTATTTACAGCATTTACAACATTGGAAAAATTCCCAATTCTACTTTTCCCAGAAAACCCACAACACAAACTATATGTGGAGTTAACACATGCGTGCTCACTGTAGTGAAAAGTCTTCATCTTTTATACAGAGAAGAATGAAGAAGAGGAAATAAGGTTTCACCAATGTGAATATGTAAATAATGTTACCTGAGGTGGAGTATACGGCATTATATCCAATTCATTAGAGAGTGGAGTTGGAAGTTGAGGCATTGCTGGTGTTTCTGTGACTTCACCTTCCTCTTCCCCAATCTCTTCTATTTCTTCCTCACCTCCTTCCAATTCAGCAAATTTTGCTTCTAGCTGCTGAATCTTTTTTTCCAGAAGTGGAGATGGCTCCTTCTGAGGAACTATGGGCTTTCTAAAATATGAATACCATAAGAATAAAACTACTTGTTTGACAACAGGTTCCTAATTCTGATTGTTCAGAATATAACATAGATACTTGTGTGTAAGTCAACCTCATGTATAAGTCAAGGAAGGTTTGGGAACCACAAAATTATGGACTTAGATATGAGCCATGAATACACCAGGGATCATTCCACAGAGAGGGAAAAGTGCCAGTGCCAGCTGCAATTTTTCTACCCAAGCTATTCACAGAAGGAAATGGGTTTTTTTTTCTTTTGATAAAAGTTAATGTACAGTATTATCTCTTATCAAGCCATCTTCTTCTCTGAGTTGAGTTGTGAAAGGTGAGAGTTTGGTTCCTCCTGGGAGAACCTAAAGGAACACTGACCCCTCTCCTCTCTTGGCACTCCTTTGAGGGGAAGCACCAAGGGGCCACTGTCACTGCTGCCACTTTGCCACCCAGGCATTCAAAAAGGTGAGAAGTACCACCACAGGGGATTGAGTAGGGGAGCTTGGTGCTTGTTTTAGGCAATCCTGGGATAGACGAAGCTCTTGCCCTTCATCATTCTACTTAAGGGGATGGTTCCTCTTTTGATAAGAGTTAAGACAAAGTACTTACATTGACCTGAGGATAAGTCAACCCAGGTTTTTTGGGTTGATTTTTTGACTAAAATTGCTAGACTTATATATGAGTACATAGAATATGTTCAGTCACAATGGAATGTGAATATACTAGAAGTGAAATTTTCAGAGAAGTGAAAGAAGCGAAATTTTCAGAGAAATTTTAAAAAGGTAATCTACTATGCTTTAACTTATTTCTGAAACTGCCACAAAAAAAAAGAGATCTTCTAACACATTATATTTATTATGGAGAGAAGTTTTAATTACATAATTGTAGCTATCTATTACTTTGGTTTTCCATTTCTTTCCTGACCTCATTGTTACAATTCTCCACATATACTTATAACTCATAATAACTGTTGTGTCTGATCAAAGGCTGTAGTCCATGCCATAATAAATAAAAAGTAGTAAGGTTTTAAGGTGTTACAAGACACTCTAATTTTGAGCCATAAGACTTTTTCATAGTGTTGTTACAGACTGCAAAGAATAGAATGGCTTTACAGACCTTAGATGACTTTGAGATCTAAATATGATTAACTACAGTGGCTTCTCCACATTTGCAAGAATTTGGGTCACAGAACCCTTGCAAAAGTAAAAAAATCACAAGCGTTCCAATTCCCATTCCCTTTTGGGACTCTCCTCTCCCGTTCCCTTGACTTTTGCCTGGTTGCATGTGCTTTCCCTTCTCCATGCCCACGCAAAAGGCAAGGGAATGGCAGGGGAAGCCCCACACAGAAAGAAGGCACGTGTGCCTTCTACCTCTTTCCCTGCCTTTTGCCTGGGCATACTGCCTTCCTTCTAGAGAACAGGAGGGCGTTGCCCTGCATGCAGAGAAAGTGCATGCAAGCCTTTCCTCCAATCTTCCCCCACATCCTTTTCCTTTTGCCCAGCTGCAGAGAACAAAGGCAGCGCCCCTGGACAAAAGGCAAGGGAATGGGACCCTTGCTCTGCAGAGTCATAGTCCAATGCTCAAATCACTAAACCACACTGCCTCTTTCCAATAACAAGGCACATGCGTTATATGCCTGAAGCCTCAAGTTCACTCCCTGTCATTTTCAGTTAACAGATCTCTGACAGAGCTGAGAAATCTGAACCCCTGGAAATTCACTGCTATTCCAAGAACACAGTATTCACACTGATGAACTAATGGTATGATCTGTTACAACACACTGAACTATTCATAAAATAATACTGGTATCTATACCATAACCTATGTACAAAATATAACTCTGCTATTTCTAAAAATTCAAGATGCTTCTTTTAGGATAGAAGGTCTTTTAATAACTTTAGGCTTAGAAATCAGGTTACAAAGCATAGGGCAATGTTGCAGTTAATACTATCAAACTTAACAAAAGAGATTTTTTTCTATTATTAATTCAAATGGACTTTTCTTTTTTTTCTTTTTTGTTTTTTTTAAAAAAACAAAACATACTCTACCTAAAGTAATAAATTTCATCATCTACCACCTTTGCAGAGAGAGAAAATCTTTTCAGCCCCTTAAATTTCTTCATCTGTTTGTCACTTTCATTATAGCGGCTTTCACAGAGGAGAACATCATTTTCAGGAATTTCTGTTGGCCTACAGGAGAGGAAGTCTTTGAAAGACAACACTGCACATTTTCCTGCAAGAAAGAAGAGTAGGTAAATGCATCTTCCTCACTCTAACAAGCAATTTTGCAATAAGCTGCAGATTTAAAAATTTTAAATTACTGACCCATCACACATACTCAAAAGCTGCATTTAAGCAACAATCCTGTATTCGGCATGATTATAGTTTCCAAAAGGGACCATACATCTACCATGTACATCAAAAGACATCTTTATCAAGTTCAGTGGATACTAAATGGAACACCCTGATATAGATACAAATCACACCTGCTACACATATTAGTACAATGATCACTTCTATGACAAATACAAGTTCATCTTTCACAACTGACTTCATTCCAAATGAATTAACTCAATTAATTTTAAAACAAAAAAACAAACCAAAGCAACCAGTTTGCTATTATGAAACATTATTTCATAATGGACAGCCAGATTTACTAGTGATGTACATCAACAAAGTTTTATCTTAAAATACAAAATCATTAAAAGACTAAAAATACAATCAATAACTTTCAACTTAAGAGCTCAAAATGCATAAAACAGCAAATGTGATCAATACTTTTATTACCTAGAATGCATGTCATGGGACAGGTCTCTTCCAGATTACTCAAAAACACTTCTTTCTTGTAGAACATTTTAGTTGGCTCATGTTCAGTTTCCTCTGGGTGTATAAATATTGGACCAAAGAAATAGGCAGCTCCATCTCTGACCCACATTTTTTCTATTCTGAGAAACAGACAAGTCATTTCAATTTCAAGTATGCCAAGGCAAGCTCTATGTTCACATATCAACAATTACTTTCAATTATTTTATTCCATTATGGGTTTTTTCATCTTCTTTTTTTGTACTCACAAGTCCTGAGAAGATAACAGTTGCATAACTTATGGTTGCATAACTAAATTTATATATCTTCCTGCATTCTCTGCCTCTCTCTCTCTCTCTCTCACACACACACACACACAAACTCACTCACTCACATAGCGTACCTGCCAACTCGTGGTCGGACTAAACCATGTGATTTTATGAAGACACAATCCCCAACCTTCAGCCACATATCATTGTAACAAAGCTGTTCATAATAGTGACAGCCTGGTTCTCCATTTGACATTTCTACTGGGACATCTTCTTTATCCTGCAAAGAAATACAGACTTCAGAACCAGGGAAAATTATGCATCTGACATTAAAGAAAGAGAACCAATGTAGTGTAGTGATTTGAGTGCTGGATTACAACTTGGAGACGAGGGTTCAATTTCCCGCTCAGTCATGGAAATCCACTGGCTGTCCCTGGGTGTTTCATATACTCTCAGCCCCCAGAAAACCCTGTGATAGGTTTGCTTTAGGGCCATCTTAAGTGAGAAATTACTTGAAAGAAAAGGTTGCTTACCTGTAACTGTGGTTCTTCGAGTGGTCATCTGTGCCCTCATACATTAGGAGCTTTTGCGCCTGCGCAGTAGCGTTCGGAAGATTCTAGAGGTCGTTAGCTTTGGCGGGAACCCCTCCCCCACGCCGGTGCTGCGCATGTTCCTCCCGCCGACTAACGGTCTCTCCTCAGTTCTGGTCCGCCGAAGCAGATGGGACCTGAAAAAGAGGGGAAGGCAGGGCGGGGATGTATGAGGGCACAGATGACCACTCGAAGAACCACAGTTACAGGTAAGCAACCTGTTCTTCTTCTTCGTGGTCTCTGTGCCTCATACATTAGGAGACTGTGTAGCTTACCAGTAGGATGGTGGGTCAGGTACCAGATCCTAGAGCACAGAAGACAGCACAGCACGTCCGAACCGGGCATCTCTCCTGGACCGGCAGTCGAGCCTGTAGTGGCGCACGAAGGTTGACGGCTGGGACCAGGTCGCCACACGGCAGAGTTCCGACAGGTCGACGCCTCGCAGGAGGGCAGCAGATGTCGCCATGGCCCTGGTGGAGTGAGCCAGAAGCAGGTCTGGCGGAGGCTTCCTGGCAAGCTCGTACGCCAGTTGAATAGTCTGTACCACCCACTTAGAGAAGCGTTGGGTGGATACCTTGTGGCCTCTCTGGCGCCTCCCATAACAGACAAACAGGTGGGGTGTCTGTCTTCTCTTTGTAAAAAGCCAGCGCCCGACGCACGTCCAGGGAGTGGAGGGACCGCTCCAGAGGTGTCATCGGGTCCGGGTAGAAGGCCGGCAGGATGATGTCCTGGCTCAGATGGAAGCTGGACACCACCTTCGGCAGGAAGGAGATGTCAGGCTGCAGGACCACCTTGTCCCGATGAAAGACCAAGTATGGTTCATCGCACCGTAGCGCCGTCAACTCTCCCGCCCGCCTGGCAGAGGTGACGGCCACTAGGAACGCAGTCTTCATCGCGAGCAGCCTGTCGTCCGTCGTGGCCATGGGCTTGAAGGGCGGCCTCGTCAGCTGGGACAGCACCAATGACAGCGACCACGGCGGTAGCGGCGGCGATACCGGCGGGTAGAGGTGCTGCAGGCCCTTCAGGAACTGCTTGACTGTACCGTTCCTGAAGAGAGTGACCGACGGGGATCGTGGGGGTTGGTATGCCACGATCGCGGCGAGGTAGACCTTGAGCGATGGGAAGGCCAGGCCCTGTTGCCGGAGATGGAGGAGGAAGTGGAGCATGGTACACAGGGTGACAGGTGATACCGACTCTCGACATTCCTCGGCGAAGGCCACGAAGCGCTGCCACTTGTAGGGGTAGTTCCTTCGCGTGGACTCCTTCCTGGCCACGGTCAAGACGTTCCCGATGGCCGGGTCGTCTAGGGCGATATCCTCCAGGTACGGAGGGCCAACACCGCCAGGTCCGGGTGCAACACCAGTCCGTCAGAGTGAGACAGCAGGTCCAGTACCGTGGGAAACTTGAGAGTCCTGCCCCGGGCGGCCTCGATCAGGGGTCCGAACCAGTGCTGCCTCGGCCAGTACGGTGCCACGAGGATCGCATCCGCCCGGTCCACGATGATCTTTGTGATCACGCGGCCCAGGAGCGGGAACGGAGGGAAGGCGTAGATCAGCCCTTCGTCCTACGGAAACGTATGTGTTGCCGATGGAGCGGCGATCGTGGCCGGCCCTCGAGCAGAACAGGCGGCACTTCGCGTTCTGGCTGGTCGCGAAGAGGTCGATGGTCAGCTCGCCCCATCGGTCCCGAAGCATCCGGAAGGCCTCGTCGGACAGGGACCACTCGGGGTGGGAAGTGGTGTCCCTGCTGAGCGCGTCCGCCGTGGTGTTCTCCTGCCCCGCCAGGTGAACCGCCACAGGGTGTATCCGGAGCAGGACGCACCAGTTCCAAAGTTCAAGGGCAATGCCCAGCAGAGTGCTGGAGTGCGTCCCTCCTTGCCTGTTCACATAGCAGACTGCCGTCGTGTTGTCGGTGAGGATCAACACTGTGCGGCCCGTGACCAGGTGTCGGAACGCTCTCAGGGCCTTGTGGATCTCCAACAGTTCGAGAGAGTTGATATGGAGGAACAGCTCGTTGTCCATCCACCGGCCTCGGACCCGGAGATCTCCGGCGTGCGCTCCTCAGCCGAAGAGCGAGGCATCCGTCGTTACCGTGACCGACGGCCTGGGTTCGCGGAAAGGCATGCCTGACAAGAGGTTCCTGTACGACTGCCACCACAGGAGTGACAGGCGTACCTGTTGGGGCAGGCGGTATCGGTGGCGCTGGTCATCCCAGAGTGGATCGAAGGCCCTGACGAACCAGTGCTGGAGCGGCCGAGCACGTAACCTGGAAAGGTAGGTTACGCGGTGGTCGAGGCCATGTAGCCGAGGAATTGTTGGATCCTCCTCGCTGACACCGTCGAGGCCTCGAAGGCAGCGGACGCTGCCCAACGAAGCGTCCGCGCCCTCTCGTCTGGGAGGAAGGCCCTCGCCGATACCGAGTCGAGGGTCGCCCTGATGAAGTCGAGAACTCGAGATGGGACTTCTTGGGGTTGACCCTGAGTCCGAACCGAGTGAGAAGAGACAAAGTCCGATGAATGTCCCTGTACAGTTTCTGTCTGCAGGACGCCACCAATAGCCAATTGTCCAGGTAAGGGTAGACGGAGACGCCCTTCGTCCGCAGGAAGGACACAACCGGAGCCATGCACTTGGTGAACACCCCCGGTGCGGTGGAAAGTCCGAACGGCAGCACCCGGTACTGGCAGCTGGTGCCGTCAATCGCGAACGGAAGGTATCTCCTGTGCTGCGGGCAGATCGAGATGTGGAAATAGGCGTCTTTGAGGTCTATGGATGCAAACCAGTCCCCTCGGCAAAGGAAGGGGAGGATCGACGGCAGTGTGACCATCTTGAACCTCTTGGGGCGGATGTATTCGTTCACCCCTCGGAGGTCTAGGATGGGCTGCAGGGATCCGTCCGCCTTCGGCACCGTGAAGTACCTCGAGTAGAAGCCGGTGGTCTTGGCTGAAGGCGGGAGCCTCTCGATCGCTCCCTTCTCGAGGAGGGACTGGACCTCTTCCAGTAGAGCCAAGCTGGCCGGGGTGGACTAGTAGACACCCCGTGGCGGAATAGCCTGGAACTCGATGGCGTACCCCAGGCGGACGATGGTAAGTACTCAGGAGTCCGCAGTCGAGGTGCCTGGCCAGGCTCGGGTGGTGGAACAGTTCTACCGGAAGGGCGAAGGATGGCACGGGTGGAGTCCTGCGAAGGCTGTCAAAACCGGGACTTTGCTCTGGAGGATGACTTCTTGGATGACGAATATGGGCGTCGTCTGGGAAGCCTCCTCGAAGCTGAAGACGTTTACGGCCTCGACGCGGTCGACCGCGGGGAACGCGGCTGGTACGCCAATGAAGAGGAGGACCTTCTCCATGTAGGCCTCGGCTGGAAGGAGCGGTGAGTCTGGGCAGGCTGGTTGATGCCCATCTTCTTCGCTGTCGGTCGGGCCTTGACGAGGTGATCCATGGCCTCGTCGGTGGAGGTGTGGAAGAGCCCTTTGCCATCGAATGGAAGATCTTCAATCCGTCGATGGCTGTCCTCCTGAAGCCCAGAGGATTGGAGCCACGTGTGGCGTCGGAGGGCTATGGCACTGACCATCGCCCTCGAGGTAGCCTCCACGGCGTGCCTCGAGGTGGAGATCTGTTGTGTAGCCACTGCAACGGCCTCGCCAAAGATCTGTGTGGCTGAGGCGCGTGACTCCTCCGGCAGGTCAGCAAGGAGTGGAGCGAGTCAGTCAAAGAGGTTCCGATGGTAGGCCGCGAGGCATGCCATCGTGTTCACCGTCCTGGCCACCAGGGACGATGCCGAATAGAACCTTCGGCCGAAGGCATCGAGCTTCCGTTCTTCACGGTCCCGAGGGGTGGTATGCGCTCGGTTGCCCCCTTTCGTCTGAGCCGACTCGACCACAATAGAGTTCGGTACAGGATGATTGAAGAGGAACTCCGCGTTCTGCTTATGGGTCCTGTAGAGATGCTCTAGCCTATGTGGGATAGGCTGTGCTGACGCCGGCTTCGCCCACGGCTGCTTCATCGCTTCCACCAGGTTTGGTAGGAACGGCAGCGGTGCGGTCGATGGTGGGCGGACTTCCAAGTACTGGAAGACCGGGTCCTGGGCTTGTGGAGCAGGTTCGGTCACCTTTAGGCCAAGGGCTGTGGCCATCCGGCGGAGGATCGCAGAAACTGGTGTATGTCCTCCGGTGCAGACTCCGGGCCTGGCTCCCCGAACCCCAGCGGTGGGGATTCATGAGAAGAAGGGGTGGACTCAGCAGAGTCAGAGTCCGAGTCGTAAGAGTCGCCGGATGGTGATGGCGACCTCTCCGCCTCCTTCTCCTTGGCCGGCCTACGGGCCGGAGGTACCAGGGTGACTGCTGGAGCTGCAGGCTGTGTCGGTACCGGTGCGGCCGATGTTGTGGCCGGTATCGGAGTCACCTGCAGGGACACGACTGCGGGCCTAGGGCATTGTGCTGCCTGCGTGGTAGAAGTCGCAGCTATCGCCGGCTGGGCCACGGTGGGCTGTGGCGTCGGGTGGGTAGCTGTAGCCGTGGTCCGCGGTGGTGGAGAAACAGCCCTGTAGCGGGGTGAGGGCTCCCGGGACCGACGGTGACTCGGTGAACGACGCAGCGGTGACCTCTCATAGCGGAGGTAGTGAGCCTCCTGCGGTGGCGAGCGAGACCGGCAACGAGGTGAACAGTACCTTGGATCTGGATGGTGCCGGTCCCTGTATGACGGTGAATAAGAATAGTATGAGCTGGCCGGCTCGTGCCACACCTGTTCCTGGGCATACCTCCCTAGGTAGGCAGGAGAGTAAGCGCTCTCGCCCGAGCGACGCCTCTCCAGGTGCATCTCCCGATATCGCAGGGATGGAGGCCTGGCCCGCTGCTCCGGCGAGCGGGACTCGTCGCGTCGAGAGGCTGGGCGCTGCCTGACCACAGCCTCCTCTCGGCGTTTTGCCGAGGGTGGGCTGCGACTCGGCAGAGTGACCTCCGCGATCAGCCAGGGCGGTTGAGGAGGCAAGGCCTGCACGACCTGCTCCTTGTCCAACACCTCGAGGACTTCCTCTTCCTCCGGAGGCTCCTCTTCCTCAGGGAGCTCCATCGGTTGAGGTTCCTCGGCGGGCTGGTTGGGTGGTGGAGTCGGGGGTCGCACCACCGTCGGTGAAGAGTGCCGCTTCTCCTTTCTCTTCTTCTTCTTCTTCTCCCCCACGCCCTCAGTGGCGGGGCGCTTCTTCCGGGCCACGGTCAGCGGCCTGGAGGAGGAGGTTGAGGCCTGCGAGCCCGCAGGGTCCTCATGTGCCCGAGTTGCCGAGATCTTCGGTATCCTCCGCAACTTCATTATCGGTACCGAGCCCGGGACCGATACCGATGAGGTCGAGGGCACGGCAGCCGCCGCTGCTGCCGAAGAAGAAGACGGGTGTTTCTCGGCCATTGTCTCGGGTCTCTGGACATGAAGAGATTCCTCCCAACAATGGGATTTAAGCCTTGCCGCCCTGTTAGGGAGAGTCTGGTGTGTAAACTCTCTGCAAATAGGGCAGGCCTGAACATTGTGCCCCTCACCCAAACAAATCAGGCACTTAGAGTGTCGGTCAGAGAGAGCGACCTTCCTTCCACAGGAGACGCAGCGTTTGAAGAGAGCCGACATAAACCGGAGGCAAGGCAAAGAAAACAAGAGTCTGAGAACGCCAAACACAGTCCGAGATCCGAAATCGTCATCAAAGCCAGAAAAGGGTCAAAACCGATCAAGAAAGTACCAAAGCCAAGTCCGAAATCCGTGAAGGGTAGTCAAAAAGCCAAATCCGAAGTCGAAAAACACCAAAAGCAGAATCGAAAAGCAAGCCAACAAGCAGAACCTTCTGTACACTGAGGCGGACAAGAAAGAAATGAGGAGAGACCGTTAGTCGGCGGGAGGAGCATGCGCAGCACCGGCGTGGGGGAGGGGTTCCCACCAAAGCTAACGAGCTCTAGAATCTTCCGAACGCTACCGCGCAGGCGCGAAAGCTCCTAATGTATGAGGGCACAGAGACCACGAAGAAGAAGTACTGCTATTAAGTAAAACTATTCTCTACTCTTAAAGAAAACAGTGTGCTTGGGGTTACTTATCCCTCATCTAGAAGATTCTAGGGTATGCTGGAACCCAGGAATGCTCACAGACTTCTGCATTTGACTCCAAAACATGCAGTTTTCCTCTTTACCTTGGGGGCAGGGGGAGTTTAATGCTCTAGCCACTATAATTAATGAGACAACCAATGCATATGAAAGATCCATGTAAAAATCAGACCTCCTTATCTTTGATGAGACAGATGCATCAACTATCCACTTCTAGTTTAAAACCTTACTGACTTACGTATGAAAGGAAAAGTCAAAGTATTTCATTTTAATGGCCAACTCTGTAACCTCATGTACCTTTTCAAGGCTAAGGACACTGTCACCCACTTTGTTTTCCTCAGATGTTTCAACGTGTTTCTCTTCATCAACTTTGTCTGTATTAGCAAACACCGATGCGACACGGACCACAGGCAAAGGCACATCTCGTGGGACAAACCGTACAGAACTAATTGGCATGGTCCACAATTTAATCTTCTTAAAGGATTTTGTTTTTGCAGAATAACGTGATTCACAAACGTAGACATCTTCATCCCTAAAGTTTTCTGGACATAGCTTAAAATATTCCTATTCAGTGGAAAGAAATAATAATTTGATGATTCGTCACAGAACCACACAAACTCAAATCATTGTTTGGAATTTGCTGGAACAAAATCTAACTGCAACAATCACATTCCTTTAGCTGTCCCTAGCTTTTCAAAAGTTATGATCTCAAGGACATAGAGGCCAAGTTCCAAAGAACTTCATTCTAGCAGCAGACCCATGTGCCATACCTCTAAGTCAGTTTACATGCCTAAAAAGATAGCAGTAATGAACCACAGTGTTGCAAATATGCATATATTTGTCACATATATTATGCCCCTATACTTGCTACAAATGAGAATAACATAATGTTGCAGTGTTTACCACTATCCTACTAATGCATTCTTAGGCTTCAGGAAACCCAGAATGAGTAGGAAGCCCAGTCCTGTAGCGCTGTTCAGGTCTCTTGCAGTGGGGATGGAGGGAGGCATTTAAGAAATGACATATTTCTTGTCCACTCCTCTACACATACTTCAGATATGCTCCGTGGTACCAAAGGGATGTTAGTCTCAACCACTTAACAGCTACAAAACGAGGAATATAGTTCTGGAGGTTGCTGTGAGGCTCCAAAAAAGTGCAGTGGGAGAAAGGTGACCCTTTCCCCCTTTCCACTCCTTCTGAAATATCCCTTCTGAAATATTCCACTAAGGTTTCTAAACTGCACAGAGCATATTCACCCATCTCAACTCTAATGCTCAGTTCCACCTCTCCTTATACTCTGTTTTGTTTTTTAACTCACACCCACATATTCCTGTTTTAGCCTCTGTTCTTCCATATTACAGTCTTTCTGAATTTTAATTCCTTTAGATCTTTTTCTTCTTCCTCTCTCTTTGTTAAGCTGCTATCAGCATACTATAAACCAGGAGAGAAAATTGCATAGCCTTCCAGATGCTGTCTAACTGCATCCCCCAACACTATTCACCCCTGGCTAGGCTGGCCAGGGCTGCAGGAATTTGTAATCCAACAACATCTGGAAGGTCATACAATTATCATCTCAGCAATGATGTGACTATCAGGCCATACTAAGGATTTTGCAAGAAAAAAATGCCTTTATACATCCAAGCATATAGAAAATTCTCCAAAAATATAAACCATATTACCCTATTTGGAAGAGGGGCTATCTCACTTAGAAACTGATAAGCATTTGATCATTTAAGTTCACAATTTTATAGAATATAGTAACATACTGAACTAAAAATCTCCTAAAAGATAATATTGATCTTTTCATTCTAAACATAAATCTTTTCACCTAGATAATTTTACAAATATTGGATACAGCATTAAATCAATTTCAGTGTAACAGTTCATTTAACCTCTTCTCACCTTAACAAACATGACCACACATTTCCCTAGAATTTTGCTCACAGGAACTTTGTTGTAATAATCACTTTTAAAAACTTCCTTCTCCAAAAACTTCCTGGTAGCAAGATGGAATGTTTCATTTGGTCTATAAAACCAGCAGCCATACAGCCATTTCTCCCCTAAAAACAAGAAAGTTTATTTTCAATAGTTCATAATTGTATAACAGAAAACATTTATAACTAAACCAATCTTAAGAATTCTTATGGAACATTAAATAAATAAACATATAAATTAAAGTGCTGATGCCTGAAGCTTTATATCGGGGGAGGAGTAGGTTAAAAGAGCCAGCATAGCATAGTAGTTTGAGGCTGGATTCTGATTCTGAAAACCAGGGTTCAAATCCCCACTCGGCCACTGAAATCTGCTCAGTGACCTTGGCAAGTCACACTCTTTCGGCCTCAGAGGAAGGCGAAGGCAAACCTCTTTTGAACAAATCTTGCCCCAAAAAACCCTGTGATACATTTCACTTTGGGGTTGCCATAAATTGGAAATGATGTGAAGGCACTCAACAAGTAGTTTACATAGTCACTGAAGTAAAAACATCTTTTTGGGTTTTTGAAATGATTTTTTTAAAGTCAAGGCCACAAAATACTGGAGCAATTAAGATAAACTTGAAAATGCAAATTTCTGTAAGAGGCGAACGAATGCTTGAGTACTAGACTGGCACATCACCAAAGAAGTAACATTAAGAGAAAAGTTCACAGTAGACATGCAGATAGGGAGATGTTAAATGCCATTAAAGATACTACACAGAAGAGGCAACAGCTGCTCATTCCATTTAAACAACCAAACTTATCACAGCAAGAAAAACAAGGGGTAGAGTGGTAATGAAACTTATTTTCCTGCCCTTTCAGAAATGATCTCATATTTTCTGCCTCCAGATGTTCCGAACTCAAACTTCTACAGGCCCAGACAGCAAGTTCAATGCTCAGGAATTCTAGGGGTTGAATTCCAAAACATGTGGAAGGCCAAAGGCTGAGAACCACATCTTTTGAGAAATTATGCACATTGCCTGACACACTGGTGAAAATAAGTATCAGGACAGATATTATGACCCTGTGTTTGTTGTTCAACTGGGCCCCAACCTGTGTACCAGTGTCCTCAATTGAGCAGCTTCCTTGAACTGGTTGCCCTGGGGATGGAACTGGTCAAACAGATTCGAGTGAAGATCTCTCCTTTCTGATTTACTCCAAGAAAACAGAAGCTCAACGGTCACATTTTCATTACATCCTGTCATACACATTTGTATGATATTAACACTGAGACAGGTAGTATGACATCTAGCCACATACTGCTAACTATTCACTCATTAGGAATTACTGTAGGAATCTGTAGGGATCTACATTTCTTCTGGCATAATATTCAGGTACCTTTCTGAAACCACAACACACGCACCCTTTCGTACAAATTTTTTTAAAGGGAGGTTTTTTTAAGCTCAAATTAAGAAGACTTTCTTTCTTACCAGCTGAATCTTCCCACAGTCGTTCAATACAGACTATATGAGGTTGTAAATTGGCTTCCGCAGGTTCAACGTAAACATAATCTCCAACATGATACATGCTGTTCTTAAAGCTGCAATCTTGACTATATGTCCTGTGTAAACTAGACAGTCCTGATCCAACAGAAGTATCCTCACTCTTTTCAGCTTCTTATTCAACGTAAGAGAAAACAAAAGGAAGAGTTTCCAGTCAGTTTAAAGAAACAAGCCTCTATGGTGTGTAAAACTTTGCATATTAAGGACCTATTCTATCTAGAATAAGTATTTTCATTTGGAGTTTTCCTGACATCAGCCATATCAAGTAACACACTTATGCCCATGTAATGTGATTAAAGGGGCTGGTCTTGTGTCAGCGAAAAACGTATTTTAACTGATTGCAGGTAGCGTGCCCTGAGCACTGACTAGGATAAATGACACAATTCCTGAAACTGGGGAGGGAGAAGGAACAGAAGAAGAACATTTTGCAATTGTCACTGCATCAATACAGCAAGGGACCTGCAGTGATTGAGCTACCTGTATCATTAGTAACATTACCACAGCCACATCGTATGTGTGACCTTGCAATTTCCTCACAAACTGAGTTCAGTATAAATAGTCAGCCCCTCACAACTGACTTGCATCCTGGACAATATCATCTGAGCCATTTAGTGAAGGCTGCGCAATACTCTCTGCAAAGCCACAGTACCTGGAAAAACCTGTAAAGTACTTGATAAACTTTACAGCATATATTCCCAGGGGAAAGAATAGTACTCTAATTACATTCCCATTTTAATACTTGTCTGCTCCTCTCAGGAGACTGAAATATTTCAAGAATTGCATGTCGAGTGCTCACTGTGAAAGTCCATTCTTATATGTAGAGAAAGGAGACAACAACGACTGAGTTATAACCTGTCACCACCCAAGCTAGACAAGGGTCATATGGTTGAAAAGATGAAATTAAATGGATAGATCTTTAGCTCATTCCTCAATTCTACCTGCAGTCAAGTTAAAAGTTAGCTAGAGCTAAAGAAAGAGAGGAAACACAACAGTTGGCACCAGTTAAATGAACAAGCACATTATTGCAAGAAACCACAGCAAAGGTGGGTAGGGACTTTCATGGTATGTATGTGGTGCAGTAGTTTGAATGCTGGATGACTCTGGAGACCAAAGTTCAAATCCCTGCTTGGCCATGGAAACCCACTGAGTGCCCTTAGTCAAATCACACTCTCTCAGCCTCAAAGGAAGGCAAAGGCAACCCCCTGCAAACAAATTTTGCCAAGAAAAACCCATAATACGGTTGCCTTAGGGCAGGGCTTTCCAAATGGTGTGCCGCAACATGTTAGTGTGTCACCTGAAATATGTAAGTGTGTCGCCTACAATCTTGGAAATGTATGTTATTATTTATAAATCATATATTTTTTAAAATATATGAAAGGTTTTCATGAGGTATATTGTATCTCCATACATTTTATTATTGCAATTTATGCATGTGTCTGTATCTCTTATAAGGGGTTAGTTTAGCCTCCAGTTTGCTAGTAAAACTGAATTACTGTGTCATGAAATGATGCATGTCTAAAAAGTGTGTCACCAACACGAAAAGTTTAGAGAGCTCTGCCTTATGGTCACCATCAGTCAGAAACTACATGACATCCCACAAGAGCAGCAGCAGTAGCAGTAACAACAACACAAAGTTATGCAGATCCAAACAGTTCCTGTTATGGCATTAAGGACTGTGTAATTGTTCTGATAGGTGAACAGGAATGATTCGCAGAATGCGTTCATGACTCCATCCACAGAGGGTGGGAAAAAGAGGCAAAATGGTGAGGAGAAGATAAGAGAGGATTAAAAAAAAACCAGAGAGGATAACAGTAAAGATGGGATGCAGAAAACAGTTTAAAATGCAGACAAAGAAAAGGGAATAGGCCATGAAAAAGAGTGGAGAAGCAAAAGAGACATATACCAGAAAGCAAGGAAAAGAACTGAGGGAAGAACTAAGGACATACAGCGCACCCACTGTGTATACAGAGGTTCCATTCCAAGCACCCCCATGTAAAACAAGAAATGCAAAGCACCATGTCCCATTATAATCAATGAATGCAATGTGTGTGCCTGCTAGAGCACACGGGCGTGCCCGCTGCATCCAGTGACTATAAGGGGACACACACTTTGCACAACCTCACATTTGTGTATGTGGAGGTCATGCAAGAGGAGAGCCCACTGTATATATTTGGTGTAGTCTTTTCAGTCATTTGGTCATTCCCTAGCCTGGACAGTGAATGAGGTAACCCAATTACAGATGCATCTTTCACTACGGAAACTATCAGGTGGATTGTGTGACTCCTGACTAGATCAGGCGATATATGGAAAGCACATTCTTGTGGATTACTCCTCTGCACCTGGGAGAGAATGTGTGAATGGACTCTTATTTGAAAGCAACTGGATATAAAATAACTACCTATATACTTTGTTATGTCTTTTAAGCTGGGCCATCTTTCTGATGTATTTTAAATGAACTATTATCAACTGTTACAGTTTTATGATAACTATACAGTATGCTCTGTGAACTCAATAGACTCTTAAGTCTAATTCACAGAGGGTCTCGGCATGTGTTTCATTTTTATGCAACAAAGTGAGTGAGCATTGTGAGCAAGCTCTCTTCACCTCCAAGCACAAAACCATCACCAAGAAATATCAGATGCTCATATATCTTCTGCTTCCTTACTTTATCTTCTTTGCACATGCAATCATTCATATATTCAGTTGTGTGTGGAAAGCTAGTTGGAAAACCGAAATCTGAATTTTAAGTCAAAAGCTTTTAACTTAATGACATCTAAATCAATACTGCAGAGAAGCTGTGCAGAGGTGATGAGCGCCCAAGTAACACTGATATGATGCTAATTTCAAATTTGTCAAAATTAGTCTGCAGAAGGCCATTTATCAATGCCTACCTTCAAGAAAGGAGTACAGCAAACAGCTTAGAATTGTCATAATTCCAGACCTGCTTAAAAATGCACACGAGTATGTTGACTGCCAGGGTAGTTACTACACTATATGCAACTGTACCCTTCTGGGAAGCTGGTGTAGAAAAACAGTTTTATTGCTGCATGATTTGGTTGTTTCTTAGAGAGCCAGAATGGTGTAGTGGTTTGAGTGTTCAACTATGACTCTGGAGACCAGGATTCAATTCTCCTCTCAGTCATGGAAACCCACTAAGTGATTTGGGTAAGTCACTCTCTCAGCCTCAGAGGAAGGCAAGGGCAAACCCCCCTCTGAACAAAATTTGCAAGGAAAACCCTGTAATAGGTTTGCCTTAGGATCACCGCAAGTTAGAAGAAACTTAAAAGCACACAACATGTTGTTTTTTGCTGCTGCTGTTGTTGTTGTTGTGTGCCTTTAAGTCATTTCAGACTTGCAGCAAACTAGAAGGTGACCCTATGATGGGGTTTTTGTGGGGTTGAGAGTGTGTGCTATGCTGAAGTCACCCATTGGGTTTCTATGGCTGAGCAGCGAATCGAACTCTAGTCTCCAGGGTTGTAGTCCAACCCTCAGACCACTACACTATGCTAACTCTTATAGTTTCTTCCTACACACTAAATTATTTTCTTTAATTCTATCCTACTGTCAATGAGCGTGAAGGCAGACAAGAGCCCTAATTGATAACCATAGTCTTAAAAAGTAAAACAAAATCCAAAACATGTGGTGCTTCAAAACTGTACAAATCAATTGCTCACTCTCACAGTGACCATCCTCATTAAGTTAATATTGATGATACCAGATATAGATCTACCTATCTCCTACTCCAAATCAATAAACAATAAAAGATAGCGGTAACAAATACAATTACCTCTCTTCTCTTCTTCTCTTTTGAGCTTGTCTTCCTCCATTTCCCTGGGAAGCTTTTCCTTCTTCTCTTTTTCAACATCATTATGGAGATGCTTGGTAGTATAGCTGAGGGCTGGTGATAACAGGATCTCACCATTCTTGCAAAGTTCATCACGAATTTTGATAAAGAACTGTTGAAGTTCTACTGCATCTTCATAAATCTCTGAATCCGTCCTATAAGAAAAAGAACAGCTCTATAAAACGACAATATACACAAGGCAACAGTAATCTAGATGCCATGCAAAATGTGAAATGTTACTGTCTGTAACTAGTATTTCCCTTTGATACCAATACAGGTTACGGGAGACTGCACTATAACAACCTAAGATAGAAATGCTGAATAGAAATGTAAGCAGTAGGAGAGAAAGGGAGTTGCAAGAGGCAACTTACTGTTAAAATGAAAGCTACTGAATTTCACCTTGACTGTTGAATAAATTCTGGCACAGGAAGGAGGCAGACCTTGGATGTCTTTAAAGAATCTCATACTGGAGATCTCATCACCAGGCTTCTAGGTATGAAACAACTTCACTTTTACATTTTTAACTAAAAGCAGCTGGCCTGTTTTTTTTCCCCCAGCCTTCACTGTAGCAAGATACAATAACAGTAGCGAAACTTTTGCAAAGAGAATCATTAAGGAAGAAACTAATGAAAGTTTTATTTACCTGTTCATCCTTCTTGCCCGCTCTAACACTTCAAACATGTGCTCTTGAAATAAGTCCAATCTTCTGTAGCGGTTATTTTCTACATTTTTTCTTATGATATCAAATGTCAGAGGTGGCTTGTTTGGGAAGCTGGGATCTACACCAGGAATTTCAGCTAAGGAGTCACTATAGCACCTGCCCTCGTCATCTTGATGACTCATGACAGATACAAAAAGATTATGTATAAGTTCCTGGATCAGCAGGGTTACATTTGGGACATGAGAGTCTTCATCCCCTTCTATGTCTCTTCTTGTTTCAAGCAAAACTTTATGGAGCACCAGTGCATCTTTGTAAATCAAGGATTCTGGTTCATTATAAGTGCAGGCATTATTGAACATCATAACAAAATCTTCTACCATGGCATCAATGTCCTGGTACTTATTGGCCATCATGTGACTTCTAATTTTTTCCATATCAACAGGTTTTTTAATGGTCAGGTAGTAATCAGGAAGTTCTGACCGAGATGGGAGCCGCAGGAAAATAGCACTCAGTCGTCTACCTCGTTTATCTGTGTAGTTCTTCACCGCTTCATATACCTCATTAAGTTTCTGTTGCATTGGAGTCATGTATTTTGATTTTTTAGGGGAGACACCTGTTTTCCGACCTAGATATTTAAAAAAAATGACAGCTAGATTGAGAAAGCAAGCACCATGATTTGTGATTTCAATTATTCAAATGCTATTCTGAGACCATGATGCAATGTTAGGGATGTACAATTTGGGAAGAACTTCCACACCCCTGCTTTTTCTCACAATATTTGTGCACACTCCATATGTTCTCTTCCAATGTGGCAGATGAATATCTAAAGAAATGAGTCAATATTTTGACATTAGTTTTTGCTTATGGATCAACAAGTATTTCATATCTATTAAACATGAAAAGTCTCAATTTCATTCAAGAAATTGAGAAGGGAGGAAATGAATGAAGTTAAATCGCAAAAGCAAAATATACTCTCATCCCTCCCTGCTATTCTCTTAACCTAAAAACACTTCAGGGACTACAAGTTTAAAAAGTCTGGGACAATTATTTAACACTTGTGCCCTGTTCAGATTAGAATATCTGGTTCCTGGCATTATGAAAGATTTCTTTTATCACTTGGCACAAATGTTCTGGGACATGCTTCTTTGTTCATGAAGTTTAGTCAATTAAATATTGTTAAGTTGCTACTACCTATTTTTTAATAAAATCTAGCCTGTCTTTCAGATTTTATTAAAGTACTGCAAACAAATATATTTGACTACCACATATAACGTATATATTCACATATAAGTCTAAGCATTTTAGTCAAAAAATTGACCCCAAAAAACAGGGTCAACTTATCCAAAGGTCAATCTAAGTACAGTACTTTAACTCTTATTAAAAAAAAAAAAAAAGGAACCAACCCCTTCTCTGAATAGAGTGGCAAAAGGCAACTTAGTCCATTCCAGGAGAACCAAAAAGAAGCACCTACCTCTTCTACTCTGTTGGCATTCCTTTGATGGAAAACATTGTTTTCCCACTCAGACATTAAATAAGACCAAAAGTGGTGCCATAGTAGTAAAAGTAGAGGGGTCGGTGCTTGTTTAGGTTCTCCTGGGATAAACTAAGCTCCTGCCTTTTGCCACTGTACCCAGATAATAGGATGGCTCCTTTTTATAAGAATACTGCACTTTAACTTTCATCAAAGACAAAGCAAAACAAAACAAAACAAAATCTCCTTCTCTAACCAGAGTAGTAAAAGGCCTTTTTGAATGCCTGGACAAGAAAATGGAAGCAACAGTGACCAGTTGGCCCCCTGAGCTGCTGCTGGTGCTTTCCCTCTCTGCAGAATGACCCTCGATTTGTCCACAGGTCATATCAAAATCTGTAATTTTGGCCCTAAAACTTGACCTCGACTTATACCTGAGGTCAACTTACACATAAGTATATATGGTAAACACTTTATTTCAAACGAGGATTTATCAGGAAGAGAACTTCTCAATAATGCCTTACTTAATTTCAGTTTAGGGGAAGCAACCTCATCATCTTCATGCGGTGGTCCCAGCTCTTTCCTCTTTTCTTTAAGAATCTTCTCCAAGATATGAGCATCATTGTATACCTATACATCACCAAAATATTTTTTAAAAAATTACAGAATAAACTTCTTTAACTTAATTAACCTTCCAAAAAAATGCCAGAGTTTTCATATTTGCAACAGTTTCAATGAAAACTTCATTCATACACAAAAAATTATCTTTTCCTCTATAAAGGAACAGACTCTGTTAGTACACTTAAGCCTTTTCAGTGTGATCAGTTGCTGGATTAGACTTATAAATCCAAAATTGAATCTTTTTATTAGATTGAAGCAACTGGCAACCTCCTAGTTCAATCTATCACTCTTAAATGGGTAACATCCCTTAGTTCTTCCTTCCCCTTCTGGATGGAAAGGCATCTTCATGGAAGCATCACAGAACTATAAGCAAGATAGGAAGCGACAATTCCTGGCACATTTAATTATGAAAGGCCTCCTCTTAAATGAGATTAAGAGTCTGGTAGTAGTAGTCACTGCAAACATAAAGCATTATGCCATTTGCTCCTGCTATTCCATTTTCACAGTATCATCTGCTTTGCATTCTGGAGAAACCATCCAGAAAATGTGCACAATACATAACTTTGAAATTGCTAATTTGTAGTTTGCAAACTGTGTGAACTTACCTATCTGGATTCATAATGCATTCTGTCCCAGTGCCACAAAAAGTAAGTGTAATAACTTGTTGAAAACACAGGTTGCCCCACTCAAAGTCTTAACACACACATGAACTCTTTCACATGTAGATAGATAATGTAAGAGGCAAACATTTAGAAGACAGAGAAACTACTATGAAGAAACCGCAAACCTCATACTTTTAGGGTGGAAATAGGGTGATTCTGTTAATGAAATGCCACCAATGTGCAGAGAAAAGAGACAACGACATAGATCTGGCCCAATCACTCCTACAAATGTACCTGTGAGCCTTCTTCATTGTAATGTCTTGCATTCCGAAACATTAACTTCATATCTTCTATCATAGCTTCCTCCCAGAGTACTTGTCACTGCGGATATTATGCTCTATTATTTTTAAATCCATTGGCTCTAAGATGATTTTATAATAATCTGGATAATCTTTTTTGGAAGGTTTCACCATAAATAGTTCACAGAGTCTTCGGTTAGTTCCAGGTTCTCGTGCCTCAAGAACAACATTATATAAAATTTTCATTCGCTGTTTCTTTAAATTCTTTTTGCTGTCAGATTGGAAGAGAAAAAAAATGACTACTTCAACTTAGATAAATGTATCCAAATGAGTATTTTACTTTGTAGATAACACCATTGACAATATCTTCATCATTATGAAAATAAAAACATGCTAGATACAGCCATCTCCAAACAGAACTTTAGAGTATTTTCATGCTCTTAAGATAAATTTTCACTACAATCCCTACAATATCGCTGTATGGAAAGCTACCATCTCTCACATCCTGGAATGCATTGGCCCTTGCCAGTGGGCAGATAGAATGGCTTCTCAATTAGCGACTTTGTGGCTATTTAAGCCACCAGTTTATTTAGTGTCAGCTGGACATTAAGAGGTGCAGAAGGCAAACCATGTCAGGGTGCCAGCCCAGTTAGACTTGCAAGCAGAACTTAATGCAGGGGAAGGGAGAAATGATGATGAAGTGAAAAATATGAAAGGGCAGGCACACTACTATACATTATTAGGAAACAGGAACTTTAAAAAAAAACCCAAAGAAACAGAATTTGAACATTTTTTATAGAGAGCTGCATGCAACCCTCACAATAGATTTGATGAATAAATTGAACTTTGGCTATATTCAAATTATATGTAGGAAAAATAATCCTTAATTAACAGTAGACTAGTGAAATCAAATAATACTGATTCAAAGGATGTTAAGGGGTTAAAGTAACAACATTAAGGAGTACACCCTATCAGAAACATCCAAGGAGACAGAGCACCTCACCTACATAAAAAAGTCGCAACTTTTATGATGGAGCATA
This sequence comes from Iguana delicatissima, assembly GCA_948472985.1. Lineage (NCBI taxonomy): Eukaryota > Metazoa > Chordata > Lepidosauria > Squamata > Iguanidae > Iguana > Iguana delicatissima. The sequence goes on from CAOKZL010000963.1 coordinate 73,891, forward strand.
AAACAACTACTTTCTCTATGCAAAAAAGAAAAGACAAACCACTATGCTACAATCCTGTGTTTCCCTTTCCTTACTCTACCCCTCTTCTCACTATCTATTGCTAGTTTTACTTCGTAGTGCTGCTGCTGAATCCAAGGTGAAGAAAAGGTCATCCAAGGTCATATCTTCAGCCAGTAAAATAATGAAAAGTCACAAGAACATTGCTTCGAATAATCATCAAAAGAAAGAGCTATCTACAACTGTAGCATTAAAATGTGTCTACCACATGCATGTAATTAATGGTACAAAATCCCTGACAAGAGGACTATCCTTTTACAAATATTTTGAAAACCTGGTGTATGTAAATGACCATGAATGACAATACAACCCATTTCAACATTTCTAAAACATACATTTTTAAAATACAGGTATTTTTAAAACATGAGGGTTCAAATGTGTAAAAAAGAATAAACACTTATGTCCTGAAATCTTCATAATTTTAAAAGAAAGTACATCTTTTAAACTTGAAAAAAATGTTTAACTTTAAAAAGCACGTATAGGTGGGAATAAGTTCAATGAAGCTCACTTCCAGGTATATATCATTACAGGTTTTTTCATCTACATGGAAAGCTCTGTCTGACCTAAAAATAATGAACCACAGATAAATAAATAGCATGTGTAGTATCACTTAAAAGTTCATAGTATCTGGGCCAGAATATTAATCGTTCTGCCAACAGCTGATTTATATACTAATAAATCATCATGTCAATAAAGCTACAGCTGGTTTCTGATTCAGAATCATTAAAAACCAAATCAAATTATTACTGATCAGCAGCAGCAGCAGCAGAAAAGACAGACACAGCAGTATGGAAGAGGATACCTTTTTCTTTTTGAACTTCCAGCATCAGAAGTGGCAGAAGAGATCATGCTGTCTCCGTCCTCAATTTCATCTCTTCTGGCTAGCTCCTTTTTCTTTGCCTGGAACAGAACAAAATCCCTAGAGTCAGATTCAATCTGCTGAATGTCTTCAGAATCCATGAATATTGAACAGCTGAATAGATCAGGTTCACTCTGAAAGGTTTATGTACAGCAATACTATATATCTTGCATCAACAGTAAGCTATAAATGAAACATCTCCTGCCACTCAAGTTACTTGGATAGAAAGAAAAATTAAATATTGGACATGAACCACCTAAATAAATCTAAATAAGTCTATTTTAAGATAGCAAATTTATCTGAGACCTTGTATCTAATCCCCCACTGGAAATTGTCTTATAAGACTCCAGTTACTAATGTATTAGCTGTAGTTCATGTACAGAGTCCTTGTACAATTTCCTTTTCAGAAGCCTGATTTCAGACCGAAGGTACAGAAAATGCAGTAAACAAAATCAGTTTAGCAAATGGCTTCGTTCTTCAAGCAAAATATTAATTTTTGGATTTATACCACAATATTATCCAAAGAACTACTGTTTGGAAAGCATCAGGAACACTATTCAGAACGAAAACACAGCACTTGCATTTACTGAGAATTAATATCACAAAGCAGTGTGCCAATGCAGACAGAAATGCACCAAACACTAGCTCCAACAAAAACAAGCCCGGAAACACAGCAAGAGAGCATGAAATTTTACCTGCATAACCTGCTGCATTTTCAACACTCTCTTATAAATGGCTGAATTTGGAACATTGTAACGTTTGGCATTTTCAAACATCAAGTTTAAATCACATTCCAAATGGTCAAGCGTTTCATATTCATTATTCTTTAGTTTTGTTCTGTAGAAAAGACAATCTTGTTTTATTATTGTAGCAACTAGAGGTGTTTTTTGTAAAACAAAATGTGTTACTATAAGTGCTGAACCTCCTTCCCAGTTCTCCCAGAAGAAGATTCACTTCTCCCTCCCCTGCGACTAATACTTGAGGACTTGATAAAAGAGAAGGACACAGAGGGATATGAGACTCCTTGCTAGAACGATTCTGATTATCTTTCAAGCACAATATAAAATCTTTCAAATCTCAAGTAGCACAGCTGAAATATGTTTTAAGTACTGCATAAAAAGTCGTAACAAAGACAGCATTTTTAATTCTTAAATATGCAGATACCATTGCTTCATGTGAAAATAATCGTAAGATCTTATTGATAAAGCATTTGAAAAAATAAACATGTATTATGCTGCAAGTGTTTTAGTTACCAAATGTTTTGAATTTCACAGGTTGATAATATGAATGAAGCTTAAAATGAAAGGAGATAAGGGGTCATGTAGTCACTGAAGAAAAAAGAATTTGCTCAAGCATTATTTGTATCATGTTAAATTAGGGGTAAAGTGCAGCTTATGGGCTACAAGCAGTACCCACTTTTGCAGCCCTCACTTTTGGAAAGTGATTGTCCAATGATTTTCAACAGAAAATTGCACCAAATGCCCCTAAACACAGAAAAACATGCAACAACACCTTTCCCACACCCCAAAATGCCTTCTTTTGAGACTGTATCACAGCCCAAACAATGTCTGGAAGTTATGTCACTTCTGGTCACCATTTTGGCCAGGATACAGCCCAAAAAGAAGATATTTTTACATGTAAATGGGGGCAAGGTAGGGAAAATTGTAGCCCACAGAGGTTCTAGAGGAATAGCTCCCAACCCTTACAGAGCTGTCCACCCTGGGTTTTTTTCTGTTTGTTTGTTTTTTTATATTATGGTGGCATTCCAATATCGTTGTAACATTTTTCAGGACTCATAATTCAGTGTTAAAAACAAGGAATCTAAAAGTTATCGGAAACAGAATAAAAACACGACTCATCAGAAGAGTTGACTTGCTACAGGAAAACAGGGTATTCTTGAAACCATTCAAAATCTGAAAGAGCATTACAGGAATTTTACCTGATTTGCTGTAATGAAATAGGCATCTTGATTTGCTGATAATAATCAGGATACTTCTTCTTTGAGGGCAAATGGAAAAAGGGTTCTGATATAAGCTGGCCCTGGTTGTTCCGGCAGTTCCTAACAGTATCATAAAGCTGATAGAGAGGATTTGAAGTATCCATAAAGGAAGTAATGCTCTCAGCCTCAGACTCCCCTTCTTCATAACGGGCAGCAGCTAGAAATAATTAAATAATTTTACAATGCTAGCATAATTTTTTGTTTTTAATGCTATAAGTGAAAACATTTGCTTCACTGGCTCAGAGGAGATCTAGTCCAAGTTTTCTGCACAAATGAATTTTTCATGGAAAAAAAGAGTACACAAATGTGAAAAATTATTGGAAAAAAAACCTGCACAAAAACTCCTGTAATCTTGTTCAGGGGTGGAATAGAATTATTCATTCTTACACATGAGACTGAAATAAGTATAGCTTTGCCGCTCTGTAGGGCTGGTCAAAGGTGAGGCATGTAGCTCTCCAAAAATCCTGCTGGAAAACCAGTGTGACCCTGGCAATTCACCATTCCTGAGATAAAAGGTGTATCAAAAGCAATCTAATAACCAGTTACTTTTGTGTGATACTGATATATTTTGGCATACTAGTATCTTTATCCTTTTTTCACCTCTTTCCGAGGCTTCTAGTCACTTATATTTTAACTTTTTGGAGCTGTAAAATATATCAGTATCAGAGGTGACAGTACAAGCTGGGGGGGGGGGCGAGATGGGAAAGAGATGACATATTCTAAATCAAGCTTTCTAACCTTTTTTAACCTGCACGAACTCCTAAAATCATTTTGATGGCTCAGGGAACCACTGTATAAAAAGTACTATATCCACAGCTGAAAAAATTCAGTTATTTTTCCCCAGTCATGACCTTTTGTGGACCCCTAGGGTTCTAGGAAACCATAGTTTAGAAACAGCCAATGAAATCCTCTGATGTTTCTTATAAACCAGAGTGTGATCAGAAGTATTTCTTCCTAAAAACACAAAACTAATTTTAGCAAGCAATGGGTTGTTCAAGACAGATATGGAATTATTTTAGTCAGTTATCTAAACCTTAAAAGACACTCAATTTTTAATGGCTGGTACTCCATTCTAATCCTAACAGCAAGGTAAATATGGTATTTGACGATAAACAATTTCTTTGCAGATCTTAGAAATTCTATTTTAATTCCTACCAGCAAGAACAGCATCTTCATCACTTTCAGATCCATACTGAAGTGCCATTGTTATTGCTGACAAACGATCCCCTTGGACAGCTCTCTTGTTACTGTAAATTTGGGGGGAAAATACAGCTTATAAATGTGAAAAGGGAAAAAAAGGAAACTACTTTAAAAAATCAATGTTTATACAAATGGTGTAAAAACAGGAACTCAAGAATATTGGTATTTACTGTGAAGGCTCCTTCTTACTGGTGGTGTGTGAAAGTTCTCTGTGTTGGGCTTGCTGGTCCTATTAGCTCAAGAAATGGTGATCATGATAAATTATGTTTGATATGTGTATCTCCACAGATAAAGCCTCTCCCAGTTTCTAAGCATAGGGAATTGTGGGAGAAGACAGGACAAGTCAAAAACAACAAGCACTCAGTAATAGGTAGAAAATTAAAGATGTGAGACTTATTGTCTGACAACTCTTGACTAGGTATTTTGCAGAAGGTTCTGGGTGAGTTTAAGGAAACGAAGAGGGAGGAACAACCAAAGAATTCAAGTAAGTTCCAGTGTTCCTTTTTTGGCTTGCAGTAATAGCAATAGCAATAGCATTTATTTCTATACCGCCTATCAACTAAGTGTTATCTAAGCGGTTTACAATGTATTTTTAGCTAATTGCCCCCAACAAGCTGGGTACTCATTTTACCGACCTACGAAAGGATGGAAGGCTGAGTCAACCTTGGAGCCTGGCAGGATCAAACTCACAACCTTGTGGTTCCAGTACTGGCATTTAACCACTGCGCCACCAGGGCAGTCAGACAGTCAACAAGGCAGAACATTACAGCACACTCTGACAGCCTCAACTAGCATTGCCAAAGACGCTGCTTAAGAAATGAGTATGTTTTATAACATTTTCTCACATTACACAAACCCCTGAGAAGAACAGGCATTTACTTGTAGAGTTATGCTAACATAATTGCTGAGACTGTGGTAGCGGCCTCAAATATCTCAGAAATTGATGGAATTGCTGAAATGCCTGCTTTTCTGAAGTGCCTGCTTTTCCAGTGCCATGTGCCACAATGTACATCTGGGCATGAATATGTTGTCTGTAAAGTAAGATGTAGGCTTTAATAACTGAGTTATGATGGAAATTGGTACTTTCTCCCCAACGGAGATAGGTGGAGGAATAAATCCCAACCTGGTGAACCTACCACAAAAATGAAAGAACAGTGTGTGTGTGTTTTATATCAAAACGGGTCAGAGCACGGATTACTACTGAAATGTAAACTCTGTTTCCTTCCAAACATCAGTTAAAGCAGGTACTGTTTCATGTTTTATGTTTCATGGATTTTTCTGTAAACTAACAAAACACCAATTCTGATATAAAACATATAGAAATTGAACAGTCATTTTACCTGCAGTCTGAGGAGACTCTTTTTCGGTAATAAAAAGGTTTTCAAAAGGATTTTAGCTGAGGGGAAGAATGGAGGTGGAGGGCTGTAGGGACACATATATTATGTCCATGCCCTTGCCTGGCCCTGAAAGATCCTTCAGCCAAAGAAAGGAATCTGTCAATTATTGCCCCAAAGGATTATGGGGTGTGTGGAGGAATTACTCATTAAAAATTTATCTTACACTCCATCAAATTCCCAAATCATTTTAACCGGAGAATTAAAACCCAAGTTATTCAGTGTCCAGTGCATGGAAACCAAAGAGATTAACTTGCAAAAAAATCCAGAAAACAATTTGAATGAGAAAAAGACCCTCAATCTATGAGGGGAAAAAATCTAGAGAGAGGAATAGCATCTACTTATAATCAGATGCACTCACCTTCATTCTGTGTATTGCACTAGTAGTACTGTATTGATGAGCAAAGGAAAATGCTTTATAATGGAAAAGCAATTGTCTTGGGGAATTGTAAACCCTTTCCAAGGAAGATGTACGCTACTTTTGGATTTATCCCCTGAGGAAATTTCTGCTGGCTGGAAAAGCAGAGTAACCTCCTTCTAATCACCACAGTGTTCGAGGGAATACACCTGCTGACAGAAGGTTGCTTGACAGAAAAGCAACTCAATAAAAGAGGTAAAAAGACTAAGCTGTCCCAAGTAGATGTGCAACACCAACAGATTTCTCCCTTGAGAGAAAATCCTCCATATATTAAAGCTGTCATGAATAAAGTCAGTTTACCTTACATCTGAGGAAGCTAAAAAATTGTTATGAAGTAAGGAGTTGTATTTTTAAAATGTCCATTTAGAATATATGTTCTAAGTAATCTAGTTTCAGAAAAAGAAAGAAGCTACTGCAATATTTCCAGCAAGCAAACAAGCTGTTTGGGCTATGACTTTTCTTTATGAATTTTTACTTTCTTTCATATGCAAAGGAAGCCAAAGAGTTGGAATCAAAATCAGAAGAGGCTTATTCTAAAAATGAATGGACTGAATGACAACCAGAGATTAAGGACTCACCGGTAATATTTATTAGCAGAATTTCTCTCATCGACAACACTGCCTTTACCCTGTGAGGATGGACCTGTCAGCTTGGAAGCAGCCAAATTTGGAGTCCTTCGGGAAGCACGAACAAGCCACAGAAAGTGAGAAAAGGTATGCACCAGACAGCCAAGACAATACACAGAAAGAATGCAATTCTTTTACAGAATATGATTGGAAAGGCAATTTAGAAAGGGCCTGCCACTGTACAGTGACGAAAAGCTGGATTTGAAATTTTACTGATTTTTATACTGAAGTCACAGAAATCTACTTTATCATGACAGAGTCAACAAAAATAATTCCATGTATGTGCTCAGGATTAATTCCTGTTGATACTACAATTATAGAAGCCCCACTTTCAGTTCAACATACAGTGGTGAAAAAGATGTCTAAATCTATGCTATTATTAAATTGAGAAGAATTGCACATCCAATTTATTATCAAATAATGGCACACTGTGGATATTTCTGATCATGATGTTACAAGTAGAAGATGCATTTGCATGTCAATATTCAAGCAAACAGGTAAGTAACAAAATCAAGTTGCTATTATATTTTTAAAAATGCAACTAAAGTAACTTAAAAATTCATCACAAAATTAAGCAGTGAAATCCTGTTTAAAATGGAACAGGGAAAAGTTACAAGAAAAATGGGATAACTTTCAAGAAATTCCACTAGTCATCACACAAGGAAAAATGAAGCAGCAGTGTATTACTAGTACTAATTAGAAGAAATATTAAACAGTTCAAACTACAACTTCTAATCATTGTTAGAACTTTTTTACTTAAAGAACTATGATGCCATTTAAAAGAATGTCAGAGTTTTATTTTATTTTTTTAACCTACAGGCTAACAGCCTAATAGCATGCACAATTTTTTTCAGTTATTGTCTTTAGTTAGACATCTCCCAAGAGTACACAAGACTGCACCTTTGTACGGTGAAAACTTAGCTACACATCCGTCTATACAAGGAGGGGCAAAGTGTGATCCTCTCTCTACCAATTCCCCCCACCATTCTCTAGCTCCCCATGTGAGAAAGTGATAACTGGCTATTTAAATGCACTTTCCCATAGACTTGTTTGGGTCAGAAAAGGTCTTTTTCAACAACCAGGTTTTTAGGCCTTAAAATGGCCTTTTTTGGCCTACAGTACCCCTGGGGGAGTAAAATTATGTTTATGTGTTAAATTGCAAAAAAATTAAAATTAAATCAAAAAATAAAAATGGTAATCAACTTTCCACCCACAGGCTTTTGGGGGTTCAATCTATGGAGCACAAAAATGGGGGGGGGTTGGAACATCGGTACTGGAAAGGCAGCACATCCTGTCAAGGTTTGGGGTAGAGCAAAAAATATGCTCCCAACAGGTAAAGTTCCCTATTCCTGACCTCTGGCATGAGATATTTGATAGTGCTGATGAAGCTTTTAGAGAAACTGGTTGAAGTAATCTCATATCACAGAGAGGCTGGTCAAGCTAACACTAACTCTAGTTGAGACACAATTTCTATTGCTATGACCCTTGAAAGAATATGCCAGGCTACATATACTTGAATATGGAAAGCTCAAGCCTATTTAAAAAAGAGAGAAAATATAGATGCACTTAACACTTGGTGCTTCCCAATAACAACCTTCAGCTGGAAACAGAAGGAACAAAGTTCTCTACTAGTACAAGAGGTAGATCTAGAGCATATTATTAAAAGGCAAAGGGTGCCCTATCTACTTACTGAAGGGTTAACTTGAATCCTATAAAAAGATCAGACCACTGCAAAAAAGCATTATATTCTAGAAAACAGGGTGTATGCACAAGAAGTCCCCTTGTCTCACCATAATTCACTATCAAAAATATATATTTTAGCAATTACTGGATTATGTAAGAGATCAGCTACTTTATTTCAGAAGATTCTGCTGAGTAGAAAATATCAATAACTTCACATAGTTTTTATTATGCTTACAGTACCTGACTCGAAGACTTGATTTAGCCAATTCTGAATGCTCAATTTCTGCCTTTTTCATATTAAAGATTTTTTTAATTGCATTTGCATCCTGTTAAGGCAAATTTAAAAAAATCTTATTCAGTTTTAAAATGCTAAAATGAAACAATCAGTATTCATTAACAGGAATGGGGAGACTATGTAGCTCTAGGTACTGCTGAACTGGAGCTACCATCAGCCACAGCCAGAGATTGGAAAGCTGGTAGAAAATGGTTAACATGTTGACTTCATCATTAATAAGCCAAAAAAAAAAATCTAATTTGTTTGCATTTACACTGAAAGGAAGATATTTTAAACAAATAATTTAATTTTAAATTGCCATTTAAGTTTACATTATATTACTACCCAAATAAAGATAAAATATCCCATCCATGATTTTGCTCCTCCTCTTTCTTATATCTCATTTTAAGCTTTGCAGAAAGGAAATAACTGTATGACCTGCAAAATCCATCTCTGTCCAACCTCATCTTTTCTTACTTTCCCTTTCCTTCCCTTTTACACTCTCATCTCTTTCTTCAGCCTACCAAGTTCCATCTGGATTCCAGTAAAACCCACAAAGTTACAAGTTCCATAATTCAGTTTCCTGGGACAGGTGAGGAGCCTTTACATGTTGACCAGTATAGAACACAGGAGGACTGTCTGGATGAAAACACATCCCTATCTAAGATGCCTTCACTACTTGTGACTTAACCTTGTAATTCCCTACCCTCACATTGTTGCTTTTGCTGCAAAAATCCAAGAGAACCAGACTTTGAGTATCAACTGGATCATATAATTCATAGCTTACTTCTGGATATATGGTTATTCTGAAAATCTAACTGTTGTTCCTTTCCCTAGCAAAATTCCATCTTTATTCATAACTTAATTGATTTCAATTAAGTCCTACGCTAACCTAGCCAATACAGTATATAGTAATGGTAGTTGTTGTCCGATATCATCTGGAGGCCCATGTCCCCAACCTCTGATGTAAAAGCTCATATTCAAAATATATTTAAATAATATGCAAAATCCATTATATGTAAAGGTAAAAAAGAAGGACACAACCACATTGTTCTATGGTAAACAGTAGGATCTAACATAAGCCATTTCTGCACTACACTGTTCTACTGCTATTACTGCACTTTCAACATCCTGTGGAATTCTGGGTTTTGAAGTTTACTGAGGCCAAAGAGCTCTCTGGCTGAGAATTCTCAGTGCTCCGCCCTAAACTGCAAACCCCAGGATTCCAGAGGACATTGAAAGTGGAATAATAGCACTATAACAGTGTAATGTGGAAATGTCCATAGTCACAGGAAGTACTACACCAAAACACTATCTATCAATCTGAACTCTTTCTACAAGAACTAGTTTTCACTAATATGCTCTCTTTGACACTGTAAGCAATGTCACTTTACATACAGTGGACATGTTCCAAACAAACACCCTTCTGATAGTAAAGTAAATGTATTGTTCCAAAAAATGGATAAACCTTGTTGCTATTAATAAACTGTTGACTAACACTGATGATCTTAATAACACACTATACTGATGTAAACAATTCTAAACACTCATACAGAGATCTGAAAGAATTTTATAACTAATCATTTGTTACAAAAGAAAAAAACATGCATATCATACCACACAGTTTGGTGCAATATCTGAATTAACATTTGAAAACCATGGTTTGAGTGAGCTGAAATAGCTTGAAGCTTAATTTGGGTAACAGTTTGAGAATACTGTGGTTTGGCATAACATCTAAACTATAGCTTGCATACTGCTGCAATCCCAGATGCTACTCTTTGGACAAGCAAGTTGGGATTCTTGGGGACAACAGCAGAAGATGAAATCAAAACATATCATGGTTTACCTGTATGTCTGGAACTAAAATCATAGTTTGGAGATTAAATTACAGTTAAAGCAAACCACGGTTCAGATTTCATCTAAACCAAGACATCTTTGTGGCAAGAAGTGGTATTTTATTTTATCTAAATTTAATCTACTTTTATCTACATTTATGTTTTCTGGCTCTGTGTGTTTGAATGGAATATCCTTGATTCAGCACACACAAGCACTTCCTTGGACATGGGGCTATTTTTATACCCCACTGCATACCAGAATTCTTAATGGAGTCAGAAAAAACATCTCATACAATTTAAGGATTTATTTTAAAAAAACCCTTACAGTACTTATACAAATACATTATATAACTTATATCAAGTAGTTGCAATTTAAAAAATTTATTAAACATACTTTAACTAACCTTGAAAACTTGAGATCCAGGTTCATTGTAGGTTTTGGCATTCTTAACTAATAGATCTATGTCCTTGGCCATTGCATGAATACTCTTATAGCTTCCATTCTAAAAATAAAACATATAGAATTAAATAAGAATTCAACAATTTCAACAAATTTAAAAATCCACATTTATAATAGCACACACTGTTCTATGATTCATCTAAACAGCATTTGCCTCTTGACAATAGATCCAAAATTTATTACCACAAAGATTTACTTTTAAAATTTAATACCTTTCAGCAAGGTTATAATTCAAGGGATACAGATACATTCAATGTATGTTTAAGGCAATGTCCCCCAAATTATACTGCACCTGGATTCGCTGCGCAATTGTCTTCAGGTCTATAGGCTCTTTAATTATTGCATAATAGTCAGGATATTGCTGAAAAACAGAGAGATTATACAACCATACAATTACATTTGAAGTAAATATCCACTGGACATGAGGCATATACTTTGAACAAAGAGATCTAGAATACATTCTAGGAAATGGATGACCCTAAACACCGAGCAGACACATACTGTGCACTACTACATCAGTTGAAGAGCTCCCGGGCAACATGTTGCAGTATTTAAATAAGACAGTTTAAAATATGTCTTTTTTAAATCTGTCCTACTTTGAATCCAGAAAAATCTTTCTTACAAGTTACTATGTTTGAGATACACAGCTTCTTGCAATAACTACCCCCTTCTACTAACATTATGAATCATTTCTATATTGCAGGAGTTTTGTTCAAAAAAGATAGTCTTATAAATAGCATACACAAATAATATAAACATCTCATTAACTTGACAATGCAGTCTAAATGCTGCCCACTTTCTGTCAATTTCAACAGCAACTTTATGTAAAAATTTGGATTTACCTTCAAGGACCACCATCATTACTCACCACTTTAGAGGGAAGCTTCTGAAAAAGTTCACTAATGAGACGGCCCGATGGGTTTGTTGCTACAACTACTGCCTCAAGAAGCTGTTCAAGAATTTCTTTTAAGTAGCCTGGAGAAGACTGGTAGGAAAAAAATAATATTATATAATGGTTTTAAAAATGACATGCTCTTTTTCTGCTGTTTGTTTTAGCTAATGAATACATATTTTTCTGTTTTACAAATAAGGACAAACAGGAACATAATAGCTAGTTTCATGGATGTATAAGTTTGAAGACAGACAAAATTATTACAGCATATATTATCAAGATTAGGAATATGGTAACATTGACATGTATAAAGAAATCATTGCTAATGTTTTTTTAGTTCTGTTGTATGTGCTCATCTAAGAACTATTTTGGCACTATATTTTAACACAGGATATATATATAGAGAGAGAGAGCGCGCTTCACGCCAGGAATTCTTGGTTTTTGAAAAGCAGGGGGAAATTCATACTCACTATTTCAGAAATTGTCCCTTGATTGTCATGGCCCTCATCATCCTCTTCTTCATCATCAGGATCTCCCTTCTGAACAAATTCATTTTTTGTGCGTACATATAAATCCCACAGTTTGCAGGCAGCCTTATATTCAGGAGAGTCTGGCTGTGTAAAAGAACCAAGAGATCAGTTTGTTATTAAACAATTTTCCAATCAATTATTTAAAACAGTGGTTCTTAACCTTTTCTTTACCGCAGACCCCCTTTAAATAGTTTTTGTTGCTGCAGACCACCAAGATTCTCCAGACGGAAGAGCAACTTCTGGAGCCCTCATGAGAACTGCACTTGGGCCTCAGGAATGCACTGCCGCCCTTCTTGCTTTGGCTGACGGAGGCCTGAGAGCTCCATCTGGGGTGCCCCCACACCTACATGTGTGTCCCTGCCTGCCAAAGGCCTTGCCCACTGGGCTGCCAGACAGCCTGCGCGAGCTTGTTGGCCCACTCCATCCCCTGCTTCTCCCTACAGATGCTTCCTGCTTCCTTTGTGGCTGCTGCTCCACTCCAGCTTTAGCCCTGTTGGTGGTCGAGCTCTAGGCACAGCAGGAGGATGAGGCAGGGGCCAGAGGCATGGTTGCAGCTTTCCCAGCTGGGCGGGGAGACTGGGGCCAGCACTGACTCCCTCTGGGAGGGACTTTTCTCTGTCCCACCCCGCTCACTCAGCTGCGTCCCCCTGCCCCGCCAAAGCTCCTCTTCTCGTGGAGGGGGAGGGGCCTCTTTCCGGAGCCACGGGGGGGCAATATGGGGCAGGAAGCAGCAACGCCTGCCCTGCAAGGCAGTCAGCAGCAGCCACTGCTCTGGCATATTTGGGCATCTAGGCACTTCTGCATCCCTGCTGGCAGGCTAGCTGAACACACGTAATCTAAGCAACTATCCTGCCAGTGCAACAGCCTTGGAGGAAGCCCCAAAACATGTCCCACAGCTTGGGGCAGAGCAGCACTCCAAAAGAGGGACTCACTCTGGAGCTGCAGGCTGGAGGGAGGCTGTGCGTGTGTCGGGACTAGTTGTGTGACCACCCACACACGAGAGGGGGTGAAGAATCCTCCCCTCACCAGGCCTTTACTCCTGCTGCTGCTCTTCACAGGCTGTTAGCTTGCCTAGCTATCCCTTCTCTCACCTATGGCCCCATGGTCAAAATAAGCATCTCTAGGAGAGTAAGGCAGCCCTAAGTTAAGCTCCTCCCACACAGGAGGTCAGTTTGGAGTGGACCAGGCGAGCACAGCAGGTGGACAAACTATTGACAGTTGGGTGCCCGGATGCTCTGGGGATTGACTGGAGCCTTGAGGAGGGGCTTTGGCAGAAAGGGAAACCTTTGACCAAGCAGTGTTGGTGGAAGGGAGAGCTCAGCTTTAAGACCCCAGAGGCTCCTGTGCTCCCTCTCAGGAGAGTGTCAGCATGCCCCAAGGCAAGAAGCCTGCAGGGGAGGAGCCAAGGGGCATGTGCCTCATCCACCCAGTTACCATTTTGCGGAGCTGGACAGCAAGTGGCACCATCCCAGCCCAGAGCCACTGCCGCTTGCTCGTTGTGCTTGCCAAGGCAGCTTTCGCTGATTCCCTGTGAGGACAATGTGGCCCCCAGGTCCATGCGCCACAGGTTAAGAACCACCGATTTAAAACATCTACTTGCTTAGAAATAAAACTGACAAAGCTATAAATTTCCCAGAAATAATACAAGTACAAATAAAACAATCTGATTTACTATACTTACACTGCACTACAATTATACTGCACTACAAAGGAGAATAAAAGCAAAATAGAGAACAACTGCTCCCTTTCAATACATATTGCATAGTATGAATAAAGCTTTAGAAAACTGAAAAGCTTTACTATTTCAAACGAGATAGATGAGTAGTTTTGTACTTAATACAAAGAGAATCCACTAACAGAACAAGTAAATGATGGTTTCTAAAACAAAAAATTTTGTCACCTTATAATAGGATTTTGCATTATTAAATAGCAGCTGGAAGTCAGCAGTTAACACGTTCACATCATCATATTCTTCCATTTTTAGCTTCTGCTGGATTTTCATTAAATCAATAGGTTGAGAAACTACTTCATAGTAATCTGGCTGATTTCTGTTGCAATAATAAATTTATTGAAAATGCAGTTAATGTAAGTAAAACTTACAGTAGTGACAATACAAAGGATGGTTTGTTCTGTAAGTCTACAAATGAAAACTTTATGCCACATAAATACAGTCACAAGAACTGCATTCACTTCATCTAAACAGTTCTTCAGGATAACATTATCTATTATGTTATTTTTGTTATGTCTTCTTAAGAAAGTGTGTCAAATGCTATAATATCAAAATGTCAAAATACTATAACATGAGAAAAGAGAAAATGTAAATCCTTTTTCAATGGAAAGTTTGAAAGACACGGCAAAAATTGAAAGACACAGCAAGTGTTTCTCTGTGACTTGTGCTAATAAGTAAAACAAATAAGTGCAGGCAGTCTCTTCAACACTGGGGTTGCCTCGGATAGAGTTGACACTGTGACAGTCAAGTCATAAAGCTTCAACATCTATCCAGGCTAGGGTTGGTGCTACACATGAACAGACAGCAGCATTTTTGCAATTTTTGAATGTAAAATTCAAGTCTGCATTCCTTTCCAAGAGAAACTTCCATCAGCTCAATTGGACTGTTCTGTACTGGCAGAGCACAAGAAAGGATAGTCAGAAAAAGTACGAAAGAAATGACATACATACTGTCAAGGGCCACAGGACAGTCTCAGGTATCTCTATGGTTGAATGAATGGTCAAAAGAGATCAGACACCTCTCATTACAAATGCCCACAGTGATCAAATCTATTAGGGCTTCCAAGGATGAAAGAACACTAAGCAGGCAACGAAGGCTGCACCAAAGCATGCATGCATGCGCATGTACACATACAAGACAGTGAAGCTGGTAAAATTTTCTGTTGTTTGTACTGGTAGAAACATGAACTTACACTTTTTGGGTTATATCTAATAAACATTTGACATAGTTCTTCTACAAATATAGGAAGAATCCAATACCAGATAGACAGGGGTCTTCTCTTCTCCCTCTGCATCTTCAAGTACCACATGGCAAATCTGCTTCAGAAGTGTTCCAGTCCTCCACAGCAGATTTTGAGGGGATGCATGGGGCTAAGGGGAGGAGTATAATGACATGCCTCTGCTTCTGCTGACAAGAGGAGTTCCACCAGCAGAAAAATGTCCTTGGATTTTGTGCTCTATATTAAACTTTTAAACAATGGCTGTCTGAGAACAAATTTGTTGAACAAAGTACAGCACTAATGCAAGACACCTTGTAGGAGGACAATTCCTTGCCTCTTCTCTCCATTGCCTGCACACACACCTCAAAGCCTTTTGTGAGGGTTAGGAGCCCTCAGAAATAATTGGATATGAGGCCACAGGGCTGAAGCAGGTGGGAATTCTCACTATGAGAACACCCTTGTGCTTGTACACCATTACATACAATTCATCAATCTCAGCAACAGCACCCTTAGGGGAGATTTCTTATCAATGTCACCTCCTTACCTTCTCTTGGGGGCCCGAATGAAAAGTTCACACAGAAGCCTCCCTTGCTCATCTTTGTAATCTCTGATTGTATTGTATAATTCATGGCACACTGCAATCTAAAACACAAAGGCAACAGGGGCAAATGAAACACAATTAACTGAAATTAAACATAATTACATAATCTTTTTTCTTACAATATTATCTATATCCTTACAAGACTTCTGTATGTACAACTAGAATTACACTGTCCATTTCACAGATGAGAACAAAAGACAAGATTAACACTAGTGAATTCAAATCTGAACTGAGATTTGAACCTGGTAGTTTCTGGCTTCTAGGACATACTCTTAGCCACTTTACTAATTTTGCTTTTGGCTGTGGTGCTCCTGTGAATAATCAGTGAAACCCTGGCTAGATTAGAAAGTAGAAGTAAGTAGAGTTAAACTATAACTACTTTCTCACAGATCACCAGAAACTGTAGCTTGCTGTTTTAACCAATCAAATCAATAAAATCATGTCTCCATGAAATTAATGATAGTCGGCAAAAGAAACAATGATGTCCTATTTATCCCTGGATGTGTTAACTCTGACATCTAATTATTCCACCTTACGGATAAAGACAATTTCATTTCTGAACACCCACACAAGAGCTTGTTGGATAATCCTATAATCACCCAGTGCTAAGAGAGCTGTAATTCATCTTCCATCAGTGAACCTGAAAACTCAGGCACATTGACATACAACATATTCCTTTAGTAGTACCAGCACTGCATCCCCATTAAATGCACAGCATTCATTCTAATGCAAAAAATTATGGAAGCAAGCCCCAAACACTCATGCTTAGGATGCTAAGCTATAGTCTCACTTTTTTTTTCTCTGAAAATCAAAAGCTGATAACACCACACAGTAACCCGGAGAATTCAAATGGTAAAAAGTATTTACAGGATCAACAGTTGGGAGGTTGGAGAGTCTTCTTCTCTTCCTGCTTGGACCTGGTGTGTTTGAGGAATGGTGACCATCATCAAAATCACCTCCACTGGCACTGCTGGAAGGAGAGGTAGCCCTTCGCCGCTTTGAGCCCATGGAATCCAACTTCTTCTATAGTAAAGAAAAATGCTCTTAAACTTGTGACTTTCCATCCAATATCTCAAATGACGGCAAAATATTAAACTTGCAATTCTTTTGATAGCTAGAGCAGTTCATAAGAATGTTTTGACAGCACATAGATAAAATCTTGCTCAAACTTCTGTACATTCAGCCGATAAAATAATACATGATAGCCTGTTGTTTTTACATGAATGACAAAAACACAACAATGAAATGAACATTATAATCAGGATTAACACTAAGATGAAAACTTTCTGTCCTGAAAAGCTTTTTCAGGACAAAAGCTACATTCCTGGTACACTGCTAGTGCTCCTATTTAATAAATATTATCTTGCGTAGATGACTGATATGTTTAACCAGGAATATAGTAAATATTTATCTATTGTGTGTGTAGGTACCTTCAAGTTGCCTCTCAGCTTATGGTGACCCCATTAATTTCACAGGGTCCTCTTAGGGAAGGAACACTCAAGGGATTGTTTTGCCAGTTCCTTCCTCTGAAATGTCTGCTTCAACACCTAGGATTCATTGGTCAGTCTCCCACACAGGTACTAACCACAGGTAACCCTGCTCAGCTTCCAATATCAGACTGGATCTGGTGCCTTTAGTCTATTTAGGCCCATTCATCCATTTTCCTGCTTACTTTTCATTTAACTTTGTGCACAGTTCAAACAAGATTGCAGTTTCTGCCTCAGTTAAGCAGTTTCTGTTGCAGTCAAGCATCTGGACATCCTAGACAACAAACAGTCCCAATGGCCAACTTTATTTATCTGAATATTTGTTTAGCCTCTTTCAGCCGCTAAGTGCCTTCAAGTTAAAATACAGCTTTAAAATTAAGGCAGCCACAAAACTACTGTCTTCTTAGATAGTGACTCAATAAGAATGATAAAAAAAGAACTTCCTCATCTATACAATGCAAATTATTAGATAAAAAGAAAATATTTCTAAGAAACATTTACACAGAGTCTGGTCAACACATAATCACAACAATTCATTTCAGAACATTTTTTTAAAGTATCTGATTATGGTAAATGTGACTATGAAGTGGGCGTGAACAATTTGTGACATGACAGTTATGAATTTAGGCCTGTCATGTGTTTGAAGGTCCATTAATTTCTGCAAGCTCAGGAAAGAGGTAAAAATGTGTTTCTTCGATGACATAGTAGACTGCACTGATGGGCAGACTGAACTGTCTGGAGGGACAGAATCAGTGTCCCTGTACCATGAAGTGTCAAAAGATCTGAAAATTAAAATTAGTTAAAGAATACTGTTTTTGTTGTATCAGCTGAGTAGTACCAATTAATTACTACTCTGACAGAAATCACTCATATTCAAAATTTACTCTGGACAGAACTGTCCTTCAGATCTGGGAGCAGGAGCGGGTGTGCATGGGCAGAGAGGAAGGGACAGTTGTATTCCAACATTCCACTCAAGCAACACTGGAATGATTCCTCGTAACTTCCAGAAGCGTATCTCAAGACTAAAGAAAAGATTAACAAGGTTTTGATTCATCTAGTTAATTGAATTACACAGTAAATTAGCCACAGAAATGTCTCCAAACATAGCTCCACCGTGCCTTCTCCATCCCGTCTGACATGTCTAGGAGTCCTTGTCACAACACGTACTGTCCCAGCATTGCAAGCCATCCCCAAAGATAGCCAACGCTATTGACTTATGTTATGAAACTCAGAACATGAGGATGCTGTTTCACGTAGTAAAATAATCCTAAACGTTCCTCAAAGAAAGAGGATATTCTATCAAGGTAAACTCCTAACATATAATCCCTGTCTAAAGATTATTTGACACATTAGTCTTAATCCAGAGAGATTTAGTTGCATGTAGACCCCTCATAATCACCTTGTGTTATTGAATTCAACAGAACTTAAGTATGACTGACTCTCTCTGGACAGAGACCATTATGTCAAGAAAGGATACATTTGCCTACATATGGACATGCCACAGGAAGTCATATCAAATGGGAGTGTACTGAAGCATGTCCCACTATTGCCCAACAGCACTAAAATATGGATTTAAAAATAGAAATACTGTGATTTTAAGCTGCAATCAATCTTTGAAAGGCTCCTCCATGTCAACTGACTGTATAGATTTTCCTCAAACACTTAAAAAACACATTTAAAACTGGAGAAAAAAGGACAGAAGTTAGAGCCGAAGCTGAAGGAACCTCCTTCGAGTTTAAATGCCGCAAAAGCTACTATTTGTTTTTATTGTCATCTCACAACATTAAGTACACAATGTAAATGGAACTAATTGTTCTAAGCTGTTCACAAAGGCTGAAGAACACAGCACATGGAATTGTCTCAATACAAGTACAAACTAAAAGAATAAATTGGCACAGTGAACTTGAACCAATCTTTTTATTTCTGCCACATGAATAATTATAAATTTTATCCTCAGAACAGCCTCAAATCCTGCCTTAAATAAACCACCCATAAAACCTTCTACAATCGTAATTTTATACCCATATATGAGGATGGCAACACTCTCAGTCTTCAACATTATTTAAATTCTGATCACTAAATAAAACAGATTGCATTAATTACAAGTAACCAATTTACAACGTGGCATCAACATTACACAAATTATGGACATATGCCTGCAATGCCCCTTAATTATCTTGTTAATTGCTGTTGTGTGCCTTCAAGTCATTTGTGACTCATGGAGACCATAAGACAAACCTATCATGAAGTTTTTTGGGGCTGAGAGTGTGTGATACACCCAAGGTCATGCAGTGGTTCCCAAAGCCAAGCAGGCAAATCAAACCCTGGTTTCCAGGGTCATAGTTCAAAGCTCAAACTACTATACCATGCTGGCTCATACAAATATTTTTAAAAGATTTTATTAGTTTAGCAAAATTGGGTTGGACTGTCTGCATTTCATATTCAGAGAACTGGATTAATTACAAATTCATGAATGAAATAAATGAACAAGAATGACCTGTTAAGCCAAATATAAAACAAAACGGTTGAGATGTGTGGAAGAGAGGGGACAAAACAGCACACACACATTATCTGTAAATTACCAGATTTACCAGAGTACAACCAGCACCACGAAAAGCCAGTCTCCTCATAATGTCAGATAGGCAAGTAAAGAAACTGAGAAAAGGCAAATCCTTAAAGCACCAAGTCAGCAGTAGTATTAATACAGCCAAAACTGAAAGAGAAGACAACAAAAGGAAAGAAAAACACAAGGGAACAAAGGGAAGAACAGGTAAATCAAGGAATTTGGAAGGAACAATCTACTACAGAACAGTAAAAAAGCAAGAACACAGATACTAGGTTAAATGACATTTCACACAAAAAAAAAAACCCTTCAAAATAATGGACCAAGTCCAGCATTAGTCCTATCTAGAGAAGACCCAGTGAAATGAATGGGACTAGTTAGTCTCCTAAATCTCACTGATCACAATGGGACTATGCTGGGTAGGACTAATGCTGCATTTAAAGAGCATTCTTACAATGTGTAGACAAAGGGTGCACTCCCATTACTATTTAGTCAACAGCAGAGTTTTGTTGGACAGGAAAGCATTTATAACATTTATATAACTCTAGGAAAGAATTAATAACCACTTACTATATAAAGCGCACAATTTAAATTGTTTAAATCAATGTTAATATTAAAAATAATAGTAACTGGCAATCAAAATGTACTAACAAAAAAGAGTTCAGAGTTTTCAAAAACAGCAAAGGCTTACCAATATCCACAACAGTGGGAAAATACATTTATGCTTAATTATATGTTCAACAGTCATCCTCAGAAAACCAGCAAATTAAGAAAGCAGGCATAATCTACTACTTTTATCTACATGCAGCTGCTGAGAGATTTTTTAATGCCTTTAAAAT
Source organism: Iguana delicatissima (assembly GCA_948472985.1). NCBI lineage: Eukaryota > Metazoa > Chordata > Lepidosauria > Squamata > Iguanidae > Iguana > Iguana delicatissima. Next base: position 94,556 of record CAOKZL010000963.1, read on the forward strand.
ATTAATGTGTATATAGCATCCAGTGTTTTTTTAATTTTGTGTTTGATCCATGAATGACAATAAATTCCCTGAATCAAAGAACTTGACTCCACATCCGCAAGAAGTTACGGACTAGTGAATGATCAAAAACAAAAAAATGAAAAATTTAAAAATTAAAAATGCAGGCAAAATAAGAGGGATTGATTCCTAAGGTTTAAGATTCAAATAACCCAGGAAGAATGGGTTTCATTTGTTTTATTAGTGCAAACATACTGTTTGGAGATACTCCTGCTTTTCCAAACAATAATCTGCAACATTCTATGCCTGCTGTATATGCTGGGGTTCCATTCCAGGAATCTCTGTATAAAACAAAAAATGTGAATGCTGTGTCCCATTGCGGTCAATGGATGCAACAGGTGCATGGCAGCACAGGCATACACCTGTCACATTGACTATAATGGGAATGATGCATCACATGTCTTCGCATTCATGTGTGTGGTGGTTGCACGAGAAGAGGGCATACTGTACTTTGTACCATAATTAAGTGTAATCCCAATGAGTTCAATGGAATTTACTCTAACTTCATTAGTATAAGACTACAGTGGGGTGAGGAACCATAGAAGGCTGAGGGGGTGCATTAGCCCCCCAGGGAACCTTGGAGGACCGCATCTTTCCACCCCACCTGCTCCCACAGGGGAAAAAAACAATTTTTTGCCCCTAAAATCCTGTGGGGAGCATAAGGACTATTTTCACCGCTTTCTGGGACCTTCCTGCGCCTTTTTTAAAAAGAGGATGTGAACAGAAGTAATTTCTGGTTCACTTCCTGTTTTTTTAAAAAAGTCTCTTTGGGGCCAAAATTTGTATGGAGAGGGGTGCATTATATGGCAGAATTGCATCACACTCCCCAAGAGACATTTTGGAGCAAAATTTGGAGCATTTTTTTTAACCCTGGAGGCCCTAGAGGCCTGCCAAATGTGGTGGAAATTCCCTCCTTACTCCTAGAGTGCATTTGGGAGCATAAAATACCTCTTTAAAAATGTTTTTGAGGTCCTGATGGCCCTTGGGATTACATGTGACCTATGGGCCACACTTCGCCAGCTCCTGGACTAGAGCCTGATAACTCTAGTAAAGGGAGTCCATTTCTCTAGTGGAGTGAGGAATTATGAGGCCCTCTTGGTGTTGCTGAACTGTAAGTCTCAGCAGCCTTTTTCAACATAGCGAATCATGAAGAATGGTGGGAGCTACAGTCCTACAACACCTGCAGGCATGCATCATACTCTGCCCTGCTCTAGTCCGCAGACTGCAACCTTAATTTTGTAAGCCAACACCTGCATAGCAATAAATATATTTTTTATTGTTATCCATACATCAGTAATCTAAAGACTAGATCCTTACAATACTGTCTAGGTGGGGCTTCCTGTGGAACCCCCAGCCACTTGCTGAATATCTCCCCCCACCCCCGCCACCAGCTGCTATATTCAGCATGCAGCAGATTCAAGGTCAATTTTCTGCAGGGAAAATGATGCGAGGGGATGCTTCCACGGTTGCTTTGCATAGGTGCAAGTGGAAGGACACAGGAAATCTGAAGGTCAGGACTGAAAGATCCATTAAAAGAAATACTTAGTTTGCCCTAAAGATCTAACAGTAACTTGTATAGGGTGGCATCTATTCTCTAGAACAGTTTGCCTCTGAACATATCCTGGACTAATGTTTGCACAAAACTAAAGACCATTTTGTTTTGTTTTTTAAAAAAACTCTGTTTGGTCCTAATAGTCTTAACTATGTATACATCCAATGATTACAACTAAAAAATTAACTGGCATGTTGTACTTGTTTCATATTTAGAACATTGTTTGTTTCAAGATTTTAATATCTGTTATATATTGCTTTTTATACTTTAAACAGTAAAGCAGCCAATATATTTTGAAGTAATAAATAAATCAAACTTTGAACATGTCACAATGTATGAAACATGCAGTGGACTCCTTGCTTCACAATTTCACAGTTCCAGTGTGTGAGAAAGTAAACTGCTTGTAGAATTGTTTAGACTAGCACGCTAAAGCTAGTTCTCATGGGAATGTTATTCTATTTTGTTGTTCTATTTTGCAACAGAACAACTTTTTATTCACACAACTCCCAGAATCCATGTTGGTAACAAAACCAGCATGTGGTGTGTAATCTCACTTCAGCACTTGAAAATGTTGTTTTTTAAAAACTATAATTCCCAGTTTTTCCAAGCTTCAAAATAAGAAACCTTGACTCAATACTAACTTTATTAACATAATGAGATACAGCTACATGTGTGATTACAAAACCTGAAACAACAAGGCCATATAAACAACCAACACCCTTTTACACTGCATGTAGGAAACCTACAAGAAATCCAGCAACTATGCAGGAGAGGACAGAAGGCGTTCATCAGAAACCTGACAAAAACATCTGCACAGTTCCCCTGAAATATTTACTTTTGATAATTGTTCACTTCTTGACTGAAAAGCTATACAATTATCACTAGATATTAAATTACCCAAAGACAGGATATAATTTGCTGAAAATGCTTCTTTGTAAGGGACAAAACTTGACAATCATTTATTATGTTGGTACAGATACAATGATGTATAGTATCACAAAGAGAGATAATTATTAGCTCTGACACTGAGTTTCACCATCTGTTCAGATGAATGTGTGTCTGGTATGAAGACTTCTATGCAGCTCAGAAGGTTATCAGTGTTCCAAGCTTAGTTTGCCAAAAAGGTATCAGTTTGGATCATGTCAATACTGGAGAACACTATGTTACAGATGTAATTTCATAGGAGGTTGTTTAAAATTTCAAACTTTCAGCTTGTTACAACAGACACACTAGGGCCATGTGAACCTTCTTGTGTTTTGAGATCTTCTGGGAGGCTCTGCTCTCCGTCCCACTATCCTCTCAGGTAATGACGGGAATACAGGACTGGGCCTTCTCAATGGCTGCACCCAGACTCTGGAGCTCCCTTCCCAAAGAAGTTAGACTGGTACCTTCTTTTCTAGTTTTCCACAAGCAAGTAAAAAACTTTTTTTTTTCCTGGCAGGTCACTGAGAATATATATTTTTAAGCGGAACAGGGCTTGTATATAAAGCGTCGTACTTTTATTTGTTTTTGTTGTTTATGTTTTTGAACAGTTTTCAATCTAATGATAGTTTAATTGCTTTTCAATTTTTGTATGTTGCTGATTTTTAACTATGTCAATTTTAACTGTTATAAGCTGCTTTAAGTCCCAAGCTGGGAAAAAGGAGGAATGCACATAATAAATAAATAAATATACATCAGTGAAGCCCGCTTATTTCCCAGAAACTGGTCAAATAAGAGAGGCATAAATTATTTTTCTATATAAGTGATTTTAACAATGAATGTGCCGAACACTAATACTGAATTACCTGCTAAAATGTTACCCTCTAATCCAATGTAAAGGCCTTCTGTATTTTAATAGAGAAAATCGGACACGAAGAACACAAAGAACTCTTCATCTGATTAATACTACAGTACTTGTATTAACCTTGCACCTTGTGTTTTGTCACTTTCTCACCACAGGTATAATCATCGCTGTTTGAAAGGAGCAATACTCCACGCTGGGTTTGTTAGAAGAATTAAGACAAGATCTTGGAGAAAATGCAGAGGCCACCATAAAGGGCGACTTTTTCCCCCCTAGGGGAACACATTACCCTGCAAATCTAAAAAAGGGGCCAGCCCAAGAGTGGGAATTGGGGGTGAGCATCACCCAGGGGAGAGGCGCCTGCTTTTGACAAGCGCTCTCTCTCCCTGCGGCTGTGCAAACTCCAGCGCCTTCCAGCTCGAGGGCGTTCACAGTGCAATAGTTAGTCGACCGCTGGTTTTGAAATTTCGGCTCTTGGAAATTGAAGACGAAGAAGAAAGGGCAAAAGAAAGAGGTAGGTAAAGAGGCTGGGAAAATAAACTGCCCACGCGAGGTACAGAAACACGCGCAAAATGATCCCCGTGTGTGTGTGTGTGTGTGTGTGTGTGTGTGTGTCTGTCTGTCTGTCTGTTTTGAAAAAGAGGGTCAGTAGGTCAGAGGCAGTTCAGGTCCTGATGGGGGCCAATCTCTTCTCCCTCGGGAGGGAGGAGGAGGAGGTCGGTGGGGAAAGGGGTGCCTGCCGGGACGTCGCGGGGAGAAGGAGCGGCGGGAAAGGCTTCCCGGGGAGCGGCGGGGAGCCCGCCAGCCCCTCCGCGGCCACACAAAGGGAACCCGCCGCGGCCTCCTCCTGCCTCGCTGTGCTTTGCGTGCCGCTCGCCTCGCTCAGCCAAGCCCGGCCCCTCGCCCTCGCCTTACCCAGCCAGCGCCGCCGCCGCCGCCGCCGCTGTTAACCCTCCGCCTCCTGCAGCCGCGGCCGCGCTCGGCCCCGGTCGCCGCCGCCGCCGCCACTGCCCCCCGCGCCCTCGGCGTCGCCACTGTTGCCGCTCCGCTCGCTCGCTCCCAGGCGAGCCCGCCGCTGTCGCGAAAGAGAGCCTCGGCCGCCGAGCGAGCCTGGGCGTGCGACAGCCCGGGCGAAGGGAGGGGAACGGAAAGAGAGGGAGGACGCTTTACGGCTGCGCTCCTGCCGGTGCGACCGCCTCTCGCTTCCACGTGGAGAGGAAGAGGGAGCCCCAGGGGCGCGGGAGGACGAGGAGGAGGAGAAGCCGCCGCCGCCGCCGCCATGAAGCGGCCCAGTAAGCAGCGGGGGAGCCTCTCGGGGGCTGTGGGAGGCGCCGGCCCGTGGCGGTGAGGGAAGAGTTTTGTCTGGAGAGGGGCCGAGAGCCGCTTGAGGGAAGGAGGTGTCCTCGCTGGCGGTCCGCCTTCTGCCCCCGGACGGGAAGGGAGGCAGGGCCCAAGAGCGCCCCGGAGATGGGCCGGGTTTCACGGCGTCGTCCCGTTTCCCTTGATAGGCAGTTTGTGCCATGGGGGAACAGGCGGTGCCTTGGAAGAAAGGCAGGGTTTCTCTGGAGTCTCTTTCTCGCAAGGGGGTGTTAAGGGCACCGGCGGTGCCCGCAGGCGGACTGAGAACTGGAGAGGCGGCGGTGGGGCCGGCGGGAGGCGGCGGTGGCGCCTGGGTGAGCGCTCGGAAGAGTCGCCTTTCGATGCTGCGACTTCCAGAATCCCTTAGCCCGTGCGGCCCCCGCCCCGTTTTGCCCGCTTTCGGACTTGTAGTCCAACAAAGTAACCTTTCCTGTCTCTCCTCTTGAGGCAACGCATCCGTACCTTGCCTGAGGCAGACACGTGTCCTTTGCATGTGCTGTTCGACGCCTAGAGGAGGCCCAGGCCGTTTCCGCACCAGCCTCCGGGCCCCTCCCGAAACTGCAAACCCCAGGATTCCATAGGAGGTTGAAAGTGGGATCATCGCGCTGTAACAGGCTGGTGCGGAAACGGCCCCAGGGTGTCTACAGTGTTCTTTCGTGTTTTGTCTTTGTGTGTTAAATCTCCACTGTCCACAGGGATTATTTTTGGCTCGTTTGCCAGCTGGCGTTTTTCTGAGTTTTCATCCCGATGCCTGTCATCAGTCCTGCTAGACTTCGCCCTCCTAGTAGGTTCTGCCCTGAGAAGCTCAGGCATGCCTGGAAGCCGAGGCAAGACTGGCCAAGAAGGACCGCTTGACCTCAGGCCTCTGGAGAGGGACCCTGGTTTGAACAATGTCCAGTTCAGGGTGTTGTGGCTGAATCACTGTTGAATTCCGCACAGAAACCAAAATGTTTTCAGGCAACAATTTGGATGTATTGAGTATATTGCTTCCAAATATATATAGAAGAAGCACATTTTGTATATTGACAGAAAATTTGTCATACAAGCATACTAATTACTCTTCCATCTGTTAAAAAAAATCCTAGTTGAAGGTTGTATGTGTCATCCCATTAGTGGGAGATAATTTCATGAGTGATTGAGATAAGGAAAGTAACTGATTTAGTACCTAACCCAAACATGTAGAGAAATCTGAAGCTGGCTGTTCCTAATGAAGTAGAAAGCTGAAGTACACTGGCTCTGAATATTATCAGTGTTTAAGACACATGCACATCACTTGTTGTGAACAGAAGATTTGTACATGAGGCAGAAAAAATATATCATTTTGTTTGCTATGTTGGTTTTCTCCTTGGAAGGAATGATCTATTCTGTGTCTTCCATGGATAGACCAGGCTTTGGACCATGGAATATGTTTTGGAAGAATAGGTTGTGATATGCAGTTTTAACTTCTTATAAAAATTGTCTGAAATAGATTTAAGCTTTAGTGTTGCTATTTTTCAGAGCTGAAGAAAGCCAGTAAGCGCATGACCTGCCACAAACGTTATAAAATACAGAAAAAGGTAAGCATGAACTGTTGCATTAATGACTATTTCACAAACTGGGGTGGGGGTGGAAGATAAAGATGTGAAATTTCTAGAAATGTTAAATTCGTAAAATACTTTCTTGGATTTGGGAGGAAGAAAATGGAGATTTGGGACAAGGTAAACTTCTCCAAGTCAACATGCAATATTTATTTTCTTATCAAACTAAAACATATTTTATTGCTATAGTGACAGAAAAAGCTTCCTTCATAAATGAGTTAGCATACAAAATTGTCTGTTTTGAATATTGATGAATTTTAAAACTAAAAACCCTTAATTTTGAAAATGCAGAATTGTGAGTATATTCTAAAAAGAAAGCTGAAGATAGATGATCCTGTGGTACCTAAGACATGTTATCTTAGTTTCTGCAATCTCAGAAGTAGGGAAAAAGTAAAAATAGAAATCACAAATTTTGTAATAAACGATATTAATTATATTATTTAGACCAAAAGTATCATCATAATCTCTAGAACTTGGCTAGCAGCATTTTTGATATAAAGGCAAAATCTCCTCTGAGTGTTCCTTGCCTAAGAGGACCTTATGAAAAAGTGACAGTCTATAAGGCGGCAGGGAACTTGAAGATACATACACATGCACACAAGATTGAATTTGCTAGTGTTCCCTATTTGCCAGCATATAAGATGCACCCATGTATGAGATGTACCCCTTTTATACATGGGCAAATACTATTTGCCAACATATGAGACATACCGGCGTATAAGATGCACCCATTTTCAAAGAGTATTTTTCAGGGGGGAAAGTGAGTCTTATATACCAGCAAATATAGTATGTACCTGGTATACTTCTCTCATAAAGATGATAGCACCTGCTAGATGCAGAACTTCATCTTGGATTTAAGTGTTGTTTATGTATAATGAGCCAGCATGGTGTAGTGGTTAAGCCAGGGCTTTTCAAATGGTGTGTTGTGACATGTTAGTGTGTCGCGTGAAGAGTGTAGGTGTGTCACCTCCTTGGACCAAGAATGAACCCCCAACCTGAGCCTTGGAAATGTATGTTATATGTTATTAATAAATCATATATTTTTAAAAATATAAATGAAAAGTTTTCATAAGATATGTTGTGTCCCCATACATTTCATTATTACTATTTATGTATATGTCATTATTACTATTTATGTATAAGGGGTTAGTTTAACCTCCGATTTGCTGGTAAAATTGAATTACTGTGTCACAAAATGAGGCATGTGTAAATAGTGTGTCACCAACATGAAACGTTTGGAAAGCTCTGGGTTAAGCATTGAACTATGAATCTGGAGGCCAGGATTGAAATCCCCTCTCAGCCATGGAAACCCACTGGATCACCTTGAGTGAGTCACACTCTCTCAGCCACAGAGGAAGGCAAAGGCAAACCTCCTCTGAACAAATCTAGCCAAGAAAACCCTGTGATAAGGTTGCTATAAGTCAGAAGTGACTTAAAGGCATACAGTAACAACACATTCATAACTCATGCAGAAAATAATTCTGTTCCTGGTATTCTGGGTGAGTAAAATCTTGCCATGAAAAGCAATTGACTCATTCTGAACCATAAAAAAATTGATCAGATTTTTTGTTTTCCTCTGTTTCCCCAAATTTCCAGTTTTTCTATTAGAAAAATTTAAACATTTTCCTCAGAAAGACATCATGATATTTTGTTCTGGGGGTTGTCAAAAAAGCAATTTTGATAGAAATATCTTGTTGTTATTGATTATAGGTACGAGAACACAAGAGGAAACTCAGGAAGGAAGCCAAGAAGCGTGGACACAAAAAACCAAAGAAGGATCTAGGAATTCCTAATTCTGCACCTTTTAAGGCAGAGATTCTTCGAGAAGCTGAGCAAAGGAAACAAAGGGTAAAATAACTAACGCTGCAACATGTCGTCGTGGAGCTTCCACACACTAATTTTCTCAGGCCCTTTCCACATGTGGACGGAGAAACTGGGGAAAAGGTGCTGAAACTGAGCTTAGCGGCAGCCGTCAAGTCCGTTGCCACGCAGAGCAGCACAAGTTTGCTGCTACACACTCTCCGGAGACGAAAATGGAGGCTTCCGGTTGGTGGAGGCTCTCCACCAACCGGAGAAGCTCGCCAGCCGGAAGCCCGCCCCCAGCAGATCTGCAGGCACGCACTTGCGCGCACCTGCAAATCTACACCGGGGCGCTGCGACAGAGCTGTACGGGGCTGTGCACTCTGTGCTTTTTAAAAACCTCTGAAAAGAGGTTTTTAAAAAACGGAGCGCCACCACTTCCGGTCGCTTCAGAGCGGGTTGTGCTGTGGAACTACGCTAAAGTAGTCCTCCCCAATCCACTCCACAGTGAAGACGACCTCCATTGGAGGTCGTTCTGCACCGTTTTATTACCCTGGTGTGGAAAGGGCCTCAGTCAGTAGTTGTGTTAGGCACCATATGGAAGGTATGGCCTGTTTAACCTTCATGGGCATTTTTATTAATAAAGTGAGTGAGTTTTGAGTTTAACAGTAAAGTCTTATCAATGTGGACTGAATGCTGCTTTTTTCTTCTGTTGCAGCATCAGTGCAACAATCATTGATAATTTGTACGTGCATAGTTTTTGCTTTCATATAGCTTCAAATGCAGACAAATAGAGGAAAAAACAGGTTGAAAACTAGTTTGGGATTGTTGATTCATGTGTATCAGGCATGATGAAGTTCTCTCTTCTACCTTTAATGCCATCAGAGTTTTTTTTCTACATTTCCCAAAGTTTCCAGTTTTTCCACTGACTAGCTAAATGTTTTATTTATCTTGGTTCTCATTGTAGTGTGCCAGCAATATATAACACACCAATAAAATTCTGAGTACTTAGTTGCAGCTGGTGCCTTGCTAAGTGTAGAAAGAAATCCTTTGTGCATATAATTGTTTGTGTTTTTTGTGTGGTATGTTTGTGTGAACAGCGTGAAGAACTGAAGCAAAAGCAAAAACTTGGTCGACAGAAAGAGGTAGAAAAGAAACGTAAACAGGAGAAAAATAAAAAGGATGCTGGTGAAGTTAAACATGGTGAAAAGGTATGCGTTTCTGCTAAGGCACTTGAATCAGAGACTGAGATGATAAAACAGGAAATGCATTCCATTAAGTTATTTATTATCTTTGGTATAATGGCATTTAGAGCCTGTACGTGAAGTTCTCTTCATTTTGAGGTTAACACCTGAGTTCTCGGCAGACCTAAAGTATTTCATTTGGAAATTCCACCCACAAATTCCCGTTCTACACACTTCATGATATAACTGGACATCGTGACTAAGATCCTACACTGACTGGTGTAATTTTGCTCCTGTGAAGTTCTGGGTTCTCTTCCTGTTCAGCTGCTGTCAAGCCCTGGGAACAGCCTCTGCAACTGCTTACTGGTGGGGAGGAGGAGAAAGGCATGACGCTTCAGAGAAAGAAGAACCTGCTGGCTTGAGCTGAAAGGGAAGAAGAAATGAGTGTGTACTCATAAATGGAATGCACCCTCCTTTTCCTTCTCTTCAGCACAGAGTAGCTGCATCTCTCCCATCTGAATTGCCTCCTTGCTTTCTTCCTGGTTAAGCAGCAGCAGCACCAGTGGTTCTTCCTGGAGTTTGACAGGAATGGAAGTTTTGGATGAGGTGCAAAGTCCTACAGAATAATGGGAATAGCATTCCTCAGTATACTCTGTCCAAGATTTCCATTACCTCGGTTAGTCTGTCAGTGACACTTCCCTTTATTTCTCCAGAAAACAGTTAGCTTGGTTTTGTCATAAACATGTATGTTGTTGGTCTATAGTGTTAAATTTCACTTGATATGCTCTTTTGTGTTTACTCAGAATTGTGTAGCGGGATGAGTGATAGATTAGTTCTATCAGAGAAGAGTCCTCAGAAAAGCTACACACTCAGAAAAAATGTGCACAAAGATACGTATATTAGAAGAATACACACACATTTCCATCCAGTTTTTATGAAATAAAATCTATCCATTGATGTGAAAATGGGCTAAATAAACCAAATGAGAAGCTGAGCAGAATTGAACAGGACAGATTTAACCCTTTCCTTATTGCATGCATAGGCAGAACTCATGTTGAAGTCTGGAAGAACAACTGCTACTGAAAAGGCTTGCTTCTTTGGCAGTGTGTGTTGCTACAGATAGAAATTCAAAGAAGAGTTTTCATTCAGCCTCTTTTCTTTACCTGAATGTAATGTTTTCGGATTATGATGAGTAATTTTAAAATCTTTTTTATTGTAATAACTTATGTTTTATTGGATTAAAAAGTATACCTACAAAATAGTTACATGGATAATTTTTTGCTGCTTCAATCACTATAGTTTTAAGTTACTGTTTCTAAATTTTCTTATATTCCCATGTATTTTTTTCTTAGAATTCAATAAAAAAACAAAAACTGAAATCAAACCATCAGTCTGCTAAAAACACAAAGAAATCTTTTTGTCAGGAATTTAAAAAGGTAAGATTACTTAACCTTCTTTTTCTGAGGTCTGATACTTGTTGCAGAGATTTGTTTCTGTTTAGTAGACAGATATAGAGAGAAGGATTTTTAGATAAAAGTGGGATATTATTTACATTCTGGATTATGCATCTTTTTTTAATCCAAAATTCTACTTATTATATAGTATTTGTTTGTTATCTTTATAGCTTTGTCTTTATATCGGTCTCCCACTGGTGTCCCATCTGGGCAAAGTACCTGTGTTTCATTTCTGCTGTGCTGCATAATCTTTCAGTGGGTCTAAGCATTCCCCCATTTTTAACTGGACATGGTCTATGTTGAAAGTGGTGATAACTGTTTCCTTATTTTCACCACAACAGAGAATTATGTTGCCCGTTTTTTATAACACTGAAAACAGTAAAAGTCGTACTTAGCAAATAATGCTAGATTGAGCTGTGTTGGAAAGAGTGCCATTTTAAAAATTCCATTTCTATTACCTAAAGTGAACATGACATCAAAATACCAGTGTAGATATTAAGATTGTGAAAGCACATTTGTGTGAGTTTTAAATCTGTGGTCTGAAATACGCATCTTATATTTTTAGGTGATTGAGGCTTCTGATATAGTGCTGGAAGTCTTAGATGCTAGAGACCCTTTAGGCTGTAGGTGCCCACAAGTGGAACAACTAGTTAATCAGTCGAATGGAAAGAAAAAATTACTGTTGATTATAAACAAAATTGGTAAGTGAAAAAATGTCTTTATAGATGCTTAACAATCCTGTTTATAGACTACTAAAGCTCAAATATTTATTACCTCCATAACAACACATGAGGACTAGAAATAGCAACTTGAATGGTGCTCTGTGTGTGTGTTTACTTGAATAGAAGTCATTTTGTGTTCAGTAACTTCTAAGTGAGTGTTCAGAAGTGTTCAAGTCTTGTTTGGTAATACTTGCTTAGAAATAAGTTCATTACAAAGCAGTAAGACTTAGCTTCAAGTTAATGTGTTTGGGATTGAAATGCTTTTGATCAGACCTCACTAGAATGGGCTTGTCTTATATTCAAGCGCAAAAGTTTAATTAGATTGTTTAATAATTTGCCAGTGAATGTGAGCTGTGAGGAAAACACAAAAGAATACTGACATGCCTCTGAAGACTGTCAGATCCAACTCTGAGCTCACAGTTCCTGCTTAACTTGCTTCTGTCTTTTAGTTTTAGTGGCAGTTTGATTGCAGGAATAATGCCTTTATCTGTATTATGAAAAGCTTCCTTCCTTCCTTCCTTCCTTTCTTCCTTCCTTCCTTCCTTCCTTTCTTTCTGGTTTACCAAACTATGTTAGAGAAAACTGTATTTGCTCATGGTCATCTCTTCTGTTTTGTACAAACATCCACTTTTGCAAAGCCAATTAACAGAAGGCTTTTAACAAAATTAAGCCACTCTTACATTCTTCAAGAACTGGTGACGCTGATGGTCTTTTTAAAAGATCTAGCCTTGCAGTTTATGCTGCAGATAAATGGCATGCCTCATAATGCTTGCCAGAAATGTATGGATTGTTCCAGACTAAGTCTTAAGTTCGGTAACCAGAATCTTACTACTGCAGTCTAGAGAGCGAAAGTTCATGGTGTCCTAAATCAGCTATGACAGACTTTACACAGCTCTCCCTTCTTGCAGTTATCTGTGAAATCTTTTATCAGCATAATGTAATCAGTGACTAATTTCTATCTTTCCCCAGATCTGATACCAAAAGAGAACTTGGAGAAATGGCTGACTCACTTAAATAAAGAATTTCCAACTGTTGCTTTTAAATCTGCAATGCAGCTAAAAGACAAAACTGTGGTAAGGACATCCTGTCATCTCTTCTCCAATGTTGCAAGATGTCTTTCTTGTATCCAGTGTTATGAGAAACAGAAAAGGGTTTATTGGTCTGTCTGGCCTCTTTCTATATGAACACCTAATTGAAAACTGTCACCAGTCAGGGTTCTCAAATGAGTGAAGTAACCCTGCGTGTGTACACATAAATTAATGTACAGCTCCTTACTAACGCCAGATACATCCACCAGTGGCGTGGTTTGACTAAGAATCGTATCTACTATATCAAAGTCAAAGTTTGTGAGTAAATTTGTCTGTTTGTCTGTGTCAGGCAGGCAAAGACCTCATATGTTTGGTTGTGTCAGGCGAGAAGACCTCATATGATTGGCTGCCTTTGAAGATTCTGTGGAATCCTGGGGTTGGCAGTTTGGGGAGGGGCCTTTAGAATTCTCAGCTAGAGAGTTGTGGGGCCTCAGGCTGGTTGCTATGGAGATGAGACCTAGCAGCAAGGAGAAGGCCACTGTATTCCCACAGAAACCAAACCTCTGTATGTTAACGACTCTGAATACAGATTGGATTGGGGACTATGGGGAAAAGTTACAGATCCTGGACAAAGCAGTTTGGGGAATTAACACAGGATCTCAAATCTGTGTATTTCAACCGCATCTGACTCCTCAGGTAAGGTAAGGCAATTCCTAAGGTATTTCTAACAAGTGTTACCTATGAGAAAATGAAATCCCAGGCAACAGTGGGTAAATATGCCAGTAGGAAATATATGCAAAGATGGAATGGAGTTGAGTTATTCTACTGTGTTTTCCTTGATGCTCTCAAGTGCAGTGCCAGTTCTGAACTCATCTTATGCTTCCACCCATTCGAAAGATAAAATGGCTTTGGTCCTTTGATTCAAATTGTTTTTCAGTTAAGAAATGACTGGTGTGAAAGTGCTGGTTCATTTGCTGCACGAGCTCAACATGTAACTTGAATTCCTGTTAAACTTCATTCATTTGCTTGTGGCGTTCATAGTGCTTGATAAAATTTAATTCAAAAATCTTAATTTAAATTTGCAGCAAGAGAAGAAGCGCACTAAAAGACATAGTGCCTATAATGAGTTAACCAGAGGAAGCTTGTGCTTTGGAAGTGAATGCCTTCTAAAGCTCCTTAAAGATCATAGTATGAGTAAAGATAAAGCTCTACAAGTTGGTGTGGTAGGTAAGTACCCTCTCTTGTCTACCCAGAGTTCACTGAATTTTGATACATGCCTGACTACTGTAACACTGTTTTCAGCAGCAGCATAGTGTCATGTGATATTAGCAGCCCCTTGTTTGACCTAAAAGCCCCCACCTCAGTTTAAGATCTCATAAGACTGATAGGGGAATGGGCTGATAGAGGAGTCTCCGCATCAGCCTCAGACACCTGGATCCTGTAGGTGTAAGTGATGTATGTGTTGCTGGAGTGAGAAATGAGGATACATTTGTTTTGTCTTACTGTTATTGTGAAGACTTCAGATCCAACTCTGATCTCACTTTGTGGACAGCTTTTTTTAAAAGTAGATCTAATATAAAAAACGTATTAAAATATTTTTGGACAAATTGCCAAAAAAAATTAAGGTAGCACTGTACATACAGATATTACTTGTGTTGACTGCTTTCCATCCTCATGATAATATTGCAAGGGCAAAGGAGAAAAGAGACTGAATTCTTGGAATGTAGGATAACTTGAAGGTATCATTCCTGCTCCGAGATGTGATTTGGAACTTAGGAGAGAAATTTTCTTAAACATTTTCCTGTGCAGAATATTCCTCTAAAGATATTTATATATAGGTTTAACTAATGCATCTTTATTCTTTTGTGTCACAGGTTTCCCTAATGTAGGGAAAAGCAGTATAATCAATAGCCTGAAAGAAGTCCGTGCCTGCAACGTGGGACTAGAGAGAGGCCTTACTAAGTTAGTTTGCTTTTGTGGTGCAGTATGTTTAAAGACCTGCCTTTTCCCTTCTTTAAAGCTTGTACAGTCACCTAACTGCTGGTTTATTTAGTATTTGTATTTAGACACAGTTGGTGCATTTCAGCAGCAGAAAGAATGATCACATTAGGGCGATGTACTGTGAAGTTGTTTTAGAGCTGTGGTTCTCAACCTGTGGGTCCCCAGATATTTGTGGACTTCAGCTCCCAGAAGCCCCAGCCACTAGGGTCAATGCTCAGGGCTTCTGGGGGCTGAAGTCCACAAACATCTGGGGACCCACAGGTTGAGAACCACTGTTTTAGAAGAACTGTAATATTCAAGATGAATCTTTTCCACTGTGTATCCTGTTTGTATTGCTAATGAAGATATTGAAAATAATCTTTTAAAAAAAATTGAAGGAATGATATCCCTCAGGTTGAGTGATGTCAAAGAAGATACACTACTAGTTGTGAAACATAGATTTAAGTGTACTAGGCCTCTCATTTATAGAAGAAATCAAAAGAACATCAGTAACATGCAAGACAATACAGCTCGCATATCCCAATATAACACTTGGCAGTGTTAACAGATTTATGCTGCTTACAGTAGTCCTGCTGTTGGCTTTCTGGAGTTTCTCCACTTAGTCAACTTGGACATCTTGTTTCTTCCTGGTTTGCTTGTTGATCAAATAAGTGGTTTGTGAGGACTGGTTTCTGTACCCCTGCTTTTCATGATGTCTGTGTATTTTCTTGAAGGTCTATGCAAATAGTTCACATCGACAAAAATATCAAGATGTTAGATAGTCCATGTGTTATTGCAGCACCTTCCAACTCTGCTCTTTCTCTGGCACTGAGAAGTACCATGGACTTTGATGGCGAAAATTTAGTTAATTCCATAGATGCCATTCTGAAGCACTGCAGCAAACAGCAGGTAAAAGACTGTTTTGTAGTTACCTAACACTTTTTTGGCCTGTTATCTGTTAAATGTTGCTTTCTAGCTGCCTTGGGCCCCAAATAAAATGTGGTGGCCATCCTCAACTGTGGGACTGATAACTGCCTTTAAGCTACCCAGGCAAAATGCAGCATCTGTCATCATTAAACTGAATAAATTTGTGCTTGTTGCCATATTAGCAGAGTGAGAAATGAGGATATTTGTTATGTCTTACAGTTACAGTGAAGACATCAGATCCAACTCTGATCTTGCTCTGTGCTTAATGGTGCTTCCAAAGGATTTCTGATCCAGCTCTAATTTCAGTCACGGCAGAATAGTAATAACCCCAGATATAGAAACTGGAGCAAAAGCATGCTTTTCTTTCTGTAAAAGGCTCTGAACTAGGGAAGAACTGATTCATTTATCAGGATGTCTGAGAATGTGATACACTTACTTGAGGATTTGGTCTTTTTCTCCCCCCAGATAATGCTACACTACAATATGCCGGATTACAGAAACACTTTGGAGTTTTTAACTCTACTTGCTCGTAAGAGAGGAATGCTGAAAAAGGGGGGTCTTGCTGACACAGAGGGCGCAGCTAAATTATTTCTCTCTGATTGGACAGGGTAAATACTTGTTTATCATTTGCTTGGATTGAAATAGACTGCTTTGCTGCTAAGAACTGTGTTGAAGGAGCCACATCAACAGTATTAGGCAGCTGTTTTATAAAACGAGGCACATTGGTAGCATGTAATTTTATGTATGTAAAATGAATGAGTGGATATAATTCATCAATACATAGTAGATCTCAGTGATACCTTTCAGTAATCATATGAAGCTGCCTTATATTAAGTGACTTTACATGATTTCTAAAATGCGTTTAAAATGTAAAACACCTGGTAGATTACAAAGAAACAAAGTGAAATGTTGTTTGGAGATACAACCCCAGAACAGAGGATATTCAGACTGGAGATCTACTCTTCTCCCATGTTAACTCAAAACATGGGCACATTAATGGACTTTTCTTGCATCTTACTCTCCACCTTGCAAATGAGCTCTACAGCACAATCCCGCTAGCATCCTACATAGTGGGTTATTAGTGCTGTGGAAAAGCTGAAACAAAACACATTCTCATTCCACAGTGCCAATATCTGCAAGTGCGAGAGTTCCAGCATAGTTAAATCAACGTTGCTTGTCTTGTCCATTTGATTTTTGCTTGGAGAATGAAGTCATTTTAAATTCAGAGGATTTAGTCCTGTTTAAGTCAGATACATAGAATTCTAATTTCCAGATAGCTCTGTACTTTTGCATGTGAAGGTTTCCCTGTAGAGTTTGCGCTACCTCTTTCTAATTATAAATGGTTTTTCTTCTCATCCAAACTTCCTCTTGAAAAGGTAGCTTAGTGATAAGTTCAACAAGGCCATTGAAGTCTGTCATCACCATCATCATAATGGTTGTTATTGTTATCATTATCATCTTTATTTATACCCTGTTTTTTTCCCTGGTAAGGACTCAAAGCGGCTTACAATAATTTTTTAAAAAACAGTTGATCACAGAATATAAACGTTAAAAAAAATAAGAATTAAAACAAAGTTAAAATATATAATTAAAACTTAAACATTTACACATTCTGCACAGTTAACCAGAGCCAGCACCTTTTACCTGGCCCTAATCACACATTGAACACCTGTTAGAATAAAAATGTCTTTGCTTGACTATGGAAAAGAAAGTAGAGATGGTGAAAGTCTGACTTCTTTGGGAGGAGAGTTCCAGAGCCTGGGAGCAGCCACTGAGAAGTCCCTCTCCCATGTTCCCACCAAATGCACCTGTGAAGGTGGTGCTTTCCTACATGTCCTCCCACATTACAGTGAAAAAAAATGAGTAGGGTGACTACAGAGAAATAGCAGTCAACAAAGCAAATACTCAACAGCAACATAATAGCTTAAATTCTCTGTACAAAGTAGACTAGCTTTTCCTAAACATTTCTAGCCATATCTCTGAGGAAACCACTCCGACACATTCACAAAGGAGAGGGAATTGCTTTTGCCATTTAAACCTGCTTCTGAAAAAGAGAGAGCACTTGTGTGCTTTTAAGATGTTAATCATAAATAAGATTCCCAAGGGCTGTTAGTTGGTATGCCCCCAGGAGACACATGTCAGGGTAACTGTTCCACCAAAAACTAGTTCTACCTAAGAGGAGAGTATAAATTACAATTTACACCCCGTAAGTGCCAATCTCTATTGTCCATTTGATAAAAAGCACAAGCAGACTTTCATAAGTGTCTGCATTGAGAGTATCAGGAAATAGCATTAAACACATCATGGTGGTTGTGTGCCTTCAAGTTGTTTCCAGCTTGTGACCCTAAGGCAAACCTGTCATGCGGTTTTCTGAGGGCTGAGAGTGGGTGACAACCCAAGGTCACCGAGTGGGTTTCCATGACTTGAGTGGGGAACTGAACTCTGGTGTCCAGTGTTGTAGTCCAACACTCAAACCACTATACCATGCTGGTTCTCAAATTCAGCATCTGCCATTCTTTTGACGGGAGATGCAAAGATAACATGGAAACTTGTCATCAGCTTGTGAAAAATGCCAAACAACTGACATGTTTAGCAGATTGTGTGCCACATTTAAGAATTCAAAAGACAGTGTGAAGGTCTGCTGGTGCAGTGTTGCTGCCTTAGGGATGACATAGTTTGCAAGCTATGGTATGGATTTCATAGTCTTGAATTTTGTAAAATGTAGGTTTAAAGGAAAATTTGAATTGTGTGATACTTAAAAAGTGTTTGTGTCAACTCCATAAAAGAGCTATTTAGAAAATTTGTTTTAAATGACTAATATTGGAGATAAAGGATATCTCACCACCACTATGCAGTCCTAGAAGTGCATACAGTTAATACTGACAAGCCCAAAGACAAGAAGACATGAGTCATGTTAAAATATATCTGAATAATGATTTTTTTGAGTTCTCATTTAAGAATGAGGATCTTGAGATTTAAGTATTGTAAGTAATACTCATTTCTTTTTAGAGCCAGAGTTAGTTACCATTCACAACCCCCTGCAACATGGGATCTGCCACCTCACCTTTCCAAGGAAATTGTAGTAGCAGCACAGCAAGATTTTAACATTCAGGGATTGGAAGAAGATAACACAAGCACCATAAAAGGTAAAGCTCCTATACATAACAACTCTTCAGTGTAAGATGAGCTGGGCCCTCCACTGGTGTTGGGCTGCAACACCCTTTGGTTCTAGCTGGACCTATTTCTTCAGCCTGAGTTTGATTGGGAAGGAAAGGCTCAGCACCATTCTTCCTGCACTTGTGATTGAAATGTCATGTATGGGCTTCTACTTTACAGGTCTGTAATGGTGGTCTTTGAAAATCTTTACCTAGAACCTTTATGTCTAATTCTGCTCTGAGCTTTATAATTAACCAAGTTGTAAAAACACAGTATAGTTATTAAATATTCCTGGGCATGATGGACAGACAGAGGCTTAGATCTTGTATTTTCTTTGGACAGAACACTCTTGGTCAATTGGTATCCTGATTTTTGCTGGCAGAACAGTGAAGGAGATTTTAATCTATTTCCTCTATCTCTGTGCCCACCAAATCTATTCCTGCATATTGGGGAAAGCCTTGAACAATGGGAGAGCTGATGGTAGGAGCTGTTGAGGGAGCGGGAACTTGATGAAGGCTATAATCTCAAATCTTTTTCTGCCTAGGAGCACTCCAAGTAAAGCTACACACAGGAGTTCCTGAACATTTCCCCTGGCACAAAAGAAGTTTTATCAAAGCTATTTTATAATTAATGCTTTATAAATGTAGGGTTTTTTTTATTTTTGTCAAGAAAAGCTAGCAAATAAATTGACCATCTTAGTGATTCCTGTCGTGCTCTTTACTTTAAATATGGAACTATTTGCTTTATCCAGACAATCCCAGAAACTGCTTTTCCTTGGAAAAGAACTCTAGACATTGCTGCCCACTACTTAATCTGTTCATTACACTTTTTCTACAGCTATCAGATGTCCAAGTCCAGCAAGCAGTATTGCTTTTCAATCTCCTGGCTTCACAGATGGCGTAACAGAAGATCAAGAACTGCCAGAAGAAGTATTGGAAATAGAGAACGCAGAAGAAAGTGAAGATGAGGATTTCACTGAAGGAGAAGATGAGGGGGGTGAAAGAGAAAGTGATATGGAGGAGGTAAATCAATGAACTGCAAGAAACTAGGAGTTCAACCAAGTCAGTGGTCTTAACATATTTTGTAGATTCTCAGCATAGAAGAAAAAAGGAGGAATTTTGGACCTCTGTAGGTTTGTACTAAGATGACAGTCACATCATTCAATGTTTTATCGTCTGCAAAATAGAGATACCATATGCGTGAGAGCCAGCATGGTGTAGTGGTCAAGAGTGTTGGACTAGGGTTTGAGTCCCTGCTCAAGCATGGAAATTCACTGTGTTACCTTGAGCATGTCATTCACTTTCAGCCCTCAGAAAGCCCCTTAGAGTTGCCATTAAAGTTGAAAACAGCTTAAAAGCACACAACAAAAATATACTCGTGTATAATTCAGAAAAGTTGTGCCAAAAAACCTGGGCCAACTCGTACACAAGTCAGTATATACTTCTGTCCAACATGGCACTGCTCTTAGCATTTTGTAATGACTGCTTGGAAAAAAAAAATGAGAGCACCAGTTCTTTGACCCTTCCCCACTTTGGTGGCGAGAGCTGTGGCGGGGGGGTACTTCTTTCAGGCTCTCCCCAGACAGACTACACTCTCCCCCTAGTCCATCCCAGGGGGACCTGAAAAAAGGTCCAATCACACTTCTGGCCTGGGTGGGAAAATGTCAGGGGCAGCAGGTAGCTTCACTTTGCCAGATACTCCACCCTACTCAGGCACAAGCCTTCATTTCTACATGCCACCTTAGAAGCAATAAGGAGAACTTATCTCCCAATTTCCTGTTAAAGGATTCATCCGTTTCCTCTTCTGTCTGTCTGTCTCTCCCTCTCATCTTCTCTGCTCCCACTGGCTCCTCAGCCTGCTCAGTCTTTTATCGCCTTCTCCCTGCTGGATTAATTTGTACCAAGAGAACTTAAAAGAAACATCAACCCCTCTACTGTCCCCTTGCAGTGCCACTTCTGGCCTGGGCTGGAAAAAAGTTAATAGTGTATCTTAACTGCTGTAGTGGCAGAAGCCTCTTTGTCTGCATATATTACCTCCATTACCTTTGCAAAATGAGTTCTGAAAAGTTTTACCCTTGACTTTCCCATGGGTCATTTCCAAATCTGTAATTTTGGCCCCAGAACCTGCTGTTGGTTTATCCATGAAGTTGACTCATGCATGAGTATATGTGATAATTTTGAACTGTATTGTGGGTTATTCTTGCACTGCTAAATGAGCATATCACTTGTTGGAAAGAAGGCAAATACCCTTGCCTCTTCCCCCATCTGTACAATAGCACTACCATGTTGACATCTTGAACTTACTTTCTATCTTCCCCCCTTTTTTTTTTAAGGAAAGTAATGAAGTAATGAGTGGTAAAACCACCACTGAAGAGCTGGAAACAAAGAATGGAAACTTGGGAGTATTACCTACAGGTGCTTATTAAATAGAGATACCATGGATGGAGGAAAGAGTTTTTAATGGGGTTTTGTTTTTTATTTTTAACTATATTTTGTGTTTTACATTGTTTTAACTTAACAATTCTGTTAAAAAGATTTTTTTTTTAACTTTTGTATAAATAATTTTTTAGCTATACCTGTTTTTGGATGTAAGTCCCTTCGATCCTGTTCAAGAAGAAAGGCAGGATATAAATAAAATGAAAATGATTTCAACAGATTAATCCTATCTTCTTAAATAGAGCAAGTGATGTTGGCCTGACATTTTCTTTTCTTTCTTTTCAAGGTAAACAAGTTGACATTGATAAGACTGCAGACCTGGATGATGCATATGATTTCAATACAGATTATATATAAAGAGAATATCAAAAGTTTCTGAGTGCTCTGTAGCTTTCTGGGACCTAAATAAGGACTCCTTGGAGACTTTATATTCCTACAGAGAGCAATCGGTGCATGTAAATATTGTATATAGTGATGAACACAGAAGAGCTACAAATCACTTCTGAGTGCTGTAAATTGTATTGAAAAAAAAGATACTATCTTTTATTTGCACTTGTTCTGTAAAAATAAAAGAGTAGTTTACGAGTGGTAGTCTTCTTCCAAAGAATTTTTAGAATGAATTCATGCAGCACATCATGTTGCTGGACTCACACTCCCAGTGTTCCTCACCATTGGCTTTGTTACCTACTACTGATAAGACTTGTAGTCCAAAGTCACGTGGGGGTCCAGTTGATTCCCCCCCCCGAATGACAACCATGATTGAGGTAACAGTTCAAAGTGTGAGCTGTGGTGTTGCTATGCCTGGGTGGGAGCATGTATTTGACACTAAAGATGATATTTTGAAGCTCTTCTAAACTTAAAAACATACACATACTTGGTTGGCAACATGGGGCTGTGCCGGTCTACAGTTGGTGGGAGTTACGATCTAACCACTTCTATAGGGTCACAAGTTGCTCAGCCCTGGTTTTAGTCCAGCATAAAACCTTACGGAAGAAAGGCTCTGTATGTGGCAGGCATGTAATCCAGTTGGAAGGTTCCACTAGCAAAATGAAAGATGTGATCCCCCAGCACAGTACAGTATGAAAAGGAAGTGCATGCAACTCATGTTTTTATTACTGTCTGCTTATTCAGTATTGAGATGGCACAAAAAGACCAAACTCAGCGTACTGAACCTGGTCCTTCAGTGCTTCCAGAGAATACCTTTTCCCATTAGAACCAAAACGCTGTAGAAGAAAATGGACCAGGCTTGGGTTTCAGCAAGCTACCTTTGCTGAACAATACTCATTTTAAGGTCTCATTTGTTATTCTTAAAACTGTCTTGAAAAACAGTAAGATTTGATCATTTAACCTGCCCATAAATCAGGTGTGAAATTACAAATCATTTGAAAAGCATGCAAGTTTGATCAGGAACCAAATCTGAGCCTTTACAAAAGTGATTAAAAGATGGATAGTCTTAAAACTGTATACTTGTACATTGAAGCCCTTTGTAGGCATACTTAGAAGCAAGTCTCACTGAATTCAGTGGGTCTTATTTCCTGGTAGGCATGCATAAGATTGCAGCCTTAAGAGCAGATTTAACAGAGTTTGCATGAGCTGGCTCCTTTGGTCCTTCTTAAAAAATTACTCCTGGCTAGAAATGAGAACTACCTATAAAAAAAACAGTGCAGAAATTAAAAGATTTTAGTAAAGGCGCAGTAGGTCAAGAGTAGTCTGTCCCCTGAAACATTAGTGTTGGTGAGTCCATAATAACAACACTAATATCTATAACTTGGTTGTGGATGAAAGGGCTAATGTGATGTGTAGTGTGGAGATGGGCGGATGGGCTTGAGAGAGCTGATCTCTTCCAGCTTTGCTTGCCCAGATGCATGACATAACACTAAGCTAGGTTGGAGAGCTGGGTAGGAGCAGGAATTGTCTTCATCCATAAGAATTCCATCTTCCTCATAAGGAGACCCATCCACCTAGGCACTGGCATTGAGGGCTTGTTCCTTGTGTTGAGCAAAAAATAATAAGGATGTTACTGTTGTGCTGCCACGCTGATACCCAATGGTCTTAATTTTGCTCAGGTGCCTGTGTTGGAAAACCCCAGGACTGAGGTCTGGGGGGACTTCAGCATACAATTGAGGCTGTCTTGATGGGGCCTGTCCAGTATTTCCTGGCTACCATGATAGCCCTGAGCTATCTCATTACATTCTTGGTCCAAGCATGAAGCAGGACATAAACTTGATGTGGTCTTGGGGGAGATTTCAACTTCACTGTCATGGTAAGTTCATCTCCTGATGAAGTTTGGTTTGGTGGTAGATCTTCCCTGTAGGAGTAGAAGGGCTGTTTGGATAGATGGTCTGCTCTCAGAGACTTAAGGGATCAGAAAGATTTCTGAATACTCTAGGGGAATTCCTAGCTGACAGGGCTGGCAATTTGATCAAGGCATTGGTCTTACTAGGGAATGGCAAGTTGGAAAGGGCTTTTGATACAGTTGAACCTAAGTGCCGAATCCTGTGCTACTGAGTCCAAATTTATTTTGGCATACAGACAACCGACAGGCAGTAAGATAGGCTGGATGACAGTAGAGTGCAGGTTGCATAGGTCTCAGAGCAAATGTGATTAGAAATCAGCACAGTGTCTTCACTGTGCAGCAGTGAGGCAAGCCAAAAAAAAAAAAAAATTACGCTGTTCGGACTGTGTCCTTACCTACCCAGAGAGATCAGGAGTGCAACCCATAGCTACCTGCTGTGAAAAATTCGCCAGGTACTTTGAGGAGAAAGTTGCTTGCATTCACTCAGAACTTGACACTATAATTATCATGGAGTCTAGGGACATGTCCAGATTTTCTAGGATCAATATCAGTTATTGTGGCCTGATGATGTAGTCAAGATGCTTGAACTGGTGCGTTCCACAACATGTAAGCTTAACCCTTGTCTTGAAGGTGAAGCAGGGCACGACTGATTAGGTGCGTCCAGGGGGATGGTAAACACTTCACTCTGTCAGTGGGGAATGCCCAGTACATTGAAAGAGGCTATGGTACATCTTCTGAAAAGGGCTTCCCTTGACCCAGAGGTATATGAGAATTATATTGTTATTGTTACTGTTATTTCTATTTTGTCTTGTTCCCACTCAAAGCAGCTTACAACAAAATAAACATTGGAAAAATTCACGAGATACAAAAGTTGAAACAAATTAGACAAAAAAACAGATTAAAACATTCTCTTTCACATACACTCTCTCTGTCTCTCTGTCTCTCTCTCTCTCACACACACACACACACCAATTAGCAAGCTCCAGTACCTTTTTTAGGTGAGATGGGCGTTATACAGTCAGCCATCAAATGCCTGTCAGATCAGTAAAATCTTGTCAGCGAAAAGAGAGTAGGGACAATGCTAGTCTAATTTCTCTGGGAAGAGAGTTCCAGAGTTTGAGGGCAGCACCAAGGAGGCCCTCTCTTATTCCCACCAGGAGATCTCAAAGCATGAGCTGGTTCGTAAGGTAGAATACAATCATTCAAATAACCTGGACTCGAGCCATATCGGGCTTTATAGGTCAAAACCAGCACTTTCAGTTGTACCTAGAAATGGACCAGCCAACAGCTGTTGTCACAAGGGAGCTGTGTGTTTCCTGCAGCCAGCCCATTAAGCAATCTGATTGCAGCTCTTTTGATCAACTGATGTTTCAGAACATTATTTCAAAGGCAGCTCCATTATAGTTATTGAACCAGGATGTAACTAAAGCATATGTCACTATGGGGCAGATCTGACATGTTGAGGAATGAGTGCTGCTGGCACAGTCAGTAAGGGTTGTGGGGGCAGAGAGGAAATTTGCCCCAGGCGGCAATGTTTGTGGGGTGTCCCAGCCCGTAACAATGCCCCCGCACACCCTGGCCACAGCCCCGCACATCACAGCCACGCTCCTCGCACTGTAACCATGCCCCCTCCCACCGCCCCTCCACACACTCCAAGCTCTGCCACTGGGCGCACAAGCCTTAACTGTGGAAATTCACCCCTTGCAACCACTGAAACCTGAGCTTCCAGGCTCAGAGTTGAATCCAGAAGCACACCCAAGCTGCAGACCTGTTTTCAAGCTGAGTATATGTTGGATAAGGGAGTGCACCAATGAGTTTCAAAAGAAAATCAGCCTGCGCTTCATGGATTATAGCAAAGTCTTCAACTGTGCAGATCACAAGAAGCTATAAATTAAAGAAATGAATATGCCACAACATTTAATTGTCTTGATGCGTAACCTGTTCGCAGGACAAGAGGCTACTCTTCAGATTGAATATGGAGAAATAAAATGGTTTTCAATGGGCAAGGAGATCAGGCAAGGCTGCATTATAATCACTCTGTCTGTTTAACCTGTATGTTGAACATACCATACATAAAATAGGATTAGACTCAGAAGAAAGAAGCATGAAAATTAAAGGAAGGAAAATTAAAAGAAATCAACAATTTACGATATGCAGATAACACCATATGATTAGCAGAAAACAGCAAAGATTTGAAATTATTACTAATGAAAGTCAAGGCAGAAAGTGCAAAGGCAGGTTTACAGCTGAACATTGGGAAAACAAAAATAATGACAACGAATGATTTAGAGAACCTTAAAGCAGACAATGAAGACATTGAAACTGTTCAAAAATTTTCCATATCTTGGCTTAGTCATTAATCAGAATGGAGACTGTAGTCAAGAAATCAGAAGAGAACTAGGACTTGGAAAGGCAGCTATGAAAGAACTAAAGATTCTGAAATGTCATAATGTATTGTTGAACAATAAAGTTAGGATTGTTCATGCTGTCATAATTTCCATTTCTGTGTATGGGTGTGAAAGCTGGACAGTGAAGAAAGCTGATAGGAAGAAAATCAACTCATTTGAAATGTGATGCTGGAGGAGAGTTCTACAGATACCCTGGAGTGCTAAAAAGACAAACGAATGGATTCCGAAGCAAATCAAGCCTGAATAGTCCCTAGAAGCCAAGATGACTAAACTGAGGCTGTTATACTTTGGCCATATTGTGAGAAAACATGACTCACTAGAAAAGACAATAATGCTTGACAATGTAAAAGGCAGTAGGAAAAGTGGAAGACCTCATTACGGATGGA
Source organism: Iguana delicatissima (assembly GCA_948472985.1). Taxonomy (NCBI): domain Eukaryota; kingdom Metazoa; phylum Chordata; class Lepidosauria; order Squamata; family Iguanidae; genus Iguana; species Iguana delicatissima. The sequence continues at coordinate 120,660 of CAOKZL010000963.1, forward strand.
TAGGCTCAAGGAAGAAATGTCCCTGAATCTGCAAGACCTGAGCAGAGATGCTGATGATAGAGTGGCTTGGAGAGCTCTCATCTGTGGATGAGAGAGTGTTGCTATAGGTCGAGGTTGATCTGATGCCAGTTAACAACAAATCCCATCCACTACAAGCTGAATCCCTGTTCCTTGATCTGCTTTTTGACTGACCAGGACAACATTTTGTCTTGTCTGATAGTTTGAATTGGTTGCCCTTCTCCAGGCCATCACTAGTGACAGGCATTGGTTAAGGCCAAAACAGCTTCCTTGGCTTGTGGTGGAAAGGAATAATATAGTTGGGTGTCATCTGCATACTGATGGCACTAAACGTCAAAACTCTGGACAACCTCTCCCAGAGGTTTCATGTATATGTTAAATAGATGAGGACAGAACTGAGCCCTGATGGACCCCCACAGGCCAATGGGTAGAGCAGGACTCCTCTAGCACCACCTTCTTGGTTTTGCCTCTCAAGGAGTAGAATCACTGTAAAATGGTGCCCCCAAGTCCCACCCCAGCAAGACAACCCAGAAGGATACCATGGTTCATGGTATAAAAGCTGCCAAGAGATCCAGCCAACCGACAATGACACACTTCTTCTACTATCTTTATCTCTTTTCTGGGCAACATGCTTGACTGTGCGCTGGCTGGGCAACTTCACGTGTTCTTAGAGGAAACTACCATTTTAGCCTGGTTTCAGACCAGGCATTTAGCTGATCTGATTGATGATCTACTCTTGGGGAAATGCAGAGGAGTGCTACCTATTGATATTCCTGCATACCTCAGCACTTTTTGACACCACTGGTCATGATAGATTATTGAAACACCTCTGGGGAGAGGAAGCACTCTTTTACAGTGGTTCCTCTTCTACCCATAGGTCTGGTTCCAGAATAGCATTGAGGGATTCCTGTTCTGCCCCATGGCTATTAAATTGTAGAGCACCATAGTGTTCCATCTTATTCCCCATGTTCTTCAACATCATATGAAACCACTAGGTAGGCTCACTAGGGGCTGTGGAGTTAGTTGTCAGCAGTACATTGATGACACTCAGCTCTACTCCTTTTTGCAATTGGATTTAGATGGGGCTGTGCATGTATTGGGTCAGAACCTGGATGCTGCAATTAACTGGATGAGGGGCAGTAACTGATGCTGAACCTGAATAAAACTGGGGCTTTGTGGATTTGTGGTTCTTGGGTCCAGGAACCCAAGGTTGCACTGTCCCCAGGGAGCAGGTGCATAACTGAGATCCAGCCATTTTAGATCCATCTTAGACACTGGAACCCCAAAGGGACTCTGTGGTTAACAGTGTTTGATACCAGATTTGATTGGTGCACCAGGTAAGGCATTTCTTGGACACAGATAACCAGGCCACAGTTATTCATTCACTGATGACTTCCCAATTAGACAACTGTAATGCACTCTGTATGGGGCTGTCCTTCTGGAAGCCTTGAAAGCTGCAGCTAGTGCAAAATGCAGCAGCTCAATGCTGACTGGAACACAATGTAGACAGCATATAATGCCAGTCTTAAAAGAATTTTATGGGCTGGTGATACATTTCTGGACTGAATTTAAGTGCTTGTGATGACTCTTCAAGCCCTAAGTAGCTTAGAACCTTAGTACTTGAGGGAGTGCTTCTCGTTGTATGTGCCTGCCCAAGGACTGAGGAGTGCTGTGCGGGGCCACAGGGGACTCCTCTGTGATCCACCAATGAGGTCTATACAGTGTGTGGGGACATGGGAGACAGATTTCTCAGCTATGGCACCATTTAGGTCCCAAGTAAAAACTCAGCTATTCATCAAAGCCTTTGGATCTCGCTGCTTTCTCTCAAATTCTAATGTACATAGTTTTAAATTGTTGTGAACTTTTAAATATATTTTAACTTGTTAATTTTATTTAAATAGATTTAGTTTATATTTTTGTTTTAAACTGGTTTAATCTGTTTGTTTGCAGCTGACCTGTGATACTCTTGATATAAGTGGGGTAGAAATGTTTTAATAAAGGAAGAAATAAAAGAAAACTAGTTAAGTTTATTTATTAAAGGGAATGACATCTTATGAAATATAAATTACCATTCAAAGAACAAGTGTCATGCAAGATTTGAATACAGCAAATTTGTAAGTGGTTTCCTGCATATTTTTTTACAAAATTGTTTCCTTTAGTGTTGGATATTTTCTTTAAAAGAAACATGTTACTTAATAGCTAGCTGTCAGAAGATACAGAATAAATCCACCACTAAGAACTGGAATAAATCTTCCAGCAGTAGAAAAAGATGTAACATAAAAACTTATATTCACAGGTTAAACAACAGGGAAAAGGGGTGGCATCTCTTTAACAGAAAAAGTTGCAAGTTATGTGGCAGTCACCCACCTGGTGCAATCCTGCGTGAAGTTTTGTAACATATTTTGTAACGTGTTTCAGCCCTAGAAGATCATTCTTGAATGACCTCTAGTTCAAAATACTAGTTCATGAGTGTTTTCATCTTATTATTGGAAAACGTGAGGGTATCTCCTCTTTAACCACGCTGCTTCATGTAAAGTTTTTAGTATCACTGTTTTCACTCTGCAGTCTCTTTACGTTTCCTGAGGTAATACACAAGTGTTGAAATCCATCCTATTTTGCCTCGTAGACATCAGTGTGCCTCCGAATTAAGCTGAATTTGCCACTGGGATCAGGAATATACCATTTTTCCCAGACATCTGCATAGGATGCTGTCCTTCCCCAAGGTTTGAAATGCCCATTCCAATGGAGTAGTTTGGCAGCTTTCACAAACTGTGGTGAGTATCTTTTGCCTACACTTGAGCCTTTGAATTGAAAAACAAACATCAAGTAATTTCAGATTGCTATCCTGCCTTTTCTCAAAAGCTCAGCAGAGTTACATGAAAAATTATATGGTCAGTGTTCATAGCTGAATCCAATTTGAACTCAGCAAACATTTTCAACAAATTGAATAGTCTGATTTATCATTAGAATAGTTTTCCTGTCCCATGCCCTGTACGTACTGATAATTAGATAGATAAGAAGTCTCAGCATGGAGTCTTGGATGCCCATAACTGAGGTATAGCTGGAAGTCCTGCTCTGTCTGCACAGAACTGAACCAATCACTGTTCCAAACATGCCATTTCATATATAGAGAGAAAGAGATCAGAAAGACTTCCACCCAGGAGGTAAGTGAACTGCTTTATTACAGGATCTCTCAAAAGTGGTGGAAAAATAGAAAATAAACCTATAGCTTCAACCATTTTCATGTAAATTATGCAAGTTTAAATCTTTCATGAAGGTACAATTAATGTCAAGTTATTTCCCACTCCCATACTTACCAAGATGGCGCACGTTCCACATAGGATCAATATTTGAATGTCGTTTGTAAAATACAATGAGCAGAGGGGGCGTAGTGATACTGCCTGCCAGAGTCCTACTGTATATCTCCTCTCTAGTCAGACATAAAAAAAAAAAAAAAAAATTACCCAGCTGAAAACAGTACCTAAACTCTTAATATAGATAATTAAGAGTTATCTATCGTTGGGAAGGAACCTCTGTTTCTGACAGTTCATTCTGTTAATCAACAGAATGGTTGTACAACTATTTTTAATACCTCTTATTGCCCAAAGAGTCAGGCATTACATAACATGTAGAGATTTCTTGGCTATAAATCAGAAAAATAGCCCTTGCCCAATGCTGTCTAGTCTTTCTACCAGACATACACATATTCAGTGTGATCATTTGCTGGTGGAAAGCCTTTGTATGTGGAAACTTCGATGTAAACTGAAACCCACTTTAATGGGATTACAATCATGTGAAAGCCTTCACACAGAAATATGTATGAGTGAAAACTACCCCCTTTGAATGGGTGCCCAGGGAGAGGCTGCATGGCACTGCATATGCATTGATGAAGACTAGGGAACATGAAGCTGATTCAAAGTGTCAGTTGAGAATTAAGATGAGATATGGGTAGAACTCTCCCTAGAAACCAAGAGGAGGCTCTTGTACTTTGCCCATATCCTGAGAAGACGTGACTCACTAGAAAAGACAGTAATGCTTGGTAAGGTAGAAGGCAGTAGGAAAAGAGGAAGACAGCATTGCAGATGATAGACTCGATCAAGGAAGATATATCCCTGAATCTGCAAGACCTGAGCAGTGTGCTTGATGACACGGGGATGTGGAAGTCTCTCATTCATTGGGTCATCATAAGTTGAAGTCAACTTGGCAGCCATTAACAACAGTGGGTGGAATGGCAGAGTCAACACTGATTTTAGTAGAAGTCTAGATCAGGGAATAACCTTTTTGTTTTTCTTTGAATGTCAACATTATTCATTAAAATAAGTAAATAATGTAAGTAAAAGCAGGGGGGATCAATTGAACTGATTATATAAGGGAAAAGCTCTTATACCGGGATGGGGAACTGTCAAGGATTAAGGGGCAACACTAACCCTGGAAGAGACATAAAGTGCCACATTTCTCCTCGCAAAACAAAATTGAAAAAATTCCCTCCAGTGTCCACAGGGGTTGAGAGAGGGCAATTTTGTTAAGTACAGGCAGTTCACTTCACCTTCAAATAAGGTGTCTTTTGAGTCTAAAATGGTCAGTGTGTGGGTGGGAACATGTCAAAGTTTCCTCATTCCTCCTAGAGGGTATTTGGGAGCAAAACAAAACAAAACACTTTTTGGGATCTTCAGAACCACAGAAACACTCATTGTTTTATACCTATTGCCATTCAAGTTATATTTTGTCCTAATAAAGGCAAAAGAGAATAACTGAAGTGCTAGCAGCAGCACAGCAAAATTTTACAATATTTTGGTCCATTTATCATTCTGACCACACCAACAAAATTCCCTATCAGTCTCAGTCCCTACATAGTAGAGTACCATCTGGACATACTCACACAACATTAAGTACCATCCATTTCTCCAACTGCTTGGTGATGTTCTGTAGTTTCCATTCAGTTAGATTTGCAACAAAGACACCCGGATTGAAAGAACAAGTACTTGCTTTCATGGACAGCTTCCGAACAGTTTCTTTTTTATAATCAAGAAATCCAATGTAATTATACTGAAAAGAAAAAAATTAGGGCTTAGATTCAACTCCAAACACAGACAAGCAATCCTCAAAAGACTGCCTTTGTCCCACGGCTACCTCCCTGTACAGAAAACCAGAGAGTTTATCAGTAGAAGAAAAGAGAACCCATAATCTAAAAAGCTTCAGCCTAATGCTCCCAAATGTAGCGGTGCTGAGCCGCATTTTTTAGAACAACAAAACACTATTATTTTGAAGGTACCTTTGATAACTGTATGGTGACAATGAATTATAAGTACAAAAGCAGCTCATCTTTTAAATTAATACATTGTTTACGGCTTTGTTCCTCATTGCCCATTTGAACACAAAGGGCTGGATCCAGAGTCAGATCTCTGCAACTGGACAAGCAGAAACATATTTCCCCATCACACTCCTCCCCACACCATGCTCTGAAACTGAAGGTTGGTAGAACCAGCTGAATCCTTGCAAATCAGGTGGAAACACCTGTGAGAGGAGCCCTTCAGGCCAAAAAAAGAGATCCTGGATCCAAGCCTAAGAAGAAATCAAAGCTCCTATCCAGCATGGAAGTTCTTCAGAGTTAGGAAGCTACATTTGTTTAAGTTTGTTTCCCACTTCTTTGCTGTTCAGTATGCAAGGGAACAATTTCCTACTCAACACAATAAACCTTTTGTTACTTGTGATGAACAGGAGATTGAACTATAGCTTCCAATGACTGTAGGGCAAAAATGGATCTCCTCAAGCTGGGTGAAACAGATCCTAATGTCAAAATTAATAGTTAAAGGTATGCTGAACACTGCAACTTTTCCATGTAGGGAAGCAGAAACTTTTACAACTGCAAGAAAATTATCTAGGCTCCTAACTGCTTATATACTGGGTTTATAAAATATGCCAACAAAAGTTAAGGTCTCAGTAAGTCTAAAACCCAAGTGAAATATGAGTGCTTAGTTTCATTCAATGTTTTGCAAAACCACAGTCATAAAGCATTCCTGTAAAACTTTGAAGGTAAGAATGCAGCCACAAAAGTGGAAGCTATATCACGTGATGTAACATGGACATCTGCAGGATTCATGGTGTTTTACAACTGTTGGCACCTGGTTGCCGGCTCCCCGGACTGCAAATTTATTTGAAGTAGAGTCACAGTCATCTGAGAATGCAGCTGCGTGCCCTGGTTGCAGAGGAGTGTTGTAAAGTTCAAGGATATCATCTGAAATTGTAAACCAAGCAAAGAAAACTGATAATCAAAACCAATAAATTTCTTGTATTCTGCCAGTGTTCTTTTAGGAGAGATTGTGTACAACCTTACCCAGTACTCAAATAGACATGTAGGAATTTAATCCTATTCAAAATCAATGCCGCTAAAATTAAGAATACAAGTCATGCTAAAACTACTTCCATATGCCTTAGGTGACACTGGACAAGCATCTTGAAACAACTTTCTGAAGGGCAAGACTATTTCTAAAGCAGTTTATGATGTGATATGGGTATGTACAGTTTAAAGAAGAGTATCAAAAATCTGATGTACCTATGCTGGTTGCAGCAAAAGTAGTTCTTTGAATCCCAGCCATTTTCCACTAGCTCCATTTGATTCAAAATGTGGCTGCATTCTTATATACGTACAATAGTGAAAAACAATATAGAAACTGGGCCAAAAAAAATAAAAGTCCTAAATCTAATCATTAGTCCCAACTAGAGCAGAAAGACAGAATCAGTGGGGCTTATGTACTGATTCAACAAGTCCTTTTAATTCACTAGTTGCACTGTAGCTGGGAAAAATAAATAGTGTTAGTTCTATGTTTTTTTCAACTAGAAATATATTACTTTAATATGATGTTAATCCATATACACTCTAAAGAAGCCTTCTCTTAGTCTCTTGTGCAGATTAAGTGTCATTAACATTATTGAGACCTCAAAGTAGGACTACAGCACATAATTTTACATTTCAGCTTATGAAACAGAGAATGAACTCTTGCACCACTTTAAAAAATAAACTTAATGTAAAAAATTTTCTCTCCTTCCAGCTCTGTGAAAATGCTGTACTACTGAGTCCTAAAGGATTGTATCTGTATGCGTAGCCAGTGAAACACTCTTGGAACTGTAAAGTCAAGTCATGTTTTATAATTTGTATAACAACATTGGTTGTTGTAAATCTTAAAATCATTTTCAACTGACCTTAAGGCAAACCCTATCATGGGGTTTTCTTGGCAAGATTTGTTCAGAAGCAAGATTGTCTACAGAGAGACACAATTCTGTGTCTCAAGTACTTACAGAAGAAATGTTTCCTTACCTTGCACAATCACATCATCATCCAAATAAATGGCCTTTTCTGCATTTGGGACCCAGTTAGGCAGATAGAATCTTGCAAAGGTTAACTAGGTAGTTGCAAGCAAAATGAAAAAAAGAAAAAAGGAAGAAGCCTTCACTTTCTAATAAAAATTACCTTTCTTCATAATATTTTCACATTCATCCACAAAAATAAAGTAAAACAATTGACTAAAATTGCATTGTTGGTAGAATTTCCAAATATTTCCTAACTGATTATCAGAGCTAGCCAGACTCTACTGGATGAATACTATAAGACCAAGAATTCTAATGACAGCAGGAGTTACGAGACAGATTCTTCCATATCCTGATATTTAGGCATATATTTATTCTTAAATTGTCAACAATCTACAAGCTTGACATGCTTACACTAAGATAAATTAGTATAGTACTTACAGGTTTTATGGAGTCTGACATTTCTGAGTCAGCTTTCACTTTTCCATCTAGTATGTGAGGGTCAAAATCTAAAACTCGGTATTTCACATTTTTCAAGCTAGTTTTACTAATCCAGGATCTATGTAGGGAAAAGAATAATGCAACAAATTATTGGAACCCTCTACTGAGGAAAGCTAGTCTGGCTCCCTCTCCATTGTTTTTTCATCAGCAGGCAAATAACTCTTTATTCTGGCAGACCTTTGATTAACTGTGCTTGTTTGCTGTCAGGGTGCTAACAGGGTAGTTGCTTCATTTTCCTTCTTTTTACTTTTTTTTTTGTTATACTTTTATTCATTTAGTGTTTGAATTGTATTTGTTTTACAGAACTGTAAGACGTCTTGTGCTCCATTCTTTAGAGAAAGATGGTATGCAACAACAACAACAACAACGGTAATATTGTAATATTAATAATAAATATTTTAAGAATAGGACACTTTTATTCCTGTGAATGTTAGGAGGTACGTGTGTGTGTAGGTGTGTGCGTTTGTGGGCAGTGAACTGATGTTGAACTTTTCCACCAAATCTCAGTGCTGATTAATAGCTGGCAAAGTAGACCAGACTAAGTGGTTGGTGAAAAGCTATCCGAGCTTAGCAAAAACAGTTGTATCTCAGTTCCTCTCAAAGAAGTTCCTGTAAGACCTGTTAAAGAAATATTCACTGGATCCCACCACTCTAGATAACTATGAGCCAGTTTTCCAATCTTCCCTTAGTCTTAGCGAGTGATGACAACACAATGCCAGATCTTCTTAGATGAAGTTGACCACTTGGATCCATTCTAATCTGGGTTCAAGCCTAATTTTGGAACAAAAACAGTCTTGGATGTGCATTGTCCAGAGGAGTGCATCTCTGTTAATTCTGGGAATTTTTCAGCAGTATTCAACATCATTCATTATATTCTTCAAGATCATGACATCTTTCTGGCCCGTTTAGCCAATATGAGACTTGGGGGCACTGTTTTGCAGTGGTTTCAGTACTATTCACTGAACATTCCCAGAAAGTGATGCTGTTGGGCTGCTATCTGGCCTTATGGCCATTAGCTTATGAAATTCTCTGGGCTCAATACTGTCCCTTGTCCTTTTTATCATTTACATGAAGTCACTGGAGCAGGTCGTTTGGACTGGGGTGTCACCAAAACGATGATGATATCCAGAATTCTCTCCTGAAACTGATGCCAAGCAATCTATGAAAGTCCTGAACCACCTGGATGCGATAAAGGACTGTTATTAGTCAACAAAAAGTCCCATCGGGGATTGGGAATACAACCCATACTGGGTGGGACTGCACGCCACCTGAAACATCAGATTTTCCATTTCGGGTATTCAGCAACATATCTAGAAGATCACCTCTTTCTGTAGGAGCCTGCCCAGAAGCTGAGCTATTTAGCACAGGACCTGCTGTCTCATCGTCCAAAAAGACCAGGTTGACAAGCCAGCACATGAGATACAACTATTGCAGTACATCGGCTTTCAAACTCCTTCCAAGGGAGGGCAGTTTCCTTCATCCTTCCAGAGTTTGCAACAGGGAGCCAATCCACTACAACCCATTAGCTTTTAAGAACTGGCTTCCTGAGACCTTTATAATCTTTTTTTCTAACTGTATCTGTGTTGTTGGACCTCCTGTTGAGAGTTCTGGAAGGATGAAAAACAATGAACAAAAATTTGTTATAAATAATAAGTAAATTTGACTTTAAAAAGGAGAATTTTCTTTTCCATTTTAATACTGTAGGAACAGCTTTCATTGCTAATGCAAAAATAGAGATTAAATGAATTTTTTCAGTTAAATATTTATGAGCCATGGATGAAGAATATTTAACTTCCAGTTTCTTGCAAAGACAGATTCTGAAATACAACAACAGTGAACAGAATTTGTAGAAGTACTTATCTGAACTGTGTCTTTTTAACATTCCAGTCATGCCAAGCAGTCCATACAACCACAATTAAGCAAGGCAATGAACCTTGTTACCTTTCATGATCAATTGTTTTTCTCAAAGAGAATACAGGATTGAAACATACTGATCAGCAACAAAATTCAAGAACCATTACCTCAGGTGGTCTACTGTATCATTCAGAGTGACAATATGGAATGCTACATTGGACTTTGTATTTTGCTGAATACTGTTCATCGCTGCAATTACACCACCAAGCCTATCATCAGATGTTGTAATGACCACAGGAATTTCCTTGTCATTTTGATCCTCTGCCCACCTTTGAGGAGCCTCAGGTATAAAATCTAGTGGTTGGAATCCTAATGGACTTGAATCTGTAAGACAACAACACAGAGTAACAAATAAGATTGCACAACATTTAATGACAATATTTGTTGAAGCTGATAATTGCTATAAAGTTGACGTCAAGTTATGGTGACCCTACAAACGAGAGATCCCCAGGTCATTCTATTATCAACAGCCCTCATCAGGTCTTCCAAACTCAGGCATGATTATAAGAACATAAAAAGAACATTTTTAGAGGCATGATTATAAGAGCATAAAAACCATGCTAAACCAAACTAAAAACCTATTTAATCCAGCATTCTATTCACACAGTAGCCAATGAAATGCCGATAGAAAACGCACTATTACTTCCTGACAACTGATATTGAGAGGCATCAAATGTCTATCAATCTTAAGCCTTGCTGGTTTCAGTGAGAAAAGTAAATGTACGTTTAACAGTCTCCTGTGTAAACTGACAAGATATCAAAGTACTTTGGCTGGATCACATCAAATATAATTTTTACACATTTCTTTAATCTTTCCAATTGATCCAGTAGGCTTACTTAACAGTCTTTAGACTGAACGCTTTATCTTTTCCTAGTGATGTGTCAATGATGAGAATGAAGTTAATACAGACAAGATGATCATTAAGACATATATAACGATTAAAATCAAACTTGCAATAAAAGCTATACATTAAATCAGAATTGGTCACTTTTTCAAGTCAGAGATTGTATTTACCTTAAAACTATAGGGGCTGGATTCTAGTGTTTCTCCCAGACCCTGAATAGGTGGTCTTCAGCAAAATCAAGTTACTTTTAGTTTAAAACAAGACGTGGAGAGACACACCTTGTTGTTACAGCCCCGTGCACCCACCAAGATTGATATGGTTTAATTGGTGAAATATTAATTGCCACATACATTAATTGGCATTGATGTAAAATGGAACCCAAGATGACTGGAAGGTCAAGCTGGGCAGAAGAAAATTACTGATTGAAAACGTGTGATTGCAAGGCAGGTAAGCCAACACCCCCTCTAGGTGTAGCCGAAGTCACTGTCAGGTAGACTACCAGATTATTTCGGAGATAATAGGTTTGAGATGAAGCTGGAACAACTCCGAGCATATAATGGTCAAAAGGGAAGTCCTCACCAAAACAATTATTGTTTCAACCCTGATCCCTCACACCTGGAGGTTTCCCTGCAATTTCCCCCAAATCTCTCCACAATACAGAACTATTATGGCACCCATTACCTTTTTGTCACCTAAACACTAAGACCATTAACTCTATCTGGACCTCACTGTCTTTGTTGCAACTCTCACTGTCCACTCAGCTGGAAGAGCCATTCACACCCATGCCACACTGTCGCTCCGATTCCCGAACAAGAACTGTCCTTAGGTGCAGACCTAAGGAACATCGCTGTTTCTAGATTGGTAATTATCGCCTGAACTCTAAGATTCCTCTATCCACAACTTTCCTCCCTTTATCCTTCAGTTAGCTCTTGTACAAGTGTGTGAGTGTTTGGATCTTTTGCATGTTTGTGTGAATCTTTCAGTAAAACACATTTTCAGCTTATTTTTTAATCTCTGGGTGGTTCTTTCCTGCATAACCCCATAAACATTGGTGGAAAGATCTCATTAAATTAGCTCCCTCTTGCAGGCCTCCTAATCTTGAGCTAATTAATTTCCCTCTGTCACATGGAGGTACTGGCATTGCAGGTGGACCCCTGAGTCACCCACATTTTGGGGCAACATTGTTTTCAATCTGACTGCACCGGAGGTTTCTAGGATGATAAATTAGCTTTAAAACAAGGTGTTTGTTCTCCCATGCAATTTCTTTTTCTAAGGAAATTGCTTGGTTTTGGTAATACAGTGGAAAATTTGGCCCAGAGGTGCAAATATAGGAAGATGGGCCACAAGCAGCCCACTGGAACTTTAACCTTTCTCATGGGTTGGGGTATTTTTCTTACTAGCATTTAATAAGAAACATTAAATAGTGAAAAAACAGCAGAAAACTAGCAAGATCTAGTGAAGTAAGGATTTTCAGTGAAGTAAGAAATCAAAACTAGACTAAAGAAATGTCACAAAAATAGGCATTTCTTATAAGAGAAAAGGATTGTATGGGTAATTTTACAAACTGATTGGTTTCCTATCAAATAAACAATATTACTCCAACACAGAGTTCCTTGAAGAAAAGGCATACCTGATAATTCTCTTTTCAAGAGATCACTGAGGCCGAGTATATTGTGATGCAGCACTAGCAAAAATATGACAACAACGAGTACTAGGATGAAAATGTTTACTGAAACACAAGAAAGAAAAAGATAGCATAATCATGTGTAAATATAGCTTGAATGTTTTTTAAAAAAGAATATCATTTAGGGGGAAAATACCTTTTCTGAATGTCATTGTTTCTGGTTTTTTTGGATTAAAAACTGATCCTCTTCAAAAATCTACAAGATGGAAACACAACAGAAAACCATTATACAAAAATGCAGAAATACTTTATTTGACTGAGAGTATCATGCTGTAATATAAAAATATAATTAAATATGATTGTGTTATTAATATAAAATATTAAATTTGAGTGAAGAGTTCAAGTAAATATCCATAAACAAACTGCACAATAAGAAAAAGGGTCATTTTGAGCAAGTCAAGAAATATAAGCTTCCCAGCCCTTGTGAGGAAACCAACAAATTTTAACATATGTTGTAATGAAGGTATGCTAGTAGCAACATAAGGAATTCTGGACAAAATGCCATGCGGTGAAAACATTGTAGGAGCTGAAAGGATCTAATAAACCAGCACAGTTGGCCTGAATCCTGAAGTTGTCTCTACTTAATTGGGCTGCAGTGTACTTTAAGGACAGAATTGCTTTGTATTTTTATCATCTGAGGGTGGGTGGCTTAACTATAGAAAGAGCAGTGGTATCTAAAACTAGGAGAGGTTATGTTTTATTTCTCAGTTTTAGATACCACTCCTCTTTCTATAGTTAAGCCACCCACCCTCAGATGATAAAAATACAAAGCAATTCTGTCCTTAAAGTACACTGCAGCCCAATTAAGTAGAGACAACTTCAGGATTCAAGCCAACTGTGCTGGTTTATTAGATCCTTTCAGCTCCTACAATGTTTTCACTGCATGGCATTTTGTTCAGAATTCCTTATGTTGCTACTAGCATACCTTCATTACAACATATGTTAAAATTTGTTGGTTTCATGTGAATTGAGCATACACCTGCATTCTAGTGACCTATATTTCTGTCTTCACTACTCTGTAAATAGATGGAAGATTCCTATTACCAGCTTTACAAATGATCAAAGTCAATCTATTGTTCAACAGTAAAATTAATTTTCAAAATACTTGGGTTAGTATGATAAATGTAAAAAATGTCATTTTATCAGTCCAACTTCACTCTGTTTGCATTCCTACAAAGTGCGTATATACCTGAAACCCTAATATTTCACCCTGTTGCTTCTGAGTAAGGTGAGTGTAATCCACCAAAGCTCATGCTTTTGGTCATAACAGTACCATGGGTCTTTTTAATAGTTTTTTTAATAGTAAAAGCAGAAATTAGTATATAAAAATCATACTATTTTGCTAGATGATGAACTACAGGATTATAAACAGTACACAATTATAGATGCTAACTACTATTGGGATAAAAATTTAGTATATGTACCATATCAGGTAATTAATGGGTAAGCGTCATAGGTCATCATGTACAAACCGGGGGAAGAGAAATAATTTTGAAAGGAGCTCCTCCTGAGCAATTTGTCTAGCAACGGCAACTAAGTATCTAACCGTAACTATACCTTTATTTACCTGACACTCTGCAAAATAACAGTACTTGTCTCTGTGGCAGTCCAGACCAAACTCAGCCTGTAAGTCGCATCAGTCAAGTTCACCTTTGAATACGACCTTTCCATCTCTCAATTAAGCAGTTATCCACTTTCATAACTGCCATCGAAGCACCAGATGGAAAAATTAGCAGAAATCACTCTCCGGCAGGTACTTTACTGCTCTGTAGTGCTCTGCTGTGTTTGTCATTTTAGTTCAGTTCAGCTTAGTTCAGTCTGGCTCACTGACACACGTGGCCATCCATCTTTCCAGATCCAGAACTGATTTTTACCGCCAAGGGTGATACCTAAATGGCTTATTCTCATTTTAACTCCGTCTAACTCTGATTTTTCAGCCTTTCCACTTACTCTGTCCTCTCTCTCCAAAAAGTTGCAGTCACACCACTGCTGGTACGACCCGTTAGGGGGGCAGCGAGTTATCAGAGACAACCTTCCACTTAAAAACGAAGCATCACACCCTCCAAAAGGAGGCAGCAGGACATGCTTGGCTACCAATCAGCCACCAGTTCAGAGAAGCCGACCATCTACTGTTCTCCCTGCACAAAAACCAAGAGGCAGCAGCGCTCACTATTCAAGATACCTGAGAAAACTGACACCGGAGGCGTGCCGATCGCACAGCGCGTGCCAAATAACTTCCCCCGGACTATTTTCCACAGTCTTATTCGTCGGCCCGAAACGCAGGGACGCTCCTTTCTCTTCCCTTCGCGGAGCGAGTCTGGCAGCCGCGAACGAAATGCCAACTCAACAGCCGCGGGAAGTTGTGAACAGCTGGAAGAGCAAAGGGAGTCCTTCGCAGTGCCTGATCGGATCATAAACAAACGCATGCACAGCCGCGGCAAATAGCCAGGTCGCACAGCGTAGCCCATTCACTTCACACGCTTATCCGCGTCCGCGCCCAAATACCGCCCGCGGGCCAAAAACAAAGAGGAGAGGGCAACACATTAGACTCCTGGAATGCGTAAGGCCCCCTCCGCGCTCAGAAGCGGGAGGGGTCCTTGCGTCCCTCGCGCGTCTGTTGCCATGGAGACGCGGCCAAACGCTCCTTGGGCCGCAAAGGCGCCTCCGGCTGCCCGCGGGGTTTCGGCAGGCGAGAGGCCGAGGAGCCGCCCCACCGAACACGTGTGTTTATCCCGGGTTGCCAGCGGAGGGTCCGGCCGCCTCGGCTCCCCCGTCCCGGAAGTCCAAGCGCGATGAGGCGAAACAAGAAGGCTCGGCTTCCGGTGAGCTCGGTAGCGCCCGCCCTACGGCGCCGCACCGCCTCCACGAAAGCGCCGGAAGCCTCCTCTTCGTCGCCGGAGTCCTCCTGTTCCTCCTCCTCCTCCTCCTCCTCCTCCTCCGCCGCCGCCGCCGCCGCCTCGGACGCCAGTTGGCAGGACGAGCCCCTCCCGCGGCCCGCAGGCAAGAGCGGCAGGGCTGAGGAACCCCGGCCGTCGACCTCGCGCCCGGCCTCCGCTTCGCCAGGCGCGCTCAGCTCCCTGCCGGCGGGATCGCCCGACGGGAGCCACGGCACTCGAAGGTCGGCCTGCGAGAGGGACGCCATGCTCAGCATATTCCGATCCATCCCCACGCAGATGGTGAGAGTCGGGGGCAAGGGGCAGGGCTGGTTGCGGGGCTGGCGGCGCCCTTCCCGCTCCGCTCCCGCAACTCTTCTCCCCTTGCGGGGCACACTCAGTAAAGGGGGCTTGGGAAGGGGTCGCCGCCTCCGTCCGTCCCAGCAAAGCGAGCAAGAACCCCGCCGCACCTTTTAAGATGAATGCGGAGGGGGAAGAATACAATAAAAGAAATAAATGAAAAAAACAAACACGTACGATGAGTTGCCATTCAGCAACTGATCCAATGGGTCTGCTCAAATTGGCACCGGCAACTAGAATTGCCTTCCTGAACGTTTGCAGACTGCTCCTTCCCCTGTTATTTTTAAACTTCAGTTAAAAACCTCACTTCCAAAAGCTTTTGGAATTTCCCTTAATGTTGTTTTATAATTTTGTATAGTTTGATTACATGTACTTGTCCGTTTGTTTTATATTATATTGTACTTTTGGTATTTTATCTGGATAATTTGTTTTACAGTTGAATGTTTGTGTTTGTGTTTGTTTGTGCTTTATTAAAAAAATATATTAAAAAAAAAGATGAGTGTGCCCTCACGGACCACAGTCCGCATCCTCGGACGCATGGAGCGCAGTCTCCAAAGATTCAGATACATGAGTGCAGCACATATGGCAGAGATCAGAGCGAAACTGGATGCATTATCACTAGCCATAAAATTCACTGATAGCTTGAACATCCCGGCAATAAGTATTGCGGCTAAAAGTAAGGCAGTAGATAAAGTAAGTTAGTAACTTCTCTTTGTTTTCGAGACAGGAAGTGTTAAGGCATCCAAGTATGGGACAGGAAACTGGCTTGCTGCTTATGATTGTAAAGCAGACGTGTCCTAAGCAGAGCTGGTCAAGGCTTGATGTTCGTGTTCAGTAACAAGAGGTGCCTGAGAAAGCAACTTTCACGGTCAGCCAAGGGTCTGTAGCCAAAATCGAAGCACTCATACTCTGTCATCCTTAAGTATTTGGATTACTGGTCCTAGAAGTTTAAAGTCTAGACCTCTGCCATTTCTGCTGAAAGTAAGCCCCATTTATTTTAGTGGGACTTTACTTATATTTAATATTGGCAAATATTTATTAGTCATCAAATTCTATAGGCAGCTTGAATAAATCTAAAATAAGATCAAAAGCATAATTTACCATTAAAATCCAGACACGAAAATAAAAGAATAGCCAGTATTTTTCAGAGAGGTAAACATGGTCATCTATTTAAATTAAAATGAGGACGGAGAAAGGAATGTTCTGGCACTTGTAAGACTAAATGATTTATTTTAGTATGAGCTTTCTTGGATTAAGTCCACAAAACTGAAGATTTCAATGCAATTTAGGAAGTAGATTACAATTAATAAAAACAATTGCCAAAAGAAACAGGTCATTTAACACTGAACTAAAACTATTCCAGAAAGGTGGAACCAATCAACCATAGTCAGTCTGCAGACCAGCAGTATTAGTTTCAATCTTGAAATATATTTCTAAAAGGTAACGTTTATTAGAGATGTTCCACTGATACTAAAATATTGTTTACGAGACCAAACACCTATATATTTCGAATTGAAGAGAAACTTGGATAACAGTCTGTTTATAAACTTAAGACTACAAGTAACTGCTTATGGAAACATGTTCCCTCCAAAATTAAGATCTCAGTGTAGGGTTACTATACAAAGGAATAGTTAAAGGTTAACTAAAGATTGCTATGGATGGCAGTCTTGAGATGAAAGTGATGGGCCGCTTTACATCTTTGTCCTATTTTCTCAGAAGTAAATTTTCAGAGTGACTTAATGTGACATAGTTTATTGTATAATACTCTTTAAACATGTCTGTTCTCTTTTTGAGGTTACTTGGTTTATCTAGATACTTAAATGTGTTAGAGTTAGCATCATTTATCTTCACAATCTTGTACAGGGTGTCCAAAAATTATCTTTACAATTTCTATTGTATGTAGAATTGAAATTGAAGATAATTTTTTGATGCTCTCTTCTTTTCTCTGTCATTAGTTTGCATGCAGTTAAGATTCAAAGCACTTATGAACACAGCTGTTAGATAGTACAGTTTTTTGTACTGACACTTAATAATCTCCAACCTAGTGGTTAGTTTGTTTTTAATCTGAATACAAAAGGGATATCTTCTACATATTTTGGACTACAGTTCCCAGCTTTCCTAACTATTGGGCCACTAATTGGGACTGATGGGATTTGGTTCAGAATCTGGAGGGCACTGAGCTGAAGAGGGCTGCATGCAGCAGGGTAACTTCAGGAAGTATTGTAAAAGCACTGAGGATCACTTCATTTGAAAGTCTAAAAGAAGTGCTTTGCTGTAATGTGAACAAGTTGCTTGCTATGGTGTTTGATCTGTTTGATGCCAGCACTCCTTGCCACTTGGAAATCTTTTCTGGACACCTCTGTTATCTTTTGTAAGGTAAAAGCCCATGGGAGTGTTGTTTGCAGTGCTTCAAACTATGCTAATTTTTGGAACTGAATTTATGAAATCATGACTAGAAACAGGCATTTGAGCAATGGTGCAGAACTGATAAAGTGATTGTAGCACAATGAGGTGGCACAGAGTTTTTCTCCTGCCCATTTTGTAGCAACATCCATAGCTAGCTGTCCCTAAAAAATATTCCAGAGGAGAATCAGCAGTGATCTGATTGTAATCTTCCCCAGCTACTGCTGCTTAACTATGATACCTGACATTTGTATGCTGCACAGCAGGCAATCAGGCGTGGAGTAGCTCCAATAGCTGCACACTAAGGACTTGACAGGTCCTAGAACTGGCACTGAAGTGTACAGGCAGCACTCTGTGGCATCTGGCAGCAGACTTGATTCTCCATTCTCATTCTTCACCCCTTTACCTTTTCTTTTACATTTGACAGAAATTCCTGTTATGCTTTCTCCACATAAGACTGCTCACATTCAATTTAAATGAATTTTAAACTTGTCATGGTCTTCTTCATATCTATTGCATTATTAGAAGTAGTGGTGCTAGCAAATCTTTTTTATTCCCTTCCACAGGACTACAAAGGCCAGAAACTAGCGGAGCAGATTTTTCAGGGAATAATTCTTTTCTCTGCTGTAAGTAAAATGAAATGAAAATGTTATCTACAACTGCAGAAAGGGACCTGCACATGACTAAGAGTAATCAAGTGCTGTAAATATAGATCTTTGCAAAAGTAACTTTAGATCACTGTCATTGGTAAAGCTCAAAGCTTGTTTCTTTAATGAGTTTGACTTTATGGTTTGCATGGTGTGGTTCCAGAGTTTCTGTGACTGAAATTCTAATCAGAGGTTGTTCCTGATAGAGGAAGGGGTAGAGGCAGCTCACAGATTCATCTCCTTCTCCCCATACGACCCTGAAAAGTTGCTTCCAAGGACATGAGAAACTGGGATAGAAGTGGAAATAGGGGAAGAATAGGAAGTAGAAAAGAGAATCTCACCAGATCTCTCTCCCTCCTGTGAATGGAAGGGGTCCTCCCCATGATGCAGAGAACAGTCCACAATCATGTGAGCAGGACCCCCATTTTGCCAGTTCCGGAGGCAGGAGTCATGTGTTTATTTTTCATCATAACCACTATCTTCACTTTCCCTTCATTGTTGTCGTTTTTTTAATTTTGCCTAGCCCATTACAAAGTTTTTCAGGGTCTCTTCCTTCATTCTGATATTCCTTGCAACTTCTGCTCAATTCATTCTGTGAATGGCATTTCTGTTCTCAGAAGGGGCAATCTGGACCCAACCCATGTTTAATATTGCAGTGTTCATTGAGCCATGGGGGCTAAAAATACAAATGGATTATGTGTAAGAGGTTGATACTATCCTGTTAAGCTCAGCCCCCAACCTACTTGAGTTTATATCTAACACAGGGCCCTTCACATTCTGTTACAATGGGTCTGGACAATCACTTGGAATTTTCTTTGATGTATTTTAATTTTGTTGTAGGTAGTTGGGTTTATTTATGGATACATCACTGAACAGTTTGGCTGGACAGTTTACATAGTAATGGCTGGATTCGCTTTATCATGCCTGGTAAGAAGAGTACTTCCTATAGCAAAGAATAAGTGCAATGTAATCAAAATAATGAGTCCTGAGAAGGCTGCATTTAGATTGCAGTTGTAATACAAACAGCATATCCTTCAAGAAGATTGTAGTACAAGTCATACTGACATTGTGTCACCATTCTGGTTCTTTATCTTTGGCCCTCATATTTCTATTTTAGTTTTTCTTTTAGAGGTCTCTCTGTTGGCCATTATCCTGCTCTTATTATGCAAAAACTGAAATAACTGCAGTATAAACATGGAATGATTGATAGAAATACTTCTTTTTTGTTTTAATTGGCTTTGCGTAAATTCTTAAAGTTGATGTCCAGCCAAAGCTCAATTTTTTACAAAAGTTTTATCAAGGAACAGTTCTGAACGTTTTTGGAAATATATTACAGCTCACACTCCCTCCATGGCCCATATACCGTCGCAATCCTCTGAAGTGGCTCCCTGCTCAGGAAGTGGCAACAGACGATAAGAAACCAGCAGACAGAAAAGTAAAAAGGCACCCTAAAAACTGAAAACTGTCATATCTTGTATCAGTTTCTGTCATTAAATTTGCTCTAAAATTTATTGCTTGTGTTCTTTTGTTTTCCTGTTTGTTGATTGGGGGGGGGATTAACAGTATTCAGCCATTGGCTCTGTACAGAGCAAGTTACTAAACGTGCAGCTAGCTAGAGCATTCTGAAGACAAGCTCTGCACCCTTATCACCAGAGGAATTAAATGCTGGATCCAAGCCATTCAAAGCATGAGAGTGTAACACATCTGAGCAGTTTTGCCATCCTGGCCCCTAAAGGATAGGTTATTACCTCTGATAAGCCTGAAATAAGCTAGCACAGGAAAGAGCAAGCAAAATTCTCTATCAAGTTGAAAAAACTTCTTATAATTTTTCTTCAGTTTAAAAACTTCTACAACAATTAAGTCTACTCAAGTTATAAGATGCTTAAGAGTCTGCATATTCCTACAACTTAGATTGGGCTAATTTAAATACTGTATTTGCTGGCGTATAAGACACACTTTTTTACCTAAAAAATATCCTCTGAAAATGGAGTGGGTCTTACACGCCAGCAAATATGGTAACACTAAATACATAGAGAAGGGAGGGGGAGCAAAAGCAATTCTTCCTGCCCAGGCAAAACAAGAAGGGAAGGGGTAGAGGAAGCCTGGTGTTGCACTCCTTTCCTGTGCATTTTGACTCTACTGGGAGTTCTGGCAAAACAGGAAGGGGGAAAGTGGGGGAAACCTGGTACAGCACTCTTTTTGTTCCCCTCCTGTCTTCTGCATTTTGCCTCACCAGGGAACTAAAATTTTTTTCCTGAAAAATACCCCTTGGAAAGGGGTGCGTCTTATATGCTGGTGCATCTAATACGCTGGCAAATATGGTACACCTTATTACATTCTCAATAAATTGTATAAAAAGTTGTAGAGTGTTAATAAGCAGTGCGCTATATACATTGGATGTGATATATTGCCTCCTATCCCTCTTTTTTAAGTGTTAATTGAAAAGAAATCCTATTGAACACAAAAAACCAGAAAGAGTCCAGCCTTTCTTTTTTTAAAAAAATACTTTTGGTTAGAAGAATGCACAAAAATTATTGCAACTCCAAGAGTTAGTTTTTGTGTTAAACTCAATTTTATGGCAGTAGTACTAATTACCTTTTTAAAATACTTACATATAAAGAACTGATCCTCATATTGGTTGTTTGAAGTCTGGGAGGCTATAGCATCCTGAATGTATAAGATTTGATCTGGTGTTGACTGAAGTGTTTGTTTTTTGGGCATTTTTTCTCATTACAACTTTTGCATTGAAATTAGATTACATTATTTTTAGTGGCAGTTTTATTTTTGGATTTCAGTTCTCCAGGCTATGCAGTATATATGACTCAGTGAAATGTAGTGGAGTTAACAGTGGGCCCTTGGTATCCACTAGGGTCTGGTTGCAGGACCTCCCATGGATAACAAAATTCATGGATGCTCAAGTCCCATTTTGTACAATGGTATAGTAAAATGGCACCCCTTATATAAAATGGCAAAATCAAAAGTTTGCTTTTTGGATTATAATTTTTTTTTAATATTTTCAAGCTGTGCTTGGTTGAATCCATGGATATGGAATCTGCAGATATGGAGAGCCAACTGCAGTGGTCTGTGACTGTGTGCAGGATTATTGTTGTGTGCCTTCAAGTCATTTCCAATTTATGTTGACCTGAAGGCAAGCCTGTCAAGGACTGCAACCTTAAAATGATCTCTAAAAAGACCTGAAATTTAAAGAAATAATTTAAGACAGAAAAAAAAAACCCAGTTACAAAAATGCTATCTATAAATTGTATTTAAAAATACAAATGTACATTGCCATTTATAAACCAAATAAGCTCTACAATTAAAAAAACAACAGTATAGCAAAAATTGTACCCCACACATTAATATGTACAGAAAATCCAATCAGCTACAAATAATGGAATATTTCCTTCAAGGAGTGACTCAGATGATGTACTTGTTAAAGCTTCACATTGTCTTCCAAGAACTTTAAATGCCGCGCCTTCATGCTGTAAGATGTGTACCTTTCTCCCATGAGCTCCTGCAGATACAGCTGTTTAAAAATATTTTTGAAAATTAGAAACCTTGTAATTGAAGACATACTTCTAGCATGTGAATCATTAACAGAAAACTCAAGCTGTATGTTTGCTGATAAAATGATCTCTCACAGTGAAGCAGATTCTTCTCCCTTGCCCACTCTCTGGAGCAGATTTTGAGGAAATAAGGAATGTTGGGAGAACAAGAAACGTCAACTGCATAAATATTCTCCTTATGTGACACTGGATATTGGCCATAAACTACAATTGTATGCATAGTTAAACATACACAATCCCATTAAATTTGAATAAGTTTAGGTTTGTCTTGTTTTGATTAGGATCAGTCTGTCAGGCAGTGCATCCCAAAGCTAGCCTGTACATACTGCTGGGAAAGTGATAACAATTCTTCAGTATGGCCACTAACTTCTCAAGATTAATTGTGTGGTATTAAACACTGTGGATCGCATAATGTAATTTTATGTACCTGTACTAGTATGAAGTGCAGGCAGATAAGAAGTATTTGAGAATTAAAATGTGTGGCACAGTAAAACCTTGGCTCGAAGAAATTGGGCTGCCATAAGCCTCACCGCAATCAACAGGGCAAATGTTAGTCACAACTAACTTGCTCTATTATTTCAGTCAGATTTATGTATTAATAAAATTCTCAGACCTAGGAGCAGCTTGCTTTGCAATTCTGAAGTACACTTATTTTTTCACAATTAGTAAAGTATCTGAAAACATGAAAGGAAGCTGATGCTTGCCGATTCTTAGGAAATTCCCAGATTGGATGCTCTGAAAGCTAGATAGTTATTGTACCAAAGCCTAAACTCCCTTCTTTCTAGCATTGGTTTCTCTGTAATAAGCAAGGATGGGGACTATGACTTTCCAGATGTTGAAAAGCTGGCAAAGACTACTGGAAAGTGAAGTTCAAACATCTGGAGGTCCACACTCACATTATAAACTATTGAGAAGAAAAACTGCTGGATTGCTGTAGGAAGAATTACATACTTCTCTTTGATGTTCATCTTCTTCCTCCAGGACATCATACACCTTCTCTAGCAATGTCACTCCAAGTCCCTGAACTACATCAGCTCTTAGAATTTCAACTAGTCTCCTAATCTTTTCAGGTCCAGACAGAACATCTAGAATAAAAAATGTAATCACTGTAGAGATACTTCCAGCTTTATGTTTAGATTTTTAGCAATTAAGATAAATTATAACAGTAACAGTAAAACACTTTCCATTTCATTTTAGTTTTGAGCAGTATTTTTCTAACTACATTTCCCAGATTATATTCTTTGCTGCATAGTACTAATAATTTGCCTCAGTCAAGCATCAGTGTTCCCACAAAATTAAGTTTGGAATTTGTTGTCTTGCTATTAAGTTTTTGCTTCTGAAACAGAGAGCAGCAAAGGAGTGTTCCTGTGCTGGAGAGATACAGCACGTAACACTTTTAGTTCCTTTAAAAGGGAGCATGATTCTAACAGGATTACTATCTTTACCCTTAAATAATACAGCATAAATCTTTATTTGCATATCACAGCTTTCAAACATGACACAGACCTGAAGGAAGTTCTTGAAATGGAAATTCATCTGGTTCTTCTGATGCTTTCCCATGTAAAATCAAGGTGTCTCTGTACTTCCTATTAACCGTAATTTGTGGTTCAGGTATTGCAGACTGTAAACAATTTTCTTTATTATCCATTTTCAGTGTTCGTGTCATGAGCTGTACCAAGTCATTCATCTCATTTGTTTTTCTGCAAAAGGATTGAAATGTTTGTTTAAGTCTCAAATTTAGTTGATAATTTGAGATTAATAAAGCATTTAATGCACAGAGCTGTATTGTGTTACAATGTGGACCCCAATATTTGAAAGACCTTTCTCACTTCATCTTTCTGCTGCAGAATTAATAAGAGGGACAGAGAATCATGCTAACTGACTTTCAAGCAGTCATTTATACAGAGAACAGCCTCTTACATGTTCTCCCGCACTGGAGTTACAAGGAGACAAAGATACTTATGCATTATGGATTGTAGGTACTGGTCCTAAGCATATTTGTTAAGTGAATGGAATCAAGGAGATAGTTATGCAGGAAGACTTTAACAGCTTATTTTAAAACCAAGGGTTCCCAAATTGTCCTGATACACTGGGGCAGGGGCAGATTTTTGAGATCCTGAGAGAGGGATCTTAAATGCGTCTGGCTGTAAAAAGACAGGTGGCGGCACTATCAGCAGTCCTATCGGAGAGGGGCACCTCCTTTGTGAGCCACCCACATATAAAAAGGTTTCTGAGGGGAGCAACCTTGCAATCAGGTCCAACAGTACACAGATTCCCTTCTTGGGATCTGAACCTGGTATTAAATGTGCTAATGGTGCCACCATTTGAGCCGTTAAAGGAATCATCCCTAAGACTGCTATCCTTTAAAACAGCATTTCTGTTGGCAATAACATCAGCAAGAAGGGTGTCAGAGCTGGCAGCGCTGTCAGTAAACGAAAATCTATGTGTTTTCGACCATGACAAGCTAACGTTGCGTTTTGACCCAGCATTTAAACCTAAATGCTTGTTGTCACACCAGAAACAAGAGATACACTTGCCAACATTCTGTCCAAAGCCAGTACATCAGTTAGAGAAGAAATGGCATACTCTTGATGTTTGGCGCGTAGTAAAGTTTTACATTAAGAAAACTAAAGAGCTGAGAAAGACAGACGCACTGCTGATATCTTTCAAAGATAAAACATTGGGGCAGTGGGCCAGTAAAGCAGTGATAGCATCATGGATCAAAACATGTATTTTCATTAGTTATGACTACGCCAAACAGCCTCGACCAGCTAATGTGTGGGCACATTCTACACGTTCCATGGCAACTTCAGTGGTATACGATACCACGTGTTCCTTGGAAGAGATCTGTGAGGCAGCAGGGTGGAAGGAAGTATCTACCTTCATTAGGCATTACAAGTTGGATAAATACAAGTCAGCACAGGCGGCTTTCGGACGCAAGGTGCTACAGGCAGTGTTATAGTTGGTAAACCCGCCCAGGAAACAGCTTGGGAATGTCCCATGCGTGGTGGATTGGTCCTCCTGTCAGCCCGAAAATGAGAAGTTGGTACTTACGTGAACACTCATTCTGGGATGACAGGAGGAACAATCCACACCCACCACTGGGTTGAAGGAGAGGAGTTTCATACTGCTGTCACGCTAGGAAAGTAACTGAAGAGAGAGGGACAGGGAGTCGTTTTTTCAAACCGTTTAACGGCAACAGCTCGTGAAAGACTCCTGCGTCAGCTGGCACGAGGACCAAGTCCCCCCTCTGCCATGTGTGGTGGATTGTTCCTCCTGTCATCCCAGAATGAGCGTTCACGTAAGTACCAACTTCTCATTTTTGAGCTCCATAGGGGTAACTTAGATAAAGCAGAAATATGGAAAAAGTTCAGATGACCAACAAAATGTGAAGGAGAATGGTGAGCTGGATATTTAATCACCTACTGTAAATGAATGTCCATTTTTAAAATAATGAGCCCTCTTAACATTGGGGCCTGCAATGTTAAGAGACTATTTTCAGTGACGATCTTAATTTTAAAACGTTTTCTTTTTCTTGATTTTAACTCCTCCAAACTGCCTGTGTTGGGGGAAAAAAAAGTACAGGGCCCTCTTCACTATTTAAGACTAAAAAAAAGGGCTTTTTAGAACATTTTTAGGGCATATTAGAACTGGATTTTCTCTCACTTATGGGTTATTATTAATATTGTTATTTAGCATTTCTGGCGGTGCCCACCCCTGCTTTAACTGTTCTTATTTTCCACACCTGTTTCTTTGTTGATAAACACCTTTTAAAATTCTACATCAACCTTTGATGACACCAGCTTAAATGTTGCAAGCAATATCTACATAACAGAAAAAATGTGGACTGCTGTTTGAAAACACAGATACAAAGTCTGTGTTGGAGTCTGTAACTAGGCTTTTTGAATCCCAGCCAGTATGTTAAACAGACCATAATGAAGCCAGATTCAGTTATACTTAATAGTAGACCCACTGGAATTAATGAAAGTTAAGTTAGTCATAACTTACAGTTTCCAGTGATTTCAGGGAGTATGCTGTAAACACTAAGTGGGCCCAAGCCAATACACTCAAACAAGAAAAAAAAATTGCAGTTGCTCAATGGCTTATTCTCTTGTACTTTAGAAAAATGGGTGTTCATGATAAATAATCATTGCTGCATTGGGAATCACACAGCAAAAGCCACACCGAAGGGAAGCACTATTTAGCCAACCTAGGGCAATTAAGCCATGTTCCTCAAAAATGTGGGGTTTTTTAACCAGTTTTATTCTGCAAATCAGCAGTTTTCATAACATACATAAATGTACATAAAACTCTATTGTTTGGTATCAAAAAGTACCCAGCTTTACAGTAAAGCACAAAGCTGCAATTAAAAGATGGGTTGGGACTGGTAAAATACTGATGTTAGTTACATATAAATGCACAGGATACAGTTTAAAAAAGAGCGCCAGTGTGGTGTAGTGGTTTGAACACTGAGTTATGACTCTAGAGACCAGGGTCTGAATACCTGCTCACCTGTGGAAAGCCAATGGATGATCTTGGGGAAGTCACACACTCTCAGCCTCAGAGGAAGGCAGACGGCAAACCCCCTCAGAACAAATCTTGCCAATATAACCCCGTGATAGGTTTACCTTAGGGTCACCATAGGTTGGAAATGACTTGAAGCTATGCAACAACAGCTTAAGAAATGAGAGATCTAAGAACATGTTTTTGAAAAACAAAACCATACAACCATCTAATTTTCCCCAAAACTAGATACGGAAGAAATACTTTAGTAGAGGTTGAGTTGGGGCATGGTGATACTGTAATTATGCTATGACAGGACAGAAAGATTTACCCTTCTTTACAGTCTCCATCAGATCTCTCTGTAGAGCTGGTAGAAGAGCTTAATTCATCCTCAATAGAGCAATTAGACAAGGTCGTTTTCTGCTGAAATAAAAACAAGCACTTCCAACACAACAAAATACAGACAAAACACAGCATAGTCCATCTGGAACAGTTCTTGTGCACATCCTTTGGCAATGTTGCAATTTTGTTCTGAAGGAACAGTCTGCAAATTTGACACAATTACAGCTGCTAATAATAATATTTATTTGCAGAAAGCAACATTTGGAAGCAATTCAAAGTGCTTCTAAAATATCATGATAATGCAAAAGGTTTCTTATTTATGTAGATTCCCATTCTAATCCCATAATGTTCATGTATATGTGCGTTCAAGTTGCTTGTTGACTTTTGATAAATGCATGAGTTTCACAGGATTTTCTTAAGAAAGAAATAAAAGGTGGTCTTGCCAATTCCTTCCTCTTGAAATACAGCCTACAACACCTGGTATTTCTTTGCGGTCTCCTGTCCAGGTACTAAGCAGGGCTGACCCTGCTTAGCTACCAAGATCAGACAGGATCAGCTGCCTTCAGGTTATTTAGGCCCAGTACCCCATCAACAACTAGTTCAACTGTTTTTTTGCCCACCCTCCTCCTTTAGTGCCTTGAATCATCCTTTCACATTGACACTGTGGCAAACTGCCTCAGGTCACATTTATCCATCTCACTGTAATGACAAGTGTTCTACACAGGTTCTGAAGAAGTGAATTTAACAGCAGTTAATGGCAGTAGAAATTCAAAATTCATCTAAAAGCCACAGATCAGAACTGGGCAACTCTGGCCTCCAAATGTTTTAATCAAATCACATCTGTCTTGATCAGCATAGCAAACAGTGAGAGATTGTGGTAGCTGCTAACTCCTACCATGCATGAAGAAATGGTAGGTAATATTTTTAATCCAGTCCATTCCATTCAGGTATATATCTAAGAAAAATGCATTCTAGTGGGGTAAAAAGGTCATCTCAAGTACAGAGATAATGGCAGCTAGTTCCCTTTTTATTGTTTGCAACATTAGAAGTTGACTGCTTTCACATATTTCAAATGTAGCTTTTGCATACCTTGGATTCTGAAGGAAACTGGGTCATTTGATTATGACAATCTTCCTGTGAACATTTTGTGTCTGTTGATATACTGTGAGATGCTCGTCTGACAGCAAGACCTAGAAAGAGATGAATTTAAAGTACACATAATAGCAGTATCAATCTATTTGGAAAATTTTGAGAAAGTCCAGTCATACATCTCCTCCTGTCCACGGAGAGCTTAACAACACAGTTTTTGCCAATGCAGTCCATATGGTTTATGAGTTTTTTTTAACAAACACAATAATACAGCGGTAGTATAATCACAGTAAGATACACAGCCCCAAACATCAACTTACAAAACTTTGGTAGAATAAAAATGGTGTCTTAAAGTCCTAGTCTATATTTCTTTACAAAAACGTTCAAGTCCAATCCTCTTCCCAACATGCACTATCTCAGAAAGCTGTTGTACATATAAAGTGGGAAGGAAGACAGCTATGTATTTCACTGGAGGTAAAGTGGAACACAAATTTATGAATAAATAATCATTGTTGTTTGCTTTGTAGTTGCCATCATGTTGACTTCAATCTGTGGCAGCTGTATGAATGACAGACCTCCAGGATCCCATCATCAACTACCTTCTCAGGTTTTGCAAACTCAAGGCCATGGCTTCTTTGACTGTGTCTATTCATCTGTAATGGGGTCTCCCTCTTTTCCTACTGCCTTCCACTTTACTAACCATTATCATCTTTTCCAATGAATCATTGTCTCATGATATATCCAAAATATGACAGTCTCATTCTTGTCAGCTAAGTTTGTTTGCACACATATCTCATGAGGTGGCTGTAGTCTGTGATGTTGCCATAAATCTCTGAATTTAAAAGATGTCAGCAAACTTTTTTAAAAATCCTTGTTGCAACAGATTCACTTGCCTGCTCATCTTTCATTTATATTTAGACTGTAAATGTGCACTTCAGATTACCAGATGACTATATACAAACAGCTCAACTTATATCACATTTATCCCAACTGGGGAAGAATTCCTACCATAAACTACAAGTTACTTACAAACTCAAAAGATTGAAAGTGTGGAAAAGAGTCATGTGCCAATCACATCACTGTTAACACTGTAATATTAAAACTCCTTGGGGAGCAATTACAATTAAAGATGTTCTACTGTACTTGAGTAGTTACACTATATATTATCGAAGGAAGATGGGACAAAAAGGCCAGTTACCAGAAGGAAGTTTGTCTTCTTGGGATTGCTTTAGCCTCCTCCTCTCTCGTGCTGATAATGGCCGGTCCTGTAAAAGAAGGAATGGTAAAAATCTATAGCTTTGTTGTATGTCATATTTAGCCAGAAGGCACTTTACACAAGGGCACATGACAAAAACTGAAAACTGTTTCCAAGATTCTTAATAGCTCACTACTTTTTTCCTACTGACAGGTTCCAAGACTAATAATAATATCTAGGGAGAGAATCACCACTACTACCTACCAACTAGAACACAAGTTAGCCAGTCCTCTACTAAGTCAATCTACAGAGTTTTGCTAACGCAGTATGGTGAAATGACACCTATCAAGGAACTTCAAAGACCAAATTATTAAATGCTGGAGACATCCAGAAGAAACCTTTAAAACTGCTTCATCAGTACTTCTAGATCTGCTCAAAACCCTTGCAACTGGAGCATTTTTCTTGTCTGTGTTGTCTTCTCTTGTCTTTGCATTCACATTGGGAGGAGAAGGCAGCCTTCGAGGAACCTGAAAGGGAAAAATCAAACTTTGTAAAAAGATTGTTTCTTCTGGTAAAAAGTTATCCTGAAGTTTCCTTTAAGGCTAGAAGTAAGGATTCCTTAGTTCCTAAACAGCTAATTGAACTCCACAGTGAATACATCACTAGGACCACATTATATATATTCTTTAATTAAAGAATCAACATGTGTTTTCAATGTAAATCAATCTACTGTTTAAGCAACACCTCTAAAAATACCCCTTTTTTATCTGAAAAAACAATGTATCTAGCTCAACATGTACATTTTTCTAAAACAGAAGATGAAACCAGGTGTCAAATGCCATAAATACAGTTACTGCATATAAAAGAAATGTTGAAAAGAATTGTCAACATTATTTTTACATTATCTGAACAGGATTCAAACTGCTCTCTTTTTTTCTGCCATCGCTGGCGTGACAGGGAAGGTTCATGAACTGATCCTTGAGGCTGAAAACAAGGAGTGCTTTCATTTTGAATTTTATCTTTGGCTTTGTCTGGATTTTCACAAGGACCTTCATCCTAGAATAAATACAAATACCACCAGGCTCATAATTATGATCTTTTTATCATTATCATAAGCAGGACTACACCATGCATCTATGCAGTCAAAGCCTATAAGAAAATCAGGTACAACATAAACCATTTCAAACTGCAATGTACAAAACCCAATGATCCTCTCAACTACCTAAAGTGCTCAAGATTTGAACAAAGAATTTCCTGATTTATGGGCCACTAAATGGATATACTTCTCACCAGTGCACCAGTTCTCATACTATACAAACTATGGATTTTTAAATTCAATTTATTAAACCAGCAAAATTTAGTAAAACTTAGCTAAAAAAAAATTAACAAAAGCAGCTTTCATATAGCGAGAGAATTTGTTACTTAAAATTTTAAAAAATTAAAAATCAGGCTAAATTAGAGAATATTCCTTCAGCTACCCTATAATAGTTCTTTAATGTTAGCCAAAAATATACATAATTACTGAAGCAAGTAAATAATTTTAGATAGCAATGATACACCGAAGGCCTATTAGAAAACAATTGTTAAAATTACCATCACCAAGAGAAAACTTAAAACACCACAATCATTGAACCTCAATAATATACTTCTATCTGCTTGTAGATTTTGAGGGACAAGTATCTTTCTGGTTTTTCTGCAACATTACCACCATTTCCATCTAGGAACTGCAATAGTAAAAATACTCCTCCAGGTATTAAAAAATTAAATCTCCATAACAAGAACTGTTTCTAGATTTTTGGATGATATTTACCACAGTATGTGAACAAACCCAATGTCACCTGATTTTGTAAACTAAGCAGGGTCAGGCCTGATTAGTCCTTGGATGGGAGATCCTAAGGGAATCTCAAGAATCGCCAGGAAGGAAAGACTTGGAAAGGAATCTTTCCAAGGAAGGACTTGGAAAGAATTTTGCCAGAAATCCTGGAGTGTTGCTGCTACCTGACCATACTATACTACATTGGTCAAGGGTCTGATTCACTATAAAGCAGTTTCCAGTGTTCCTGTCTACGACAGAACATGCAGCCAGCACCACAGCAGTTACAGCTTAATTTTATTCCACTCAAGAGTCCAGGTATGCCATCCTAATCCTCAGAGCCTAGTTCACTAGAAAGATTTGGTATCAGACGGAGAAGCTCTGCTAGGGGCAGGTGGCTGTGCCACTCCAGCAACTCCATTCTACCTTGAAAAGGTCTATAAACAATACAGCATATAAACAATACAACACATTGTGAAAGGCCTTTTCCCCTGAGCAATCAGTCCCCAAAGGTCTGCTTAAACAAAAGGGTTTTCATCTGCCACCACAGGAATAGCAGGAAGGACACCAGTTTAGCCTCTTTAGGAACAGCTTTTCAGAGCCTGGGACATTGGTGGGGCAGACAGAAGGACTTCCTCAAGAGATCTCAAAACCATAAGCAAATTCATAAGAAAGAGTGCAGTCCTCCAGATAACCTGGACTTGAGCTATGGAATATAGGAATGTATAATTTACGTCGGTCTGGAACCGGTACAATGGAAATTAAGGCAAACTGTATCAGCAGATAGGCCCTTTCTGCTGCTGTGTTTCTTCCCCAACCCCAATTTTGCTTGCTTTGCCTGTTCTTTTCTCTCCCCCGCCCTCTTTCTAAAGGTAGGCCATTTATTAACAGCCCAAACTTACCTGTACTGCAGTGGTTGGCTAGGGGAGAGAGGCAGCAGATATTTGAAGTTTCCTTGTTCTCTGTGTGTGTATCTAAGTGCTTTCAAGTTGCTGGTCAACTTATGGTAAATTTCACAGATTTTTTTCAGAATACTCAAGAGGTGGTTTTGCCAGTTCCTTCTTTTGAAATATATTCTAGAGCACCTGCTATTCATTGGCTGTCTCCCCTTCAAGTACTAACTGGGGCTGACTTTGCTTAGCTTCTAAGATCAGACAGGATCTAGTGCCTTTAGGGTACAGGAAGCCAAAGATTTAATTTCACATGCCTTGCAGAAATATAAAATCTGAACACTTACCGTAATTTCTACAGGAACAAATGGTGCTAGTAGTTTATCAGTAGAATTCAGACTCTGAAAAGAGAGTTTGCTGTGTTTTGATTAAAATTCACCCATCACTCTAAGTGTGTTATAAGCATTAGCAAAACAAAACATTATAGTCAAGTGTCTGGTCCAGCAAAAACACCCTTCAGAACTTACTTATTCCGCAATCTGTTCTAACACTGCTTTTGATTCACTTCAGCATATTTCACAATACTGCAATACCACGTAAAGAAAAGTACATCTGCAGACCTTCCTTCAGCATGGATCACCAACAATTTTACTTCACCTTCCCCTCACTAAAATGGGCTTGCTGTCCAAACTGGGCCCTTCTGAATCTTCAAGTCAAAGTAAAATGTTTCCCCAAATTATATTCTTAGATTCTGCAAAGTGGTCAGAAGCTCCTAGTCCTCCTGTGGTGGGAGCCAAAAATTAAATTACACTTACTTATTTTTGGCAATACCAAAACTAGTTCTTCATATCCTGGGCAATGTTATATAATTAAGAAAATCATTCAAGACCAGAGGCTCTCTATATGGCTTTGGATAGGACCCAATATCAACCTTGTGGTGGGCTTGAATCCAAGCTCTCAAACCTTATGTTTCTAAATTGAATGGATGGCTCACTTTTATCATTTTGAAATTAATGCATTTATTTAAAAATTGTCTTGAAATTATCTTATCAAAAAATTATCAGGTATCAATGAAGAGGAGAGTAATTTAATGCTCAGTTTGGAAAAAGAAATCCAAAATCAATGACAGACCATACTTTAGGCCTTAGGGATACTCTCTTGCTGTCTCATGTTTTAGGCAGCATATCAGTACAGCTGCAAGGGAAGAGAATCTTGGAAATGAGGATGCTACGGGACAGAAAACAAAGAAAACCAAAAGGCACAATAGGTTGTTGTGGGTTTTCTGGACTTTAAGGCTGTGTTCTACTAGTATTTTCTCCTGACGTTTCGCCTGCATCTGTGGCCGGCATCTTCAGAGGATCTCGTGGCATGGAAGTGAGACAGAGTATATATACTTGTGTAGTCCCCAGGTGGGAGGGAGCAATTTGCATGTGTTACAGTTGGCCTGCGTGATGGCCAATTGTTAAATGGTATATTGTTAGTCAGGGAATATGTATAACAGTGTGTTAAGTACATTAGCAACCCATTGTTAGCAACCCTCTACAGAGAACAATACAATAGGTTGCTAATGTACTTAACGCACTGTTATGCACATCCTCTGACTAACAATACACCCTGGGGGATATCCCATTTAACAATAGGCCATCACACAGGCCAACCATAACACATGCAAATTGCTCCCTCCTACCCGGGGACTACACAAGAATATATACTGTCTCACTTCCATGCCACCAGATCCTCTGAAGATGCCAACCAGATGCAGGCGAAATGTTAGGAGAAAATGCTAATAGAACACGGCCTCAAAGCCCTGAAAACCCACAACAACCTACGGATTCTGGCTGTGAAAGCCTTTGACTTTACATCAAAAGGTACAATGTTTAAGCTCTAAATAATAATGTGTGTGTTATCAAAGATTTTGCTCCTTCCATAACCAAACCATTGTGTAGTTAAAGGTCTATGTTATTCTCCGATGTTATTCTACAGATAGGCTGCTTCTAACTATATCAACCCTGGATTATCTAGAAAATAAAGAAGACCCACCTAGCGATGATAATATATCAAGAGTAATATCATTGTAAAAGCAATCTTGGGAGAATTAATGACCACCAAAACATCATTTCATTCTCAGTCTCATCTCCTCCAATCACAGTATTGTGTTGTGAAAGTGATATAGAGCACACTACTTTATTGAGGGTAGAGGAGAAAGGCTATTATCAGCATGATAATGAGACAGCACAATGTGGCAAGTACATTGCGTGCTTTACAGAACAAGCTCAGTGCCACTAAATAGCTGGGCCAGTTCTATTTTCCATAACTCTGCACCTTCAGTTAGATTCCTTGAAACAAAAAAGAAGATATTTACTCGATCATTTATGTTTTGGGTTTCAGAAACAGGCTGCAGAAGTTTCATGGTGTCACCATCATCTGTGGCATCAACCACCATTTTTTTACTATCCACTTTTTCCATTTTCAGGCATGGCTTTCTGGCTTTCTGCAACCATTCTTCCTTAGAGAATGGATCAGTTATTGCTGTTTCAGACTCTGCTTTGGTGGCAGGACTTGAATGGCTGCCTTTTTTATCCTCCACTGAATGTTCACTTTTACAGTTCTTCTTTTCCGCTGGAATGATAACTATGTCCACTTTGCTCACGGTTGCCATAGATACATCTGTACTGTTCAAACCATTCTTGTTTGCTCTTTCAGGCTCAGGGGCCAGCTTTTCTGAGGAAGAAACTTCAAAGGTTTTATTATTGATTGAACGTTTCTCTTCATTCTGTAATTTACAAAACATATACACAAGTAGGACTAGTCCACTGATTCCATTTACAACTTTATTTTATATATAAGCACGAGATATCTTATGTCAACAAATTGTAGCCAGGCTGGACCCAGATATGTTCTTCTGCATTCAGAAGATGCATTTCATACAGAGATGAGTGTTTCTTTTTCTTTAGCAGTACCTCTCCTTAGAGCACCACTTTAGAAAATAAAATAAATCCAAGTCTCTTTTTGGCTGGCGCAAGTTCTTGTGTTAGGGGAATCTATCAGCCACCATATCTCCTCATACTAGCATTTTTTCCCCTTTCACTCACTGCTCTTTGCACTGTGCAATCGTAACTCAGATTTCCACTGGTTGTGTGGGATTAGGATGAGAGATAACTCATCCATGATACAAATGGACCAGATATGCCTATGCAACTGTATAGCTATACCAGCAGCACCCTATACAGGTAGCAAGAGATCTTTGAAGACCACCCAAGCATGATGTAGCTTAAAGTCAGAACTAAAAAGCAGCAGACAGAAATTTCAGGAGAGTAGCTCCTCAGTTCTTGCTCATTGTTGGACTGGAGAGGAATGGGTTTGCAGGTCAATGAAAGAGGAGGGTGCTGCTGCCAGGGTAAATGAGGTGGGGGCATAGTGAAGGAGATGGGGTGAAAATGGGAGGGGGAAGGCATAGGGTTAGATGTGTCTTCCTGAGATGTTACTCCTCCTCTGTACTACTGAAAGCTATTCTTGCACACCCTGTGTTTCTGGTAACTTTAGGTGTTGGAATTGCCAGGGAGGGAGACAGACAAATGGCAGTGCTGTGCTGTCTGTGTGAGTCGCGTGTGTCTTGTGCCAATGGGAGAATCTCTCAATACTTTGACAATACTGTAGGAAAATCATGGAGGTACTACAGTGACAACACTAGCTACATCCATCTATGTGGGGGATCCAGCCCTGAGTGACTGCTGAGGAGTTAGTGAAATGGTATATCTATTGTTTTGCCCCCACTTTTGGTTTTCTGCTCTGGAATCTCTTTTTTCCCATGCCAGCCTGAATAAGTACAGGATGTTGTGTGCATTCTAAAGGTGCAGCCATAATGTATCTGTGATTTGGAATATGATTGCTCTGCACTGTTTATATTTTTGTTTTATTATCACCAATTCCAATTCATTACAGCACCAGATATTCATACTGAGAATCATCAAGAACCTGGTTAAACACATTATACTCTCACATGTATTGCAAAAAATGTTTAGTCTGTTGTCTACCAATTGTTGTGGATCAAAAACCATTAGTGTTGATAGCCGCTTTGAAGAGCTGTTTTGCAGTGGCTTCAGATGATGGAACTATTAGTATTCAAGCTCACGCTTAACATACAGTTTTAGAGAACAGAAATATACATTATCACAGTGAAAAGAGACAGAAGACAGCATGGTCAATTAACTGTGTTCCTTCTCTTTAATTAGAAACAGCAACTACACTCATTTTTTATGTCAACTAAATTGATTATGGCCTCTTTAGTAGTTACAAATATTCTGACTACAAAGCTAAAGTATAAATTACCTCTTTAGCTTTCCTAGAATGTTCACTGGGAAGCTTCTCAGCTATTACATTTCCATTTTGCACTTCACCTTTCACTGAGGAATTCTGGGGATTATGTTGAGACATTTTCTTTTGATTTTTTGATGTTTTCCTTCAGAACGAAAGCAAGACAGTACAAACATTAAGGTATTTTAAGGATTAATAGATTTGGGGAAGTATTTTCTTTAATCAAAATAAGATTATCTTAGCTCTTTACTTAAAGGCTTGCAATCTATTCTGAAAGCATGGCACATACAAAAACACTGCGTAAGCTATGTCACTTGTCTTAGACCACAACATTAAGTGCAATAAGATAGGCTTTATGTAGCCACTCACAAGGAAAAAAGACTGGCCTGTCTGGGTCAAGAGCTGATCTATGCTGAATATCCTAAGAGAGGCTGGCTATATGGCATGCATCACTTACCCACATTTCTCTCTCTACACCGTTTGAAAAATCTGAGGGCTCTGCAAAAGGAAAGAGTACATGGACCTGTCTAGGGGCCCTGTGAAGAAAGGAGTATCTCAGGCTTGGCTACAGCTTTTTGCTCACTGGTTAGGGAATACTGGGAATCTACTGACCGAAAATGCACTGCAAGTTACAGACAGATTTAGTACGGTAATTTGATAATTAATCCAGTTAAAAAACAAATTCTATGGCAATAATAAATAAATGGCACAAGTGCATAGACAAAGACTGTTATAGCAGAAATTATCAAGAGCCAGTGAGGAACACTACTAGGAAATGCTGAGAGATTCTGTCTGAATTGATCCAGTTTAATTAAAGGAGAAAATGATGAAATCACCATCATGAATAACTGCACGTTACAATGACTGATGAAATTCCAGAAATTAAGACAGTCAATCCAATATAACTACAGTCAACATTGTGCAAATTATTATTGTTCATTTAAATGTGTCTTACGCCTTTGTAGCTTCCAAAAACAGGGAAATTTGGTGCTTGATGTATGGTTGCCTGAGTATGCTTCTCACACTGGGTCTCTCCTCTGGCTTTTTACTAAGCATAGTTCCTATCAGTTCTTTCAACTGAATACTGTAGTCTTTCGGCATTGGGGGCAGCTGTTAAAAATAAAAACGGACACTGTGTTTACTTGTGCTCATACATACATATTTGAAAGCCCTGAGTTTGCCTTTCTGAAGAAACTGTTTCTTCAGAGAGGATGGTCATATTCAGACCAGCTCAAAAACACTGCTAGAACTTTCCAACTCAGTGCAGCAAATGCCTGACTGTGGGACAGCGATCAGACTAGAATCCGGGAGATCCAGATTGATTGATGGATTTATATTTAATTTGTATGATGCCTTTTCTCCTAGTTCTAAGGTGGCTTTCGAGAATAAATTGAAAATATTAAAAACAATTAAACACATTAAAAATATACAAAATTATACAAACAAGTCCTCACTTGCCTCATGTGGCCTATATCAATTTGTGATCCCAAGAATTCAGTCTTTTTTGTTTATTGACCTGATGTCTTCTTATGAGAGTTATACTCTCTTCAAGTGCAGTTACTACTGCCTTAACTACAAGTTTAACAACCTTTGTACTGCATTCCTGAGAACTTTCTAGCCCTGCATAGGCATTCTAATAGCACTGAGGATGCAATCATGACTGCACCATCTGGCCTGGTCCATCAGCTCCCCCAAAACCACATGTTGAAAAACATGTAATGTCACAGGCATAAGAGTGAACTGTGCAATGTGAACACTGAAGAATTAAACTAGACAGACCATGTTGTGTACATTGGACTCTGCACATCAAGGACACCATGCAAGCATGCCATTCAGTTTGTATATGACAGACGCACAAAGGCAGCAGACCAGTTGATACAGCCATGAGCAATTCCCCTCATCCAATACAGAGTTATTAGATGGCACATCATTTCCATACAGGGCTATTCTTTATCACCTTCAATGACACAGGTTACTTGAACCATGTTTTTTCTGAAAAAGGGTCATGTTCTGTTGTAGTAACACTGATCATGTTTAATTCTGAGAAATTAACAATACATTTAACAATCTCCCAAAATAATCTAGGTCAAACCTTTGGCCTTCCAGATGTTTTAAACTTCTACTCCTAGAAACCAGTGGTAAAGAATCATAGACTTGTAATCCCAATAGCTGAAGAACCAAAAAAAGTTTCTCCAAATCTACTGTAGGTTATTTCCATGTGTCAATGTTAACACAATTCAATATACAACAATATAGGCTAGATACGGCATTTTACTTTCAAGATTCATCAAATTCTAGCCCTGACAATATCTTCCTGTATGACTACGCTCTAACCGGAAGAATTATTGGTGATTTATAGCTTTGATTAGTATGGCAAACCAAACAATAGTAAGTCTTCACAACTGCTAGGAAATTTGGCATCATATGAGAGGGAGAGATCTTGAATAAACCAGATTTAGAAATTGCTGTCCATGGAAAAACCAAAATAGAGATGCATATCTCAAGACTATGGCTGAGAATTAAATTCTACCAGTGCACTAATATCTCTGGTATATCCTTAGATAACAAAATATTTATTCTACATAAAACAAAGAAGAAGAGAAGGTTGTGAAGCTTGCCTAGCAAAAATTATACAGAAAATTTACCTTCCCTTCAATAATTCGGTAAACTAAGGAATTCATGTCTTTAGCATTGAAAGCGTGCTTCAACGTGGCCATTTCATAGGCACAGCAGCCCAAAGCCCAAACATCAGACTGTAAAAACAAAAGCAAAGCAAACATTTTAAAAATATGCTCCAAAAGCCCTCAGATAAGACAGAGCAGCGTCTGCACTTAACATTACATGATTCTGCCCCTTAGAAGTTCTCCCAAGTGTGTCAATACCTCCCTTTTGTTCATGGCTGGTGGTATTTTGGCTACAGACAGACAGACACTTTGAGACTGGATCTGCCAGTAGTATATAGGGCATACTCTACCTTATAATTGTAAGGCTTGTTAGAGAACAACTCAGGGCTCATATAGTATGGAGTGCCGATAAGAGTACTAGCCATGTCATATTGATTTTCCAGTACTCTGGCTATTCCCAGATCTCCCACTTTGATGATATTTGAACGTGTCAGGAAAACATTCTGAGTTTTGAGATCTCTGTGCAGAATATGCCTTTCATGCAAATACTGAAAGAAAAAGATAATAACATTTGCAAATCTCTCTCTTCTCAAGCAATTACTGGTTGCACAAAATGAGATTTTTCTCATTTAATTAGACAGGACAATGATGAAATCATCATTATGACCAATTGCACATTACCCAAACTGATGAAACTCCACAAAGTAAAACAGTCATTCTAATGACTGCATTCAACACTGTGCACATTATTATTGCTCATTTAAATGTTCCTTTGAGAGAAGAATGGAACACATTAAATGAATCTGTCTAAATGGATCAGAACAACTTAAAGGTATTGGACAGACTTCACCAAAATTTGTTCCCCTGTACCACAGTTCAAGAGGACAGACTGTACCCATTATCTGAATCATTGATAAGAAGCATGTGGACAATCATACATTTCTCTGATAGATGATAAGAGAAGGATAAAACACCAAAACCGCTAAGATTACAATCTAAAACAGATTCTATTTCATAGTTCTATTAATTTATTAAAATTCAAAGTACTCTTTTAAAGTAGAAGATGCAAAGTATGCTACCTGCAATGCCATAGCAATCTGAACAAACCATTCCACCACCTGACTTTCTGGCAAAAGTTGTCCCTTCTGTTCTTTCAGCTTGTGATACAGGTCTCCTCCTTCACAGAAGCCCATGACAATGTATAGGAAACCATCTTCCCTTTCCCAGGACTCTCTGTAAGTGACTATATTGGGATGCTTCAGCTGAGACAGCAACTGGGCCTCTTGTTCTGCCGCTTTCCTCTCACGGTTGGATGCATGTTTAAGATTCAACCTTTTGATAACATACTGGAAAGATATTGGGGGGAAAAGTTCTGTAATTTTTTAAAGAAATCAAAGGTGCTAAACGTCAATATTCATGAAATCTAACAGTGAGGACACATGTTTATTCTGTGGTAGCACAATTAATTACAATGAAATGTTTGTCCTCATGCTGGCCTCCCTCTACACAATTTTAGATGCATGTCATGTCACGGGCAACACAACTTAAGCTAGTTGTGACTAATGTTTGTCCATCTAACTTCCACATAACTCACACTATAACCCATAGTACAATCTTATACATACTTATACAGGAATACATACATACATACTGAATTATACATACTGAATACTGAACTTATACATACTGAATTCAGTGGGGCTTAGCTCCAGAGAAACAAGTACTGGATTTCACAGCTTACTTAAACACAGCTAACTTCATCCAGATTAAGAATTAAGATGCTATACTTCTATTGCACACATTGGTCCACAAATTATACTTGCACTGGTCTCAAACCACCTGGGCTGATACTTGTGGCAGATTAAGAAAAAAACTTGTCAACAAGAAAAGGAGATCAGAACAAAGAAATCCACCTCCTGAACACAAAGCAGAAGCACAAGCTGAAGCACAAAGCATAGGAGGGGAATATGGAAGATGCCAGAGGTCCATCATAAAAAGAGGTGACAGGTACTAGTATTTTGGGCCACATCCATAACCTTAATGAGAACATCTAGCTAATGCCATGTGATATCCAGAAATGTAAAAATGAAGTAGATATTTTTAACTGAACCAGAAAATGAGCAATTAATATGTGGGGGGTGGGAGCTATCTCATCACTCATTTTACAAACATTATACATAGTATTAATTCATAAGTTATAAATTATAAATTATTATATTATTATAAATTATACAGTTATAAATTATTTTGTAAAATAATTTAAAACTAATAAGTAAACTTTGAATCACTGTATTAACCCTCCAACACAAAGGTACAGGCAAAAATGTATCACTTTTGCTTTTTGGGAGTTTTTTCTTCCCCTTATTATCAACTCTACATATAAAAACGTAGTCCCAAAACTCGAAATCCACTATTATTAGATTTATTGGAGTAACCACAACTTTTATGGCCATTTCTGCACTACACTCTTATAGTGCGATTATTCCACTTTCAACATCCTATGGAATCCTGGGGTTTTCAGTTTCAGGAGGGGCCAGCCAGCCCCTCCCGAAACTGCAAACCCCAGGATTCCATAGGATGTTGAAAGTGGAATAATCGCACTATAAGAGTGTAGTGCGGAAACGGGCTATGTCTCCAGAACTCTGAATCTAAGGGCAGGTGTCACAGAAAAAGCAGGGAAAAGGGAGGAGGCAAACAAAACTGAGGAGAAACCTTCTTCAGGGCAACTCCATCCCTACCAAAGAGAAAAACTGCATGGATTAATGGAAGAATCAAGTTACCAAACACCAGCAGGGCCAGCGTCGATTCTTAAATCCAGACAGGAGGGAGCGCAAAGGAATCGCCTCTCTCGTTTTTACAAGAAAATAACGACTTCTTCACAAGCGGTGCCACCACAGCTTCACAGTCCAGGGACTGAGGAGCCGTAGGCCCAAGCCTACTACCCGCGTACCCGCAGAGAGAAAGGCGAGAAATGCAGACGACCGCTCGCACCGGGGGACCGGGGAGAGGGCCCCGTCCCTTCCCGCCGTATCCCAACAGGGAGAGGCAGAAAGAGAGCTGCCTCGCTACCTGTTTGTTGTCCCGGCGGTGCCGCACTAGGCTCACTTCCCCGTAGCTGCCCTTCCCCACGGCCCGCACGAAGGCGTACTCGCCCGGGGGCATCTCCAGCCCGGGCCCTGCGCTCCAGCCGCCCGCTAGGAGTCGGCAGGGGGCTACCGCAGCCCCCCGTCTGCCAACCGTAAGGACGCCGCTCCCGATTCCATAGAGATTGACGAAGCCTCCGGGCGCGATAGATAGAGAGCACCGCCTGCAGGATATATTTTTAAAAATCCGAAGTCGTATTGTCTATGGTCCTCCGTTGGGTCGCTTGGGCAACCATCTTGGATGCGGGCACATTTTTTTCCCCCACGTCGAAAAGGATGCCTATCCCTTGGCCTGTGGCAGCCATTTTAGTTACGGGCATTCTTGCTAGTGAGCGGAGACAGAGCCGCCGCTCAGCGGGTTTGGCCCGCCATTGTCACGCTGCCCGGTGGCGTTTTCGATGAGGTCCCTGTATTTCACACCATCCCAGTTCAGTCGGCGGACAATTCTTGTTTTGCCCTCAAAGACGGAAATCTAAGGCCATATTTTAAAAAAGACAGAGAAGTCGTGATGCTGCTCCCTCACTTCTGATCATACTATGGCCATTTGCACACTAGACTGTTATAGCGCTATTATTCCACTTTCAACATCTTGTGGAATCCTGGGGTTTGCGATTTAGGGAGGGGCCTCTCTAAACTACAAACCCCAGGATTCCATAGGATATTGAAAGTGGTTGGACTGGATGGCCCCTGTGGTCTCTTACAACTCTACATTTCTATGATTCTATGTATAATGGTGACAAGTACCTGTGTATAAGCACCTGTAAGGTGCCAAGAAACCATTGTCTCTGTTCTCACTGTGATCATAGCAGCATAAGAGTTGGAAGGGCTCCGGTGGCCCATGAGGGCCAAGACCCTGCTCAGTGTAGGATGTCCAGGATTGTCCTTTCCAAACTTTTCATGTTGGTGACACACTTTTTAGACATGCATCATTTTGTGCCACAATAATTTCAGTTCTACTAGCAAACTGGAGGTTGAACTAACCCCTGATAAGAGATACAGACACATATATAAATTGTAATAACAAAATGTATGGGGACACAACATATCTCATGAAAACTTTTCATATATTTTTAAAAATATATGATTTACAAATAATAACAAACATTTCCAAGATTGTAGGCGACACACCTACATACTTCAGGCAACATACGAATGTGTCGCGGCACACTGTTTGGAAAGCCCTGAGCTAGAGTATCTCCTGCAGGTTGCTGTTCAGCCTCTTTTTGAGGACATCCAAAGAAGGAGACCTCACCGCCTCTCTAGGCAATTGATTCCATTGCTGAAACGCTCTCACTGTCAAGAAGTTCTTTCTACTATTCAGTTGAAATGTACCATCCTGTAACTTTCAACCATTAGATCTAGTTCTACCCTCTGAGGAAATGCAAGCCTGCACCCTCCTCTTTGTGGTATTTACTCTGAGGTATTTAAAGAGCACAATCATATAACCTTCGCTTCACCAAGTTTAATGTGCCAGTTCCATCAACCTCCCCTCATTTGTTTTGTTCTCCATATCCTTTTTTCCTTGTTGCCCTTCTCTGTTGCCCTTCCAACTTGCTCATATCTTTTTTAAAAATGAATAAAGTAGAATTTGTTTTGTTGTTATTAACTGCCATCAAACCGACTTTGATTTATAGAGAGTCGGTGAATGAAAGATCTTGGGTTTTTTCGCATGACACTCTTATAGCGCGATTATTCCACTTTCAACCTCCTAGGGAATCCTGGGGTTTGCAGCTTCGAGAGGGGCCAAGCTGCAAGCCCCAGGATTCCCTAGGAGGTTGAAAGTGGAATAATCGCGCTATAAGAGTGTCATGTGGAGTCACCCTGTTATTAACAGCCCTGTTCAGGCCTTGCAGATTCAGGACTCTGGCTTTCCCGAATCTACCCACCTG
This sequence comes from Iguana delicatissima, assembly GCA_948472985.1. Classification (NCBI taxonomy): domain Eukaryota; kingdom Metazoa; phylum Chordata; class Lepidosauria; order Squamata; family Iguanidae; genus Iguana; species Iguana delicatissima. The sequence goes on from CAOKZL010000963.1 coordinate 164,578, forward strand.
CAATGAGGTCTTCCTCTTTTCCTACTGCCTTCAACCTTATCAAGCATTATTGCCTTTTCTAGTGAGCCATGTCTTCTCGTGATATGTCCAAAGAACAACAGTCTCAGTTTAGTCATCTTGGCTTCTAGGAGAGTTCAGGCTTCATTTGGTCTAGTACCCATTAAGTTGTCATTTTAGCAGCCCATGGTATCTGTAGAACTCTTCTTCAGCAACACATTACAAATGAATTGACTTCCCCCCCCCCATTAGCTTTCTTCGTTTATTAGCATATACTAATTCAGTGGTTTCTTTTCTCCATATTCCTTCGTTGTGATTGCGGCTGCTTCCATGTTGTCCTAGAAAAGTTACTTGTAGTCAAAGACCAAATGTTCAGGCAGGTCAAAATGTTTTGTGGTTTGTTTGGGGATATAATGTCAGAGCTGTGTCCGTTCCTTCTCTTGGTTAGAGGTGCTCCTGTTTCTCCAATAAAGTGTGGAGGGGCATTGCAGCTGCCAGAGTAGATGTGTGGAAAGTTTTGGGTTATAACAGCATCTTGGCCCTGATTTTTAACTATGCCATGTATCCTGTTGTATGGGAGTAGTTACGGTATTTAAAGATTGGGAGGCTACTTGTGGCCAAGTGAAAGCTTGCCGCCCAAAACCTGTGAGAGTGCAGTGTTATTAGCCAAAATAAGGTGTAACTTGATGATGTGTTTATGTGGTCTAAATTTGAAGCTGTAGATGACCAGGATTACTATCCATTAGTGGTGCTGCTATATTCCTCCTTTCCTTTTATATTCATAGTATGATATCATGATTAATGTATAAGACAAATAGAATTGGACACTTTCCTGTAGAAGACAAGTATCACTTATGAGACCACTAGAGGCCCTCGGGACTCTTACAATCAATGCAACAACTCATGATCACTAGAGACAAAACTACAGTACTGTTATAAAGTGCAGGTAGAAAAAAAATCCAGTTCTAAGAGTGCCATATACCTGTTGTCACAACCAAATATTTTGCAAGCTATTTGATAAGAATCGTCCCCTGAACCTCGGCTTACCGATGTTTGTTCATGTAAACACATTAACAAATGTTTAAGACAATTTCCGTACTAGACTGTTATAGCGCTATTATTCCACTTTCAACGTCCAGCTGGCCTCTCCCTAAACTGCAAACCACAGGATTCCATAGGACGTTGAAAGTGGAATAATAGCGCTATAACAGTCTAGTGCGGAAGTTGCCTTAGTCTTTAGCATTGTTTAAATGTTGTTTAATGAGAGCTTCCTAGATAACATTAGTTTATGCGTGGCATTGTTGTTGTACGCCTTCAAGTTGTTCCTGGCTTATGGAGACTCTAAGGCAAAGCTATTGCTGGGTTTTCTAGGGCTGAGAGTGTATTTTTGGGAGTACTCTTTCTACACATTGGCAATTCCTTTATTTATCTCCTCTTTCTCTGGTGTGTATGCAGGTGGATTTGGGGCAAACCTTGACATACACCCCTTTGGTGAATTTCCATCCTTTTCTTTTCTCCTCTTAGCAACTCCTCACACTCAGTGCTTATATCTAAATACAGCCCCCTCTTGAAATCTGAATCCAGCTCCTTGTAGAACTCCAGGGCCTTACAAAGACAAACTAGACCTTAGAATGCTCTCAGTTTCCCAAAACTGAGTTTGCTCATTTGAGTTAATATTTGGCCATTACTTGCTGTATTAGCTGTTTATTTCTGTCACCTGTTTACTGTTTGCCCTTTACAGAGCTCTAAATATTTGCTGTTTCCCTATTGAACCATTGTATGTATGGATGTATGTATGTATGTATATGTGTGTGTGTGTGTCTTAATTCTTGTCTGTTCATGTAATTCTGCATGGATACAGATTATCTGGCTGAATCTGTAAAGATGCTCTGTTCCCAAGGATGCTCTATTTCCAAAAGAACTTTTTCAGGCATACACACTCAGAATGAGTTCATATATGTCCTCAGACAGTATATGTATTAACAGCTTGCCATATCACTCCTGCTATATCTATCATAATATTAAATGTACTGAGAATGTCCAAATGGGAACCCTGTAGAATGGTAGCAAATATATTTTAAAAATGCAGAATCACCACTCTTAAGGTGCAATTGTTTTTAGGAAGAGGAAAGTGAGATCTCAGATACAGGAATGCAAAAGAGTAGGAATCCCAGTAAGAAAAAGAGAACATCAGTCACAACCATACATCATTGTATTTTTTGTATTTTTATTAAAATATATTGAAATATGTTTGAAGATGTGTTAAAATATTTAAGATATAAATAAAAATATAAACGTGATCTGAATGCTGATGAACAGGTTTATCCGCAGATGAAGTTCTTACTGTCACAATATTATCTGAGTGCTTTTTTGATAATTGTACAACAAGCCTACGGGAAAACTAGGAAGCTGTTGGTGTAAACATAAAAAAATGCTAAGGAATCAAAGAACGTTTATAGGATAAATGGGATGGGATACTATCATTATTCATCATCATCATCATCAACTTTATTTGTATCTTCTTTTTGCCCAACATTGAGCTTCAAAGCAGTTTACATATTAAAACAATACAATTTAAAAATGTAAGTAGTAAATATTAAAACAGATTAAAATATAGACAATTAAAACAGCTAAAAAGAGATTTGAAAAAACAATGAAAATGAAAACAGGATTAATATCTAGAATAAATATTACACAAGATATACATACATACCTATACTGTTTTTAAATAACTTCTAGCACTGTCTTGACAGATAGATAGTCCTAAAGAAAACCATGTGCAGAATTTGCAAACATGTTAGGATTCAATCAAGAAAATGTCACCATCACTTAGACATAAACAGTTTGGACTGGTACACTGATTCCCAAAAGTGAGTAACTATCAAGATTCTGATTTATATGGGGGACCAAAGGGAAGGCTCCACACTATAGATCCTTTACCTTTCAATTTGTGCAGGATTGTAAACAAGGGGAAAAATTACTTATCATCGTAGCCCTGATCTACCTCACATGACTTTAATCACGTCATGAAAATACCTAAATAGTTCTAAAATGAAGTGGCAGCAGCTATATTAAAATAACCATTCCTATAATCATTAACCAAGAAGAGCAAAAATAGTTTATTTTCAGTTTTTCAGAAATCTGTCAAAGAGAAAACCCAGTTACAACAACACATTGTCATATTTTAGTTGTAAATGTTGGTGAAAAAGACAGATTCCTCTTAAAATTTTTACACTGAGTCTATACCATGACAGATGACATTCTTGCAAAGAAACTAGTAAAATGCGGGCTGGACAGGGCTACTGTTAGTTGGATTTGTAATTGGTTGACCGACCGAACCCAAAGAGTGATTACGAATGGCTGCTTCTCATCCTGGAGAGAAGTGACTAGCGGGGTGCCACAGGGTTCTGTCCTGGGCCCAGTGCCGTGCAATCTTTTTATCAACGACTTGGATGAAGGAATAGAGGGCATGCTCATCAAATTCGCAGATGACACCAAATTGGGAGGGGTTGCTAATACGCCAGAGGACAGGATCAAAATTCAAAATGACCTGGATAGGTTGGAGAGCAGGGCCAAGGCTAACAAAATGAAATTCAACAGAGAGAAGTGTAAGGTGCTACACTTAGGTAGAAAAAATGGAATACAGAAATATAGGATGGGGGCACGTGGCTGGATAGCAGTACGTGTGAAAGGGATCTAGGAGTCTTCATAGACCACAAGCTGAACATGAGTCAGCAGTGTGATGCGGCAGCCAAGAAAGCCAATGCAATTCTCGGTTGCATCAATAGGAGTATGGTGTCTAGATCGAGGGAGGTACTGGTACCACTCTACTCTGCTTTGGTTAGACCTCATCTTGAATACTGTGTCAGTTCTGGGCACCCCAGTTCAAGAAGGACCTGGTCAAGCTGGAGCAAGTCCAGAGGAGGGCGACCAAAATGTTGAGAGGCCTGGAAGCCATGCCCTATGAGGATAGACTTAGAGAGCTGGGCATGTTTAGTCTGCAGAAGAGAAGGTTAAGAGGGGACATGATAGCTATGTTTAAATATTTGAAGGGATGCCATGTAGCAGAAGGAGAGGGCTTGTTTTCTGCTGCTCCAGAGACCAGGACAAGGAGCAATGGATTCAAGCTGCAGGAGGGGAGATTCCACCTGAACCTCAGGAAGAACTTCCTGACGGTCAGGGCTGTCCGGCAGTGGAACATGCTGCCTCGGAGTGTAGTGGAGTCTCCCTCCTTGGAGGTTTTTAAGCAGAGGCTGGATGGCCATCTGTCGGGAGTGCTTTGAAGGTGTTCCTGCATGGCAGGGGGTTGGACTGGATGGCCCGTGTGGTCTCTTTCAACTTTACATTTCTATGATTCTATGATTCTCACTAAACTCCCTGGTTGAGGAATATTGCAGATACAGATGAAGCAATGAAGAAAAGTGAAGGATAAATTAACAAAGGTCTTTTAGGTCAAATCAGAACTTTGAAAAGAGGGTAAGATAACAAGATTCTCTGGCTAAGTTCTGGATTCTGGAGGATATGAAAGAGAGTGATACCAGGTAAGCCTAACATACTAGGCTTTGGTAATTTGGGGGTAAGAACGAGCTAGGTAAAGCAATATTTCGAAAAGAAACTTCTCTTAGAGCTCAAAGACAGAAGCATCAGTCTGATCCTTCCCCCAGAATGGAATAAGCTTTCACACCTGGGGTCTTTTGTGTAGTTTTGGGTTGGGGAATCAAGCAAATCCTCTTTGAATTAGGGAGGTCCACTGAGACCAAAGAACCAACATCCTAATTATATGGCCATATGGCTTTTCTGAGAGACAATACTAGATATTTAATTTAACAAAAAAGATAGCAATGCCTAAGACAAATGTGAATTTAAGAATCTTAGGACAGAGTACTGCAGTGATTTCCATATTAGCATCACTGTTGCCTAGATGCAAGATGTCCAGGTAAAACTCTCATCCTGGGAATTATGCACAATATCTGTTTGATTGTGCCTCACATCCACATTAAATAATTGTAGTGACATTTTTGTCATTTTCCTGGAGGCTGACTAGAGTACAGAAAGAGTTCATAAAGAGATTTCCATTCAGCCTGTGGTTTAGCCCTTCTTTGTCTTGGGCCAAACAAGATTCTAGTTTGACTACCATTTTCCAGATAGTGTGTGCGCATGCACGGTCAGAATTCATTGCTGGGATGTTGCACAATAAAGGCAACTTGACAGTTTGCCCAGACTCCTTTGTTTGTGGGGACTCCTTTTCTGAAGCATACAGAGAGCTTCCATGAGTAGAAGAGTTTCCTGTTCAGAACTATAATCTACAACTCACAGAGGCTATAACCAAAGGAAATATAATGTTTTGTGAGGGGTAGGCCTTACCAAATCCTTCCCCTCACCATTCTTGTAATTTTATTTGTATGGAGAAACAGAATGCCCGGAATCTTAATACAATTTTAGGGGTCAACACACCTTGCAAAACAGTCAATCAGTCCAACAACTTTTATGGTTATATAACACGAGGAATATAGAGTCAGTGTAGTATAATGGTTTGAGCACTGAGTGATGTTGGGAATGTCACACACACTTAGCCCCAGAAAAACCCGTGATAGCTTCACCTTAGGGTAGCCCTAAGTTGGAAACATCTTGAAGGCACACAACGACAACAACAACAACAACAACACAACACTAGGTATGGGCAAATCTGCCAAACAAATTCTCAAGTTTCTCCAGTTGCCATCTCACAGTTCATTCTGATTCAGTCCTGTATCAGATTTTTTCCTTGTATATCTGTGTGTTTTTCCCCAAAACATGCATTTTTTGCATGTATTTTTCAGATGAACAGATTTTTGTATGCATTCTTCCACTGATGTGCACTTTTTTCCCAGATGGATGCCCTAGTCCATATGCATTTTTGCAGTAAACTCATTTTTAAATGGCATATTTTGCACAAATTGCATTACAAACTGAAAATGATAATATTTTTATTAGCAAACTGCTAATTTTTTGAGTCCACATATAAAAAAGGAAGCCCACTGAATTTATCACACAACTGTATGTGATAGTGACAGTTCCTTGATTTAATATTACCACAGAGGTAACACATGCATGCATTTGGTCCAGGCTGAGGATCAAAGAGAGAGATGTCAAATGAACAACAAAACTGTGTTACTACACATGAATTGAAAGAACTTTGTTTGATAACTATAGGCTACCGGATACCAGATTAGAAGTAATGATTAGGTCTTCTGACCTTGAACTCTTATGGCTTTCCCAACAATATTTCGTAAATCTTTTCTTCTAAAGCCATATCTCTCTAAAGGCAAATATTTGATGTTTCCCTCATTTTCGTATGTCAGTTCTGTATTAAATATCTAGTCACTGATTGACAGCTCGCAAAATGTTATTGCAAATATAGATCGCTCTACACTGACTTATTCATTTTCTTTCAACATGGGAAGGCATCTGCCATTTTACATTTGCTTGGCACTCATTCCTGCTCTTGTAACTTCAGATTTTTTAATAGAACAACTCAGGAACATCAAGGTATGTGGCTAAACTTTATAAAATAGCTTTCTATTTTTCAGAACAATTATTCTTTCTGGAATTAGCATCTGCCACAGATGCACAGTCTGATCTTTCAATGACATGTCAAGCACTGTGATGCCTAGTCCCATGTGCTGTTTAGTCAGATATTATCTTAAAAATACCAAGAAAGGAACAACCAATACTATGGATTGCTTTCTTGGATTACTACACGATCCAGCTGCATGGTGTTTTATTTCAAGGGGGGATTGCTGAATGTAGTCCAAAAGAGGTATGAAAAGGTATACTCATAACAAAAAATATTTAATAGCTATCTTCATTTTCTAACTCAGATCTATAAAGATCCAATTGGATCGTAATTTCCGAGTAGTTCTTCAATTTTGAATGGCACTCCACACAAAACTGTAATTAGCAATTTCCTATCTAAAGTTAGGGTAGTACAAGGGAGCCTCATATCCAAGGCACACAGATACAAAATCAATTTAGAACTTCTCTCCCTATGAAGTATCTAAGAACTAGAGATTTCATATCAGTTGGGTAGTAGGGGATTTGTATTTTTCTGGAAAACATTTTCTTGGCATATCTCAGAAATGGGTTTGGTTCTCCTATGCAGGTTGGAGTAAGGAATTATTATTTTTTCTCTTGCATTAGCTGTGATCCTGATTATCTGTCATATAATGGCTCACCTTGACCATTTCCACACCATACTGATTCCCATCAGTGTCCCATCACAATTCCAAGAGCACCTTTGCTGGGATAAGAGGGCAATGCAAATGCTTCCCTTCGCACCCAGCCGGCTCCCTACAGAAGGGAGTGCGGATGACATGTGCCTTCCTTCTGCAGTGCAGCCAGCCTCTTTCCCATGCTATGCTAGTGAAGGAAGCACCTACATCGGGCTTCTACCCCCTCCCTGTGTCCACCGGTGACCTGAGTGTGGCACGATTGTGGGCACTGGACAGATTTATTCCATTAAGTGAATATCCCACGATTGTGACAGGTGGGGATGGATTGGGAATGGGACCATGATCACATCATGCAAAAGCACGACTCATGGACCGCTGCCATCACGTCCCCATCATGGGGTGGTGAGGCCATGCAGAAATGATCCTTTACTACATCCAAAGTTACACAAACAGATTTCCACTCACACAGTGGGCCTTATTTTTCATCTCTCCTTAGCACCCCAGATCTGCTTCCTGAACCCTGCAGAGAACATGTGGGGAGCTGCAAAGGTATTGGCAGATGCACTGTGCCAACAGTAGCTGTTCTGCTGGTGGGCAGACACTACTGGATACAATCCTTTATTCTGGGCTTTTAAAGATGCTGTTTAAATTCATTCCATATTCTATCATCATCCAAGGCGTAATAATTTCCTGCTCCTACAATCCATTTTTGGCCCACAGTAATGTCTGGATTAATCTACTGTGGTTGCTGGCTCAGCGACATGGAGAGCTGAACATTTTTGAGCCCTATTCTCAGTTTTTATCTGATAGGAAGTGGTAGTTTCAGTGAAGCTACCACTGAGAATGGAATAAAGATGTATATTGATAGGAAGATGTTGTGTACCATATAGTATACAATAGACAGACTCCTGGTTCTTATATGCTTAACACTTTTACTGTTCCTTTTTGTTGCAGAAGCGAAATACCATTGATGGGGTGAGTAGCTTTCTTGTTTTATTTAGAACACTGTACTTCTTCAGAAAGATGTAAACATTTCCAAAAATCTTGAAGCTCTGGAAAAAATCATTTCCCCCATTTTTTTCCTGAAAAAATTGGAATTTTTTTGAAAAAAAAATACAGAATGACAATCACTGTCATATACAGATTGGAAATTGTTTTGCTTCTTTAGGAACATAAAATGTATTATATATTTAGGTGATTAAAAAGCAAACCAACAGCACTTCTCCCATGTTTGTTCTGCAGTTAGTCACTGAAGATATATATATATTGACGCAATTAACAAACAGCACTGAAAAATATGTATCAAGAGCAGAAGAAGGAGGAGACTGAAATGTTTTACTCTTGACATATATTTCTGTTTGTTAATCACTTCAGTCTCTCTCTCTCTCTCTGATCCAATTATGCAATATTTTTGACATAAAATTAAATTTTGTGTATTAAAAGTACAGTTCAATCAGATAACAGTTACAAACTGAATTCTCTTCTTAAAAATTTTATTGTTTGTTACAAATTGAGTTAGAAGACCCTGCACTGTAAGGAACCTCTTTCGTTTTGCTACTTTATTAGATCCAGGGGGAAAAACAAGAAAAATTAAGAAACTATCAACATTAGTAAAATAAAGAAAAATATTTTGTCTCCCTAGTCTTCCATAGTGTGAAGTAGACTGAGAACTGAAAACAATGTCTTACACATTTTTTTAGAAATAATTTTGTGGGAGTAAATATGTCAAGAGACCCAGCATAGTGTAGTGTTTTGAGCACTGGACTATGAACATAAAGACCAGAGTTCGACTCCTTGCTTGGCCACAGAAACCTACTGGGTAACCTTTGGTGTCTCACATACTCTTAGCGCTCAGAAAACTCTGTGATAGATTTCCCTTAGGGTCACCATAGGTCAGAATTGTCTTGAAGGCACACAAGAACAACAAGTATGTGAACACCTTGTCTTAAATTATTTATAATTCTAAAAGTAAACATTCCAAAATCAAATTTTCCCTTTTTTTAATTTATAATTTTTTTCCAGGTCTTTAGAAACAATTGCTCCCACCCCCCAAAAAATGTTTCTTTCTCTCCCCCATACCTTCATATCTCAGTTTCTTCACCATTTTTTTTTATCTGTTTGTAGTGAATTTAAATTTTCTGAAATCTAGAATTATGTTAGAATAGAGCCATTAAATAGCACCTTTCTTTGGGGGTGGGGGCACGTATTACAAACTGCAATAATGTGTAACATTTCTTTAAATAGATGAGTTCCAGAAAGAGTGGAGGCAAAATAACCTACTGGTGATGAGGAAAAGCTTGCCATGGCTATCTGTGCAGAAATAGAGAAAAATTGTTTTGCCTACAGAGAAATAGCCCACTGTACATTTTTACCTCAAACTGTTGAGTGTAGCGTAGGAAGATCCTCCTGAGCATGTCCAGAGTGTCAAGTTACACTATTGTGCTATGCTCATGCTGAGTGTCCCAGGCAGGAAAAAAACACACTCAGGCCCTTTTTGCCCGGCATTTGCCATGTGAAAGGGCCTCTGGAGTGTTGTGCGATTGAGAGGAGCATTACAGATGACATCCTTGCAATTGTGTGACGCTGCCGGGGCCAGCAGGTGCCGATCGCGCACTATTTCACCTTCGGCTTGTAGCCAAAAATGGTGTGCGATTGCGCATCGCTCCAGGGCCGCACACGCTCTTACCGCGTGTGTGGAGCCTCCGGAGCCACAGCACTTGTGCTTCTTCCCCAGTGCAGCCTGGGAAAATGCCCGGGTGCACTGCGGAAGGAAGAGGGGGAGCCCTCATGTTGCCTGTCGCCTGGCCGCCAACAGCTGTGGAGCCGAAGCAGCGGGGATGTGAGAGCCTCTCGCAAGAGGCTACTCGTGCGATCCCCGTGCCCCAGCGCCGAGAAAAGGTAAGTTGCGGAAAGGGCCTCAGACACATTGTGTCTATACTAATCAGCTATACTAATAATCAGGATAGCCAATAGCAACCCAAATCTTGCCTAGTGGCAAGTCCTTTCTGGAGAAAGGAGTGAGGACAAGGAGTGTTTTGCCCTGGTGTGTGAGTAAAAAAGAAACTGCAGTTTGAATGCGGAGGACATAGAAACAGAAAGTCACTGAAAGTTTCTGGATGGGTTAGGGGTATAGATGAAGTGCTCCTGGGGTGCAATTTCTTTTAAGGAATTTGAAACAGGCCCAGTGGCTCTGTTTTCTGCTAAAGGAATCAATCTATAAGCTTCTATAAGCTTGTGTATCCAGAAAAAAACAGAAGCAAATAGGCTGCCCCCACCAAAGTTACTGGTTTATCTTTATTATTGACTCACCTGAGCCAGTGGCTGAGGGCACTGAGGTGACCCCTTTTTCCTCATTTTTCATCTAGCCTCATCCATTTGCCCTCCTAGCCAGGCCATTTCCAAACAACAGGGCTGTGCTGCTTCTGGGACAGGACAGCAGTGGTTGGCAGGTTATGCTTTCACACTACTTCATCACCAGCCCGCTGCCATCCCATCACCAAGCATCATGCTTCCACGGTTTTCACAAAATGGAAAAAACCATTATGTGCTTGTGATCGCACAATACACTCATCCCTCCCGGCTGTGCAGCAGCTGCAGAACTGCAATGGCAACACTTCCTTCTGTCCACAGCAATTGAAAGTGCCTGACTGCGCTGCGGAAGGAAGAGGCGGCACTATCACACTTCCTTCTGTAGGAAGCAAGCGGATGCAGAGGGGAGCATTGCTTATGCACTCCCTTCTGGACCTGGGATTGCAAAGCGGTGACACAGAAGAATGTCGTCATGCGGAAATGGTGTCAGTCTCCTATCACTAATAGTGTGAAAGGGTGGCTGCTTTCCTCGTGGAGCAGTCCATGTCAGGCTCCCCTACACAGTTACAGGAGGGTTGAAGAATAAAGAGATGCAAGGGACATTGAGGGTGGATTTGCCTACATTCCCACATCCACTTCTCCCTTTCAACCCCCACTTGTCTGGGAGCATTGTTTCCCACAGAATATCAAATACCAAAGCAAATGTCCTGTCCTCACAGTGCTTCTTGGAATCACTTTCTGACCATCTCCTACAGAAATACATTTGCATTACAAAAAGCAAAAGCACAATCTCTCCTGCCTTCTTTCTTTGTTTTCTTTATCCTTTAATTGAATGAAGATTCCTTCAGCAGCTAAACATCTGAGGCCCTTTCACACTATACAATTATAGCACTATGATTCCACTTTAATGGCAGGAATGGGGGGGATGAAGGCATTGCTTCTTTAAATAAGAACTCTGCCCCCAATGAAATTTTCTTTAGTCTCCATATTTCTATCACTGCAGTAATTTAAAACTTCAGCTGAGCATTTAGAAATACAGTTTAGGCATCCAAAGAAAGGTTCAGAAAAAAGTACCAAGGGAAGTGGAACGCAGTAAATGTAAGAGTTCTAGGTGCAAACGATTTTCAATGTCTGTAAAACTAGACATTTGGGATCTGAAGGAAAAATTCATGGTGTGTGTGTGTGAATTCTTATTGGGAGGGCAAAGCCATAATCCCCCCCTCCCATAGTTATACTGCTGCTTCCAGAGGAGTCCATCCTATGGACTCCTGAGGTTTATAGTCTGGTGAGACACTAGAGCTCAATGTCTGGGAATTAAGTGCCCCTCCCTAAGCAGCAGATCTCAGGATGCCATAGCATGTGGATGTGGCAATGGAAACATAGTGCTATAATTGGGTAGTGTGAAAGGGCCTCTGTCCTCTTGCCTACTCTGGTTTCATAGTTCTCATCCTCGTTTGTGTCTGCTTAAAGATCAATGGCAGAACCAAAGAACCTTTGAAGAATCCCTTGTTTTTGCACTAAAAAAGACCACTGAGTCTTAAAAGAATGAGATAATATATAAAAATATGTGATAATATATTATTAGTGCTTCATTCCTTCCTTCCAAATAAATTCCATGGTTGTCTTAGCAGAGAGATCTTTGTTCTGTCTCAACTTTGTACTTAAAAGTGTCATAAAAGTAATCTATTTCGTAAACATCCATATACACAAAGAGGTAACTAACTATCACTTTTACTTTCCAGCATCCTAAAGGCATAGAAATTTATTGGGTGAAAATTGATTGCCATGTTACTTCTCGATTTTCCCGCAATGTCATCACCAGCAGAGCAGTCAATCGTGCCAATATATCCAAGGAAGCTTTCTTTGATGTGGAGCTTCCTAAAACAGCCTTCATTACCAACTTTACCATGTATGTAAAATATATTGCTATTTCTCTGCACTCACTCTTGATGTCAATTTAGAAATATTTAATTCCACAAGGTCCAGTAGCAGAGTTGATGTCACAGAATGGTAGAATTCGCAAGGGTCATCTTTCCCAACTCACCATGCTTAATCCTGCAGGAAATCTAGACCTGCAATCTAGACCTACAATGAATGGTTCCCATATCAAACTACTCTTTCAATAAAGACAGATCTCCCAATGTTCAGCCAAAATGTACTTTTCTGTAACTTAACTGGATTTGTCCTGTCCTTGAAGTTAAAAGAGAAGTTTTTGTCCTCTTCTATCTGATAAGACAGACCTTCAGTTATTTGAATAAAGCTATCATACCTCCCCTGAATGTTTCCTTTGCCAAGATAAACACAACCAGGCTGTTCAACCTTTACTCACAGAACCTGTTATTTATGTCACTGGCAATCCTCACTGACCTTCTCTGGTCTAATCTGTCTACATCTTTCTTAAAATGTGAAGTCCACAAGTCAATACAATGAAGTTTGAGCAGTACAGAAGAAAGTAATTTCGTGCAGGACTAGAATAAAATTGCATTGTCTTCTTTCTTTCTTTCATCACACTTCTGCTGGCGCATGCAGTTTATGATCAACTTAGGCCATTTCCGCACCATACCTGCTTCCATTGTACTCCCGTTGTGGTTCTGGCAGCGCCTTTGCCAGGAATGCAAATGCACAATGCAAATGTTCCTCTCCACACTTGGCCAGCTCCCTGTGGAAGGGAACACAAGCAACACACGCCTTCCTTCTCCAGCCAGCCTCTTTCCCTGCTGTGCTGGGGAAGGAAGTGTATGCTTCTGCCCCTTCTGTACAGCTGGTGGTGATGACAGCACTGCGCAATTACGGATGCTTAACAGATTTTTTTCCATTAAGCGAATATCCCATGATCGCAACGGGTGGGAATCATTGGCTGCAGGACCATGATGACATCATGCGACAGCACGACTTGTGGACCGCTGCCAATGTGTCCCCACTGCAGGATGGCGACGCCATGCAGAAATGGCCATAGTCTTGAGACAAGAGTTTGACAGTATCTGGTTACAAATAGTAACTTCTTTACAATGTGTTCCTTTCCCCATAACAAAAGTCTAACTACGTGACACCATGATTATAACTGAACAAAGGATAACTCTGCCCTTTTGCACCATGGCTGTAATTCCGGTTATTTATTTATTTTTTATTTAGGGGGTGTAGCTTCACTAAATGGCAGAGAAGGAATAGTTCAAGTACTGGCTTAGGCTATGCTCATGAAGTTCATTAAAGCAACCAACCAAGTAACTATTTTGGTTACTTTCAAGAAACAGGAAAGGAAAGAGTTACTGTGATGGTGATAGGAATTAACTAACTTACAGGGCTTGTGTAATTATAATTAATTAGTTATAATAATTAATTATAAGTTAATTATAATTATAGTAAACTAAGTAACTTATTGCTTTTGAAACTTTCCCAAGCTCGTTCCAAGATCCTTTTCACATGTACTACTGTCAAACTAAATATTACCCATCCTATATGTTTGATACAGAACCTGCTTGGTATAGTGATTTGAGTGCTGGACTAGGATACTGGGAGAGTTTGAATCTCTGCTCAGCTGTGGAAGCCCACTGGGTGAGCTTGGGCAAGTCACACTCTCTCAGCCTCAGATGAAGGCAAAGGCAAACCGCCTCTGAACAAATTCTGCCAAGAAAATCCTGTGGTAGGTTCACCTTAGGGACACCATAAATGAGAAATGACTTGAAGACACACAACAGCAATATGTGTGATGCTTCTTTTTCTTTCTTTCTTATGCCTTATTGTAGAACTCTGCCAGAGATACAGAATTGTTGCCCTTCCCCTAAAATGAGATTCCATCTCAGTAATGGGGAGGCATTCTAGAATGCTAAGCATCCTACATGCCTTATTACATGTAATCTGATGGATTGCTGTCATAGAGAAATACCAATAAAGATATGTTTATATCTGCAAATGTACCCTTCAACAGGACGATTGATGGTGTCACCTATCCTGGAACCGTAAAGGAAAAAGAAGTTGCCCAAAAACAGTATCAGCAGGCAGTTTCAAGTGGACGGACTGCTGGTCTTGTGAAGTAAGTGTGAGACCTTACATTTAGGTTTGTTATTTCATGCCTAATCCCAAACATTTATTTCTAATGAAGAGATCTCAAAAGATATGTACCCAGGTGCTACAAATATTCAACATGGACTCTGAGATTTTATTTACTATGGGCACCGTATGTTAAAAGTTAGACCTATGCCTACATACTTGGAAATCAAAGTCAGCTTGTAAATAAAACTTGCTTCTAAGTAAAAAGGGCTAGAATTCAAGTCCCACTGTAAAAAAGCCCCAATATAAGCAATGTAAACAAGTCCCACTGTAAACAATGAGATGAGGTTTTATTTGTCATTAGCATAGCACACATTTCTCTTATTAGGGCCTGGGCTACAATCCTATGTTTTCAATAAATCCCACTGAAATTAGCAGCATGTATTTATAACCAACCCTCAAAAAGATTAAATCTGTGTAACTCAGTTGAACCTTGTGTGTTTACAAACATCAGTTTATTTTTCACCCAAATATACAAAGTATACCATAGTATTTTCAAGATAGTCACCAGAACAATTTAAATAATATAGGCAAACCAAAATATATGTTTACGTGATAAATGTAACCAATCTACATAGTTAAATTTGAACAATTAACATGGGTGTAGAATATTCAGGGATAGCCATGTTGGCCATGCAGCAAAATACAACATAATCCAAAATTCACAAGTAGCGATACATTTTGGGGGCCAGCCACAAAGCACAAAATACATTATGAAAGCTTTCAAAGTTTCACTGGCTTTTTCATCAGGCAAGAATGTTAAAAAATCATACAGGAGAAAAATGGTGATGATGTTGGAGTCACAGGCCTACATTCTGTCTGAGATGTCGTCAGTTAAGTGGTATTGAGGGATTTCAGTATAGGATACTCTCCATATTGTCCTGGAGATTCTTGCCTGAACAGGTAACAAGTGTGTTTACAGGCCTTCGGTTGCTTAGTATGGGCACCATTATGTGTTGATGTGCATCCAAATTTGACATCCTAGTTACACACATTTAAATTCAGTGACCCTTGACTCTTATTTAAGCCCTTGAGTTTTCCTTGCAGTTCGTTGGTCATTACCGACAGGTGTGACATTCAGCCTATCTTACCCATCTCTGGCAAGACCATCATGAGACCAAAATGGACATCTAGGCCTCGTTACCCTAAAAGATGGGGGACCCTGAAGTCCACTCTCAATGACAGCATCTCCTTTTAATTAGGAGAATTATTAGCTCAAGAGAGACCTGAGAGAGGAGGGTAATGCAGAATCTTTTCACCTGTACTAATTGTAGAAAGGACTCCAGTTAAAAGTTAAACAGGATGTTTTATTGGAAATTAATAGACACACACACAAGAAATCAAGCAATCTCATGAATCATACTATTGAACGAAAAGGCAAGAAAGAGAGATTTGAGTATAAAGGGTGATATTTACCATTCCTGAAGCAGAAAATTGAAATGAAGTAGCTTGAGCAGGAGTTTGAGGACAACATGGAGGAATGGATGCCTGGAGTGAAGAGTGATGCCCAACGTGCTAGCACGTTGGTGTGTTGCCAATTACCTGGCCTGGAGCCCAAGTTTTTATACTCAATTTCCTACCCTGAAGGAGTGTGTGTTAATGGCTTTTTTGCAGAGCAAACAAAGGGGTCTGGAATGGGCTGGTTGTCTTAGCTTTAGGTGACAAAACATCAGTGGGAGTCCTATCAGTTTCTTAATGTCCTGGTAAGGTAAAGTGAATGGGGAAGGTCTCTGTAGGAAATGTGCACAGCAGGGGTGCCTGGGCAGTTTACTATTGCTATTGTATTTGGAGGTAGGGTCATTGAAAGAATTGTCCCAAACCCATTAGCATCTTGAACTTATGATCTGGCCATGCTGAGGTCATCTTGACCTAGCACAGCTTACACTGCTTACAGCTAGTGTCCTGCTACTGCACGCTTTTACAGTCATAAGTGTCCAGATTTGTAGGAAATATATTTCTTGCCAATTTTGCTGTCCAGCAGAATAGGGGGTGTAAAGTGTGGTAACAGTCCCCTCTCTACCAAATATCCAAAAGTAATTACAAGTGGACATGATTTGCATGGGGAAAGTAAAACAGGGGAAGGATCCTTAGCTTTATCTCTGTATACCACTTGTCCCATGAACTCCCCTCATTAAGCAGCTCTTCTCTGAAACCTCATGGGGTATAGCATCTAGGTGATGGGAAGGCAGCAATGAAGTTAAATACCCTCTTTGTATTTGATATCCCCTCCTACTCCAAATCATACTGCAACCCTGCTACTTTTTAGGTGATTGATGGAGTCTTGGTTTTCTGGATCCTAGTCCCCACTGAACTGCTAATTTGAGATCTTGTGGTGTGCCTTCCTTACCACTGCAGGGGTAGCCTTGCTGACCATAAAACAAAAGAAAACAACCACCACCACCAAAACCCATCTTAAACAAAGTCTGTGAGTTTCAAAAGCTACCATGATGTATTTTGTGCCTTTCGGTTGGCCTAATTAAGGTATCACCCCAAGCTGTATTTTTGGATTTTGTATCCTCTTTTTCCTTTAGTGTTTAGTATTCACTCCCACTATTTCCTGGACTGCTCATATTTTGTACGTGTGAACCTTGTATGTTCATGCTTTAAAACTGTAACCAGCAATGTGCCCAATTCACAAATTATTTTGGTAGCTTTCGTAAAAGCTATAGAACTCAAATCTGGTGGTTTTAACCTTTTTTTCATGTCAGACAATCCAACTGATGGAAATTTCTGAATATAAGTTTCCTTATGGAGCAATGCCATCATTAACATCTGCAACAGAGACCCTTCTTCAGGTGATTCTACCTGGATATTTTAGGTGGGGACACCTTGTTTTTGAGGGCCAGCATGATGTAGTAGTTTGAACATTAGAGTACGAGCATGGAGACCAGGGTTCAATTCCTCGCTTATCCATAGAAACCCACTGGGTGACCTTGGGTGCATCACACAATCTCAGCACCAGAAAACCTTGTGATAGGCTCACCTTGGGGTTGCACATAACAACAATGCCTTGTTTATGGAACATCCAGCTCAGACAAGCAGAGGAGGCAGAGGCTGAAAGTAATAGCATTTCTCATTCCTTTTTGGAAGAGCTAGTGCCAGTGTTGTTACTTTTAGCATTAAAACCAAGAGAGTGTTTTATTTCTGAGTAACATTCCTTGCTATGTTAATTTGTTATTTAGGGAACAAGTTTGGGCATTTGGAGACCCTTTAGTATTAGTAACTGGTTTTTCAAAAAAATTAAAACTAACATGCCAATAGCAAGTAATGTGGGACATTACTCTTAGAAAATATGTTTTAGACTTAAAATTAAAATTTCTATGTGCTGTTATGGACACATAGGCCCTTTCCACAACTCACCTTTTCTCCACGCTGGGGTGTGGAGATCATGCAAGCAGCCTCCAGCGAGAGTCTCTCATGTCCCGGTTCCTTCAGCTCCGCAGCTGCTGGCTGCTCACATGAGAGCCCCGCCTCTTCCTTCCGCAGTGCAGAAGGAGTTTCCCAGGCTGCGCGGGGCAGGAAGTGTGAGCACCACAGTTCTGGAGTTCCGCACGCATGGCAAGTGCACGTGGAGCCCCGGAGCAATGCACAATCACGCACCATTTTCAGCTTAAAGCCAAAAATGAAAAAGTGTGCAAGCGGTGCCTGCCAGACCCTGGAGCATTGCGCGATTGTGAGTGCATCGTGTAGACTGCTCCTCACATTCGTGCAACACTCTAGGGGCCCTTTTGCATGGCAAATGCCGTGCAAAGAGGGCCATACATTTCCATTATTCAGATACAGAATGAAACTGTTCTTTTGACCAAGGGTTGTAATAACCAGTTTGTGATTGTGATTCTTTTTACTGAAGAAATTACTTATATCTTTAAGATGATGCTGTTTGTTTATTTGATGATTATTTTGTAATTTCATATAATTGAATTATTATTGTTGCTGCTGTTCAAACTGAAAAGTGGAAAAGTGACACATTTTTAAAAATTCTTTTTCAATGACATACTTGTGGTTTTCTTTGTGTATACATACTTCATTCAACATCTGAAGGGCTTCTGGAAGGAAAACTGAGAAGTTCAGTGTTTCAGTGAACATTGCAGCAGCCAGCAAAGTGACTTTTGAGTTGACCTATGAGGAACTCCTGAAACGAAGCTTTGGAAAATATGAATTGTTCATAAAAGTGAACCCAAAACAACTTGTCAATAAGTTTGAGGTAAGTTCCACCATCATTTCCCTTGCACTCAGTAATAGTTCTGCCTTATAGCAATAAACTATATTCTATTTTTTTGTTTTTTTAAATTTCTTTTTATTGTTCAAGAGTGCCTCCACACACCAAACCCAACATCAATCGTATCAATCCATAGTGATACATATACACATATAAATAACAACAATAAAGGCAGAAAACAAAAAATAACAAAAAACCATCAAATATAAAAGATAGAAGAAAAAAAAGACAAATCCAAACAGTATATATCTCAACCCACCATTACACTTAACAAAATAAATAGCTCAGAAATAGATCAATCTTTATATGCACATGTCTGCTTCCTAAGGTACCAGACAATCACTAAAACTGCTCTTGATTAATATTGTGAGATATTACAAAAGATGAATTAAAAGGGGATTTTTATCTTCTGGTGTAATACAAGCTACATCATTCACTTTACATTCATTGAGTACTTTATAAATGATATGCAGTATTTTAACTTTTCATAATCAAACCCATTGGTTTAGCTTATCCCCTATTCCCAAGAGACAATAAGAAATAAAGTCTGTATATCTATTAACAAGAACTTCCCCCATTTCTCCTTCCATAAATTCTTCATACATTCTCATTCCTGGTTAACTAATTCCAATAAACAATAAACTAAATTCTATGAACAGCATATGATAATGTATTTGGAATATTTTTCATGAGATGCAAATACTCTACATTTGGGGATTTGACCTTTGTGAATTTGATTTTTCGCAAGGTACATGCCTGCCTTCCCCTTTTCTCCTCTTCTCATTCCCTTGTGTTTTACCAGGTGCAGAGAAGGAAGGCAAGTGCCTGGACAAAAGGCAAGAAAATGGGTGGGGAGGCACCTGTGTGCTTTCCTTCTCCCCTCCAGAGCCCCCCCCACCCATTCCCTTGCCTCTGTCCCCCACACTGAGAACTCATGCTGAAGGAAAAGGCAAAGGAATGGGGGGGAGGCTCATGTGAGCTTTCTCCCCTCTGGACCCTCCTCCCTTTCCTTTGCCTCTGGACCCAGTGTGCAAAAGGCAAGGCAATAGGAGGGGGGAGCCCTGGAAATGAATAGGAGGGGGATTGCAGGGGAAGTTATTCATTTTTTTTTAACTTTCATGAGGGTTCTGCACCTTGAACCCTTGCAAAA
The DNA here is from genome assembly GCA_948472985.1 of Iguana delicatissima. NCBI lineage: Eukaryota > Metazoa > Chordata > Lepidosauria > Squamata > Iguanidae > Iguana > Iguana delicatissima. The sequence goes on from CAOKZL010000963.1 coordinate 184,511, forward strand.
GTGGAGAGGCCACAGTATTGGTTAATTTAAAATATTTCTGCACTGCTTTTGAAGAGAAACCTTCTGCAAGGTGCTTCCCCCCCCCAAAAAAGTGAAAACAATGAAATTTAATATACAGCTAAGTAACATAACTAAAATACAGTTAACTAAAACAACATAAAACACTTAAATAGTCACCGTTGTTAAAATTACGATACAAAAGATGGATCTACATTCAGTTAAAAGCAGCCAAGAACAACCAGGTTTTCAAGTGCATAATCATGGAAGCTGGTGTACATACAACCTGGAGAAGGTCATTCTACAATGATGGGGCTACCAGAGAAAAGGTTCTGTCTCTTGCATGCAGAAGTCCAACAGATCTTACCAATTGATCTGTGTGGCCCTTGGTGTTCCAGAGCATTCCTGCACTTGGTCTAGAAGACTTAAAAGGGTTGTTTTCTCGCTTTCTATTCTTTGAGAATGTGGTATGTATTTCTGTGCTGTGTTTGAGGACCTTCCAGGTTATTCTTTCAAGTGGGTCTCCCAGCTTCGGCCCCAAAGTCCTGTTCTGTGCTAGTGTCACCACTCTCAAGTTCCACAATGAATGTTCCTGTGTGCCTTGGGAACAGTTTGTTTAGTGGTATGTGGGGAGGCTTGAATTTATGAAGATGAATTTATGAAACTAGCAAGAATTCTTATTTTTCTTCCAAAAAAATGCATTTGCCTACTGTTTTTCTTGTTCTTTTATTCTGGTTGATGGCTACCAATTTCAATTAACATTACAGATTGAGGCAAACATCTTTGAACCTCAAGGTATCGCTGACCTTGAAGTAGAAGGAACGTTCCTCACCAATGAGTTGCTCCCAGTTGTGCAAAAATCCTACTCAGGCAAAAAGGTAAGTCTTAAAATGAACAGTCCTCATTGGTTAGGAAGTATTGTTGGTATGACAGAAGGCAGGCTAAATCAGCTAAAAGTCAAAGCAATTTGTCTAAAAGCACTGTTGTCATACACAGAAAGGGCTATGGAAATACATAGTTCTTTAGCTGTTCACATGAGAGCAGCATTGATGGTCATGTTTGACATGTCATGGAGAATTGGAATGATCTCGTAAAAGTGAAGGAGAACAACAGTGTCACCAGCCTTTTATCAGGGCCATGCACATACAGTTCTGTCTCTGGAGATAAAAATTGTATTTCTAACACTTATCTAATGGATGTTAGGAATCATGGATCCTTGGCCCTTTTTGCACCTTACCTCGTCGTGGCAGTGGAGAGCGGCGCTCGCACGAGCAGCCGCTCATGCTCGCTGCCCACGACAGTCCTTCTGCTTCCCACATCGGCTTCCTCGTAGTGCGATCGTCGCGCTAGCACCCAGTCCCTTCCTTCCGCAGTGCAGTCTGGGAGCTGTAGGCTGCGCTGGGGGAAGGAAGCGTGACTGGCCCAGCTCGCCGAAGCACCGCACGCAGGTAAATGCACGAGGGCGCCACGAGCATTGCGCGAGCATGCAGTATTTTCAGCTTACAACCGAAAATAAAAAAATGCGTGCACGCCTCGCTTTAGCCTCATGAGTGTTGCGTGAGTGGGAGTGCGTTGTACGGAGCAACGCTCCCATTCACGCTATGCTCAAGGGGCACTTGCGCAAAAAAAAAGGCATGTGAAAAGGGTCCTAGATCTAAGTCTTGCTGTAAGTCGCAAGCACAGCAGACCTACTGAATCAATGGGATAAACCTATTCGTTGACTCATTTTTCAACATTTGATTCAATTAGTCTGCTCTAGTTTAGACTAACCAGTAGGATTCGAGCCAATATTTCCAATATTTCCTTGAGGAGGAAGAACTAAAAAAAAAAAGGTGAGGCAGTGAGAAAGGAGCAAGAGAAGATGAGTCAGAAGTTACAGTCAAAGTTCTGGGGTGTCAGATCCTTTAGTTATCTAACTCCATGAATTGACTGCTGGTCTTTTTCTTATTAGAAGCTTAAAGACACAGTACGCCATATGGGAATACACACAGGAGTGAATAATATTATGCTCATCCCACTTCTCAAAGTGGCGGGGAGTTCCAGGTGCCCAGCACTGCAGGATACTTATGATAATATAGTTGTCATTAGTAATAATTCTAAATTTTAATTTGCTCTCACCTGACTGTCTACATCTCTTCCCTAACCATATGTAATGTATATATACTTGAAGCTAGACAGCACCTTGGGCTTTACAAAGCAAGTGCTAATAACCTGGCAGTGTGTTCCTATGAGAACTAATTGCTGGGGCGCTTTCCTTAAGTCTCTTGAATCACCAGAAGAGGCCATGGGTTCCTCCCCTCCTCAGTCCTGGTGAAAAGTGCAGTTAGAAATGGGACGAATCCAGAATTTTCCAAATCTGAATCCAGATCCGAATCCCTGGAAGGTTCTGCGAATCCACGAATTTCACAAATCTCGAATCTTTCAAATCCTTTTTTACAAGAGGGTTTAAAAAGCAATGGAAACAAAGTACTTCTACTGAAGTGTTTTAAAGCAGAATTTGACATCTTTGGCCCTTTTCGCAACTCACCTATTTTCAGCACTGGGGTGCAGTACTCATGCAAGCAGCCTCCGGAGAGAGGCTCTCGCTTCCCAGCTTCTTTGGCTCCGCACGAGCTTCCTGCTTGCATGAGAGCCCCACCTTTTCTTTTCCCAGTGCAGCCTGAGACCTTCCCAGGCTGCACTGGACAGGAAGTGTGACCAGCCTGACTCCCAAGGCTCTGCACGCAAGGTAAGTGCACGTGGGGCCCCGGAGCAATGCGTGACCATGCAGCATTTTCGGCTTCAAGCCGAAAATGAAAAAATGCGTGAGCGGTGCCTGCCGGGCCCTGGAGCATTGTGCAAATATGAGTGTGGTGTGTGGACCGCTTCTCACATGTGCGCGACGCTCAAGGGACCCTTTCACATTGAAAATGCCATGCGAAAAGGGCCTTTGTTTAACGAAAAACAAATTAAATAATAGTTTTCACTATCAGGAAAACATACCGATATACTTCTTATTAAGAATTACATGTAATTTGGAAGTAGCTCCAGATGTTGGAGTTGACTCCTGGGTTGACTATTCCAAAACAAAACAAAACAAAAAAGGGCAAGGATAATCTTGGGAAAGACACGCTCTCTCAGCCTTAGCAAAAGCCTAGGCAAAGACAAACCTACCTCTGAAGAAATCTGGCCAGGACAATTGTCATAGTTTTGCCTTAGGATCTCACCAGATTGAAAATGACATGAAGACCCTTTCTACATTTTCCTGTCTGTGTAAACAGGGCCACATACTACAGTACAGAGATAATCCAGGTCAAAACTGAATTTTTCTTTGCATAGCTCCTTATGGCATCTTGGGGTTTGTAGTTTGATGATGCACTAGCACACTTTGGCAGAGAAGGCCGTGACACCTTGTCCAACTACAAACCCCAGAACTGTGTCTGAAAGAGCTTTGCAAGGAAGCCATGCAAAGGAATCTTCTTCAGCTGTCCTTGAAATCTCAAGAACACTGTTCTTTCCAGTCAAGTCTCAAGTCTCATGTCCTGCAACAAGGAAGGTGCTTTAAAAAAACAAAAACACCAGCCTCTATCCCAGTCTCAATTCTCTACCCTGATGTCCAGTCTCAAGTCCTAAAACAAGGAAGGCACTTAACAAAAACAAACACCAGCCTCTAGTCCATTCTCAATCCCTACCCTCCAGTCTCAACTCAAAAGAATAGGAAGAAGAGAATAATTACCTTGCAGAGGGAGGCAGCCATGGGGGCAGGCAGCAGGAACAAGCTTGATCCGTGCAGGCCTGATCTGGGGCTCTTGCGCCAGCTCAGGCCTCCAGGTGAGCAGGAAAGCAGCTCTTGCTGGCCCTGGACACCCGCGCAGGCCCGATCCAGGGCTCTCGCGCCGGCTCAGGCCTCCTGGCATGCAGGAAAGCAGCCCTCGCCACCCCTGTGTGCCCGTGAAGGCCTGATCTGGGGCACTCGCGTCAGCTCAGACCTCTGGGCATGCAGGGATTTGAAAGATTCAATTTGCCGGTTTTGGCCCAGGGATTTGGATCTGCGAATCTTGAATCCTTCCCAAGGATTCACAGATTCAGTTGGCCCATCCCTAGGTGCAGTCATTATTTGCTTCTGTGTGTAAAGAGCAATAGAAGTCTCAGTTTCCATGAGAAAGAAGCTAAAAAAGGGCATAGGGACAGGGACAGTTGCATTTCAGCCCTGTAAACTAGCAGTCTTTGGGGTGATTTATCTTTTTCTACATAGCTGGGTTTTTTGGGGGGAGGGGTGTTAAAAAATAAAATAACAGCAGGAAATCTGTTAAAATAAAAAACAGTTCCCAAATATTTTCTGTAAATACATTTTCCAGCTCCCCGTGTCCAAACCATAATAATAACATAGCCAAACATAAATTGTACAAAAGAAGAACAGTAAATAAGGGAAACGGGTTCTCTGAATGAAGCCACATTTTCTATAAGGCTTATATTCTTTATTTGTTTGCTGAAATCTAAGATGGAGATGACTACTCTTCTTCTAGGGCCGTGTGTTTTTCAGTCCCACTATTGATCAACAACGAACTTGCGACAACTGCACAACTTCTCTGTTGCAAGGAGATTTCCTCATAAAATATGATGTGAATAGAGATTCACCGAGCAACTTACAGGTAAATCTACATTTTTGTTATTTGGATTCACACACCAGGACATAAAGCTCATAATAATGCTATTTCTACATCTTATCCTTGTGTTTCAGATGGTCAATGGATACTTTGTACACTTTTTTGCACCAAAAAATCTTGCACGTTTGCCTAAGAATGTTGCCTTTGTAATAGATGTCAGTGGCTCCATGTCTGGGCAGAAAATTCAACAGGTAACTGATTACTGTGAAACCAGTCTTAGTAATGCCTTTATAAGGCCAGCTGTATAGCAGAAAAGATCATGACCTATACATTTATACTCCGAGAAAATATTTGTAACTTTTAAGGGCTGGGCTGCACACTTAAAAGTATGTTTTCTCAGAGAGTCAGTCTAGTCTAGTGGTTTGAGTGCTGGACTAGACGTTGGGAGACGAGGGTTTGAATCCCCGCTCAACCAAGGAAACCCAGTGGGTGACCTTTGGCAAGTCACACTCTCTCACCCACAGAAGGAAGCAATGGTAAACCTTCTCTGAACAAATCTTGCCAAGAAAACCCCATGCTAGGTTCAACTTAGGGTCGCCATAAGTTAGAAATGACTTGAAGGCATGCAGCAGCAGCAGCAACAACAACACATAGTTGTCCCACTGTGACTTCAGAATATAGCTGAGGTGTGTGTATCCGAATGTCACTTCCATGGTTTAAATTCTTCAATTACCAAAATCCATGCCAAATGCACAATTATAACCTAGCCTTCTTTAAGATGTGTTAGTCTTATAGAGGTAGTCACGCATAGGCCATTTCCGCACAAGACTGTTATAGCGCTATGATTCCACTTTCAACATCCTAGGGAATCCTGGGGTTTGCATTTTAGGGAGGGACCAGCTGCCCCCTCCCTAAACTGCAAACCCCAAGATTCCCTAGGATATTGAAAGTGGAATCATAGCACTATAACAGACTCATGCAGAAATGATCATACTTCTAAAGTACAAGTCCCAGAAAGGGATGGCTGGAGGTTTTGTTTCATTTTAGAACTGAATCTAGTAGATTTTTCCAAAATTCAAATGTGGATATTAGTGAAACTGATATTAGTAAAACTGACGGATGTGCCCATCCCACAAGGATGAGCAAAAATTTAATTCCAAATAATTTTTGATAATAATTTATGAACATTCTCACAATTCATATGTGAGAAAACACAAAACTGATAGAAGCACAGAAGTTACATGACGAAAAACATCCTATCTTGCCTTTCAAATGGTGCCATGAGACTATATTTATGAGTACGTCTTGGGTTCAGTTGGCGGGCCCAGGCTGCAATTATTAATTGCAAGCTGATCAATTCAGTTTCAGCACATGAATACAGGAGACAAGACTATGTTTTTTCTTAGCAGTAGAACCAAATATGGGAGGAGTTGATTTTGAAACAGAGTTATAACTTTTGAAATGACAACCTTGCACTCCTAACCTGAGGGATACGAGCTATTTACATAGAGACAAAAGGCCTAAAATTAGGATGTATAAATCTGCAAATTTCATTTTTGTTGCCTTTCTTAAAGTCTCATTAACAATCTCGGCACATCCAGGTTCTTTGTACAGGAAAAATATAGTACTGGCCTGCTACAAATAGTGATTCTACTAGCTTTGCATGTTGAGATGAAAGTCCACAACCCAATAGACACCCCTCCCCACCATAACCAGAATCTGAACAGAAGTATTTTATCCACTTGAATAAGCATTACAAAAGGAAAAAAGTGAACCACTTCCCAGGACTTGAGAGTTAGAAACATGTGAGGAAGGATGGTAGTGCAACCAGAGGAAGGAGAGAATGAAGGGGGTGGGAGTGGGGCTGGGGATGAAGAGGACAACAACAGCAATAGATTATGGGAAGAAGAGAAAGTGCAGCAGCTGAAGAATGGCCAGGGTGGACAGACCAGTGTGGTGCAGTGGTGTGAGCACTGGACTACAAACCTTCGGGACCAAGATTCGATTCCCACTCAGCCATGGAAACACACTGGGTGACCTTGGTCATGTCACACACGCTCGCTACCAGAAAAATCCTGTGATAGGTTTGCCTTAGGGTTGCTTTAGGGTTTGCCTTAGGGTTGCCACAAGTCAGAAATGACCTGAAGGCACTCAACAGTGATGGAGTCTTCTTCTTTGGAGGTTTTTAAGCAGAGGCTGGATGGCCATCTGTCGGGAGTGCTTTGATGTGGGTTCCTACATGGCAAGAGGTTGGACTGGATGGCCCTTGTGGTCTCTTCCAACTCTATGATTCTATGATTCTGTGAATAACAACAACAACAGCAACAGGGGTTGAGTAAGGGGCCCTTGAGAAAAAAGTGTCCCTTTCAAGTAAGAAGAACCATAGAGAACTTCTAAATACTGACCTTTTTTCATGCCCTCATCCAAATTTTATTTTTATTAAAGGCAAAGGAAGCATTGGCAAAAATAGTCGAAGATTTAAAAGAAGATGATCACTTTAATATCATACTGTTTGAGAGTTCCGTATCTAAATGGAAAGATAGCTTACTTAAAGCTACTCCTGAGAATGTGAAGGAAGCAAAGGAATTCATTGCAACTATTGGTGCCTCCGGAGGTAAGTACTAGACACAAATTGACAGAAATCTCTCCTGAAGATGTAACGAGTTTTTACATTGACTTTTTTTACTGCTTTAAGTCTCTCAAGTTTCCATGCACAGGAGTCACAGACCAAGATCCAGTTTTGATGGTGGTGATGTGTAAATTTCCACGAGTAGACTTACAGAGAGTTTGAGGTGCTGATGCGGGAGAATGAAGGCAGAGATTCTGGAAATACACAAGGGAACTTTCCCAGGGCACAGCAATGATCAGTCAGTAGCAGTTGGGGTTGGGGGTGAACTGCTTCCATGTAGCAGCCATTAAGCTGCTGAGTAAAACCGTTGTGTCAGGAAGTATTGGATGCTTCCTTATGTGAGAATGGAAAAAAAAAGACCAGTTAGTGGAATCCCAGCTATCACTACTATAGAGTGGAGAAGACTCTGGCCATTTGCTTGTTCCAAATGTATAGTGTCATACGCTACCAAACTTGCTTTTTCAAAGGCCATCACTGTAAGCCTCTTGAATATCCCCAAAGAAACTTTGAACTGTGGAGAAATACTACTTTAGAGTTAGGAGATGCCCTGTCTGTTCCAGAGAAGGTCTTGGTTCCACCTTATTGATCTGAGCATGAAACTCTATATCCAAGTAGTCTATACAAAACAGGGGTGTAGATTGGTACTGTCAGATAGAAACATCTGTTCAGAAGTGTATGAGCAGCAGAAAGGCAGAAAGACAAAAAGCTTAAAAGCAGTAAGATGCCAAATTCCTTGAAGAAATCTTTTCTTGTCTAGCCTGGTCAAGGTATTAAGCTTGCAAGGTATCCTTCTTTAAGAAGAAGAAGAGGAAGAAGAATCAACTTAGACAAAAAACGGCTAAAATAAGCCCCCACATAATCCCCCCCATAAAAAGTTCAGTCTTATGAGTTCATGATTAGGAGAGAGGAACCCCAAATTCTATTAGATGCTAGTGCCCACTAATATGAGACTGATCCTATTACATCCCCGATACTCAGTAATACACTAAGCAAGTATGTACGTTACCAGTAGATGTGCTATTGCCAACTTGTTTCCCCACCCAGCCTCCACCCCAAAGAAATGCATTACAGATACAGAGACCTGACGTTAGAAAACCTCCTCTGGATTTAGGAGTTCATGACATGATTGGGAACCCTTTTTCAGCTGGAGAGCTGAACAGATCCCAGGATTGTTGGGAGTCAAAGTAGTCGACCCATAGCAGAAAGTGAATGGAAACACTCCTGTCATGTGTCCCCATCTGTACGAAAGGGACACTAGAGTTTCACATAATGCTTGCTTTTGCAGGCTGGTGTGTGTGTGTGTGTGTGTGTGTGTGTGTCCACTATCCTGCTCCCCACTAAAAGAGCAGGGAGAAAAGTGACAGAGGGAAATGCTGATGAATGAGCAATAAGATCAGGGAAAGAAAGGCCAGTGCGGAAAATGTTAGAGGAGGAGAAAGAAGAGAAAGGTAGCAAAGAACAATTTATTAAAATATTTATGTCCCACTGTATACTCAAAGATCTCAGGGTGGCATAGAATGAAATCAGTGTACACACTGTGAAACATTTTTTGCAGTCTAAAAGCATATTAAACTCCTTAACAAATTAAAATAGTTAAAACATGTATGCGCACAAACTGGATAAAATCATTAGATTCCAAAGGCTGTAATAAAAAAAAGATACTTTTTTTGTTTTATTTAACTTTATGCTTTACATAATTGTACAAATTATAACCAATGTTTATAATGTATATTACACATACTCATACACTGGATATTTCAAAACATTGAATTGTACCTCTAACATTACTTCATAAATACATATGATATTAAATTACAATGTTGCGTAAATTTAGTTCTGAGAGTAAGACTTTTATGTAACTACATCTGTTTAATTTATAAAATAAAAAGAAAAAAATTGTTAGTTCCAATTCACTTTCTAATTTCTATTAATTTCTATTACACTTTCAATAACTTTTGAGTTTCTCATTCGTATCCCAGGGCCTTTCGACACTACACTGTTATAGTGATATTATTCTACTTTCAACATCCTGTGGAAACCTGTGGTTTGTAGTTTACTGAGGCCAAACAGCTCTCTGGCTGAGAATTCTAAATGTCCCTCCCTAAACTGCAAACCCCAGGATTCCACAAGACACTGAAAGTTGAATAATAGCACTATAACAGTGTCGGGCAGAAGGCCCTAAGTCTCTTGCAGCTTCTTTTTCCCATTTCTGTAAAAAAGATACATTTAGCTTGCACCAACATAAGCCAGCACTGGTACCGATCAGGCCTCTATGGAGAAAGCATGCCACCACCAGGGTACTACTGCAAGGGGTTTCTGGCTCTTCTTAAGCTGAATACTTCTATTTTTACAAAACACACCTTTCAAAGTCTCCTCCTTTTCTACTGCTTTATGTAGATCCCTGTCGATCAGCTGAAGAGCAGAAAGAGCCCAACCCAGCTGCCAGCTGTACCTCTGAAACTCTACTTGCACAAAGTAGTACCTAAGATGATTTGGTTTATTTTCACATCTACTCTAATATATGTTTACCTGGAAGTTTCCTACAGAAATAAATTCATCTAGGTTTTTATTTCTTCTCATTCTTCGTGGTACAAACTAAGTCACTGTTTTTGTGTTGTAGGAACAAATTTTAATGATGGCTTACTGACTGGAATTGAGATGCTGAATAAAGCCCATGATTCACATTCTGTACCCGCAAGAAGTGCCTCCTTGGTTATCATGTTATCAGATGGAGAGGCCAATGTGGGTAAGTGGTTGAACAACATGTGAAATAATCTCCTTGTGGTATTAAGACTGATGTGGAAGTGAGTTACCTGAAAGTCTCTTCCACACTTCCATGTGTTCTGGTTAAATGCAAAACTAACCCTCCAGTCTAGGGTATTTTCCAGGACCATAACATCAAACAAAGAAGCAAATTAGGAAGCATCTAACAGATAGGTACTGCTATGGACACAGTGGCAGGTGGCTAGCATCCAAACTGGGAGTGTTGATCACTATGAATTGTACATCTGAGGGATGGGATCATCCATCTGACTCTTCATTATGATTAGACAAAAACATTTTATTTTGATTTATATCCCACATTTCTCTGAATACTGGACCCAAAGTGGGTCCTCAAAACATGAAGTTTCCCTCTCAGTTTGTGATAAGATAAAGGTATAATGAGCTATTTTGGTGTACATATTTGTCAGTAGTTTGCAATCCTTTCATTTTAAGAAATTCTTCAAGAACAAAAACAGAAAAGCAAAACAATCAACAAAGCATTTAAGAAGCAATTTTTTTAAAGAAAGAAAATCTTGAGTTGACTGGAGCAAAGTCAATCTAAGCAGAGAACAAGCAGGCAATTTGTTGAAAGGGGAGTCCAGGGTACCAAATTCTTTAACAGAGAGCAAGTAGATTTGTTGCAGGGATCTTAACATTAAAATGTCTGTTCATCGCCTTATTATTTACTTAAGTTGTCTCACTGCATTTCTCTATTGCTTTGTTCATAGATTAAAGGGAAAAAAACCCACTAAAGCATCCTCTCTATGTATGTTGTCATTTCATTATCTTATTATTATTTCTCTTTGTCCAGCCTTAACAGACTTAGGTCATTGATGCTGTAGGAGAGGGATGAGGAAGGTGTCAGCAATCATTCCTGTGCATGATGCACTCTGAGGTGTACCATCATTTGGTGCAACTAGAAATGATATTGCAACTGGTTCTGGTGGCTGAAAACCAGCCATTTTTAAAACTTTTTTTTTAATGGTTTGAGGGATTATTGTGATAGATAATGGCTCTGAGGTTGAGGAACAACTAATTGTGCCAAGAACAGAGCAAGTGATTGACCAAACCAACTTGCACACATTTCCAGCAGTTGAAGGACAAGCGGAGGCAGAGTTTTCCCAACCAGCTCCAAAGGGAGAAGCAACGAGCAGTGATTTGGAAGAATTATAGTCACCGGAGCCCCTTAGCCTCCAGTCATGAAGAAAGCTGAAACAGGCAGCTCAGAGGGAAGCTGTGTTGGCTAGATTAAGGAAGCAATGACAAGTAACACCTGTCTCTGTGGCTATTTAGGTCTGTCAGCATGGCTTGCTCTTTGCTTGTAGCAAAATACTTGCAAGCCTCACAACCCTTGTGTTTTGGCTCCCTTGACCCTTCTGGACAGACCTGTGCTTTTTAGACTGTTGGACTGGACTTCAACCTGGCTCGGCTCTGTGGTTTCCTTAATAGTTGTATTGGACATTCCTCGCTGCCTCCGCCTCCTCCTCCTCCTCACAACAAGTGTTCTTGCCTCCTCCCCCTTGCTGGCAGTGAACCACAGACTCTGACATTTATGGAGAGTAGTGGAGGGAGAACAAGGGACCTTAATGCTCACATTTTTGTGCCAGTTTTGTAATTCTTATTTTTGAGTGTTTTTGTAATCAAAAATTAAGATGATTGTTCTTAACAAAATTGTGGAAGTGTGGGGGCTTCATGGGTCACTTTCTCCACCCATCATCTAGGGAGACTGTGGCAGAATGAAAGCAACATTAGTTGCTAAGACTGAAAAGTGAAGAACAGCAATTCCAAAAAGGAGATGGACAGGGGGGAAACAGCAAAATTTACAGGTGCCCTGCTCAAAAACACCCTGAGTTGACTGGGGCCAGATACAGAGTAAGGTAGTACAACTCTAAATCACTGAATCACCGTGCACAGCTCTAGTTTGCATATCAGATTTGATCTTTTCAGAAAATTATATAATAATTATATATAAATTATAATGCAGAGTTAACCATCATGCATTTGTAAATATATAATAGACAATGTACACATAAGGGCAGACATGAGCAGAGGGAAAAATTTGTTCAAACTGGTCTCTTTGTGTTCTGCTCTTTCTTTTTACCCCACAATGGCTGGAATTCTCTTGGTTTAAATAATTGGGGCTATACACCCAGATGTCTTTGGGAGGGTGGTATTCTGTATCTGAGAGCCAGTATGGTATAGTGGTCTGATTGTTGGACTACCACCCTGGAGACAAGGGTTTGATTTCCCTCTTGCCCCTGGAAACTCACTGGGTGACCTTAGTAACATCACATAGGCCCTTTTCGCATGGCATTTGCTATGCGAAAGGGTCCCTGGAGCATTGTGCAACTGCGAGGAGCAGTTCACGTGATGCACTCACAATCGCGTGACGCTCCAGGGCCTGGCAGGTGCTGATCGCATGCTATTTCATTTTTGGCTTTGAGCCGAAAATGGTGCACGATCGCGCATCACTCCGGGCCCCCGCACGCACTTGCCGTGCATGTGGAGCTCCAGAGCTGTGGCGCTCACGCTTCCTTCCCCAGCACAGCCTGGGAAAATCCCAGGCTGCACTGCGGAAGGAAGAGGAGGGGCTGTCGCGCTACCTGCTTGTGAGCAGGCAGCAGCTGCGGAGCTGAAGCAATGGGGACAAGAGAGCCTCTCGCAAGAGGTTGCTCACACGATCCCCGCACCCTAGCTCCGCAAAAAGGTGAGTTGCGGAAAGGGTCATACTCTCAGCCCCAGAAAACTCCATTGTAGGTTCACCTTAGGGTTGCCATAAATTAGAAATGACTTGAAATCACACAATACCTCCTTGTTTGAGGTTTGAACATCTTAGCCTAGCAGCTTTCAAGCCCCAAGGGTATTTCCATGGATGTTTACTGAGTATAGGCAGGGAGTGGGTGGTGCTCAGTAACAACTGTCCCAACTGGACTAAGAAAGCTGGCACCACCCTTCCAGATCTCCAATCAGAGGCAAGAGCAGCACTAAGCACATCATGCTCTGCACACCCTGATGGAGGGTCACCATCCATATGTAGTATCAGTTTTGACAATGAATTGCCGTCTTGTGCACCATCCCCTCACCAGCAGGGACTGATGAAATAGCACAAAGTAATTATTTCTCCTCACATAGGTAAGTAAAATGACAAGTTACAGAGAAGAGGGAAGAACACAACTCAAGGGTCGGCCTGTGTCTTGTGTGAGTCATGTTGATACTCTACACTATGCCCATTTCCACCCTACAGTGTTCTCGTGCTATTATTTCATTTTCAACATCCTGTGTAATTCTAGGGTTTGTAGTTTACGGAGGCCAAAGAGCTCTCTGGCTGAGAATTCTAAAGGCCCCTCTCTAAACTGCAAACCCCAGGATTCCACAGGATGTTGAAAGTGGAATAAGAGCATTGTAACAGTATAAGGAAGAAATGGGCTACATTGAGGCGATTTCCGCACGACACTCTTATACCACGATGATTTCACTTTCAACCTCCTATGGAATCCTGGCCCCTCCCGAAACTGCAAACCCCAGGATTTCATAGAAGGTTGAAAGTGGAATCATTGTGCTATAACAGACTCGTGCAGAAATGGCCTGAGTTTAAGAGGCCTCATGGCATTATCAAAAACAAAACAAAGCAAGATTAATCTGACAGTGAGGTTGAGGAGATGAGGTACATTATTAGTATTAGTATTTAGAAGACCCACACACTCTGATTGTATACTATCAGGATCAGCACTGATAATATGTACTTGAACCTTAGAGGTAGCCATTTATAGGAAACTGTAATGTCAATCTATTATTATGCCTGAGTCTCTTTGTTGAACTTATTCTTTATCTGCCTGTTTCTGACTCTTATATTCATCGTTTAATTTTTGAATAGAGTTGCCTTGAGGGTCTTGCTTCAAAACTGAATACACATATGTTTAATTAAATTGAAATTAGCATATATACATTTAACTTTAACAAATTCACACACAAACCTTTTGGTAAATTTTATTAAACATTTTCCAATACAATAAAAAAATCAAGACATGTACAAAGAAAAAAGAAATAAATAAACAAAGAATAATAAGAAAGAAGCAAGATTATAAACAACAGAATTAGTTAAGAGTGTAAAAAAGAATTTACAGTTGATTTCCACGTTTCCTAACAATGATTATACAAGACTATGTAAAGTAACTTCTCCACTTGTAAATTTCATTCATATACTTCTATTGCTTGTTTTTCCAGATATACTGATTATCAAAACCTACAATTAACATATTGTTCTCTTTTTCTTGCAAAACACCCAATCATTTTGGGGGGGAAAACTTCCTTCACCAGTTTTCCCCAACCATGGCATGAAATAGTGATGGGAGATGTTGTCCAATATATTTAGAGAATATCAGTTCAGGGAAGCATAGCTCCCTGTTCATTTACGCAGAGTTCACATTGAATATACATTGTTTCTGGAGTGGGATACAATGTAGATATCCATAAACAGTGGATCCTTGAGATTTCTTGTGTGTAAATAATTTCTATAGCCAGCATGCTGTAATGGTTTGAGTATTGGGCTAGGACGCTGGGAGACCAGGGTTCAGTTCCCCACTTGGTTGTGGAAACCCACTTGGTCATCCTACACAAATCACACTCTCTCAGTCTCAGAGAAATGCAATGGCAAACACTCTCTGAACAAATTTTGCTAAGAAAAGCCCATGATAGGTTCACATTAGGGTCATGTCAGAAATGACTTGAAGACACACAGCAAAAAGAAAGTAATTCCTGCTTCACTGTTGTCCTTTCTAGTGGAGACAGAGCCTGAAAAGAGAACAGTAATCTCATTCTTATTTTAAATAATTTTCCCTGTTATTAATTTCCAGATGTTAATATTAAAAATACTGTTAAACATTTAAAATATGTTGGTAGGGTTTCCCTTCCTATTTTATTTTATTTTATTTTATTTTGTCAAAATGAAGTGTAAAGCCTAATTTATGTAACCCCTTTACATGCAGGTGTCTCAGATCCATACAGGATTCAGGAGAATGCCAAAAATGCAACCCAAGGAAAATACCCTTTGTACAGTCTTGGTTTTGGTTATGATGTTGACTATGCATTTTTGGAAAGGTTGTCGAAAGAGAACAGTGGTGTGGCTCGTCGCATCTATGAAGATTCTGATGCAGCCTTACAATTACAGGTATGATGATGATGATGATGACGACAACAACAGTAGCCAAGATATTCTTAGTGAGTAACCCTTGCATAGCTAGGGTTTACCCAACTTCATGAGTTATCTTTGCATAACCAAGAGTTCCCAAATAGGGCTTACCTAGCTTTTATGACATTGCACAAGGAGGTATCAAGTACCTCCTGTTCAGAGCTTTTTCCCAGGGCACATGGATCCCTTGTGCATCTCTGTCCCACTGACCCAAACAGCTTATTACTTTCTAGCCCCCAGAGCAAGTACATGTTTGGAGCTTTATGCTCCACCAGCATCATCTTGGCTGACAACAACATAAAAGATAGCATTCATTTTGATAGTTACAATGAATCATTTCTATGGCAGGGAGAAGCCATCTTTGTTATGCTTCTTCCACCATTGCTTGAGCCTAAGATGCCAACAAAAAGGGTGCAAAAGGGCAGTACCTGTTTTCTTCCTCTACTCTTCCCATATACCCTGGCCCTTTCCCTTATAGTGCTATTATTCCACTTTCAGCCTCCTTTGGAATCCTGAGGTTTGTAGTTTGCTGAGGCCAAAGAACTCCCTGGATGAGAATTCTCAATGCCCCTCCCTAAACTGCAAACCTCAGGATTCCATAGGATATTGAAAGTGGAATAATAGCAGTATAATAGCATAGTGAGGAAAAAGGCCTCCTGTTTCCTTAAGTTCTCCTCTGCACTGCATAAACCTCTAGGGCAGTGGTTCTCAACCTGTGGGTCCCCAGATGTTTGTGGACTTCAGCTCCCAGAAGCCCTAGCCACTATGGTCAATGCTCAGGGCTTCTGGGAGCTGAAGTCTAGAAACATCTGGGGACCCACAGGTTGAGAACCACTGCTCTAGGGCTAATCCTTGACAGGCCACGTTGACAGTATTCAGACAACCATCAGCAGACTTGACTGTAGCCCTGGCCTGTTTCCCACTCCTTGTGGGAATCCAGCTGCCGTGGAAAAGAATGAAGTCTCTTAAAATCCTTTGTGCCACTCCCTATTCTTACCGAGGTGATGGGGGTGCTTGGAAGGATCTTCTCTAGCTGGGACCCTAACGAATCAGGCCCTTACATTACTTGTTAGGAGTGAAACATAAAAAAAAAAAAACAACCCACCTCTCCAGGGAATAACAATGCCTTTTTGAATAATGTCTCTAAGCACTGATACCTCCTGCACGGATTTTGCTTTTAACAGATGCATTTTGTACTACGGCTGTTAGTTATCCTAATAAATGTTTTGTTTTTAGGGTTTTTATGATGAAGTCGCCAATCCTTTGCTTACTGAGATAGTCTTAGAATACCCTGAAAATGTCATCTCTGACCTCACTCAGAATAATTTTAAACATTATTACGATGGCTCTGAAATTGTTGTGGCTGGACGTATTACAGACAATGACCTGAACAGTATTACTGCAGAGGTGAAGGCTCACGGGGTGAGTATTGGTCTGGTCTGACAAGTCTAAGGATGTGCAAGGAAAAATACCTCTGGAGTGATTACAACTTACATAGGATGTTCAAATATGCAAGCTGAATCCAAGAAGCACAGCTCCCTAAGAACTGCTGGGAAGTTAAATGTCACAGGGGAAAAAAATACTAGCCATTTTAAACACAGTGTGACATCAAAAGACAGAACTGTAGGTTGCTCACCTCACCACGGAATTCATATTTCACCTGCAAATTAGTCCATGAACAAATGAGAAGTTAACTAAACACAACTGCACAATCCAAGGCTAGTAGATAGCAGATCTTGAAGTGATTGTTTGGCATGACCGTGTACTAACTTAACAAGAAATTGCATTCTTAAAGGCAGGGCATTTGTAAGAATAAATCTAGGCACCTCCTAATTAGATTGTATGAAAAAAGTAAATGGAAATCAAGGAACACTGGGTGCACACAGTCCTGTCTTGTAAAGTTATATGTATATTGCTGAAAAACTATTGTGCTGATAAATGAATTTTATGAATATAATTATTTTCTCCCTCCTAGGCACTTGATGATCTGACTTTTAGTGAGCAAGCAGATGTTGAAGAAACAGCCAAAGCTCTTGAGGAACAAAAGTATATATTTGGAGATTATATTGAGAGACTCTGGGCTTATCTCACAATACAGCAACTTCTAGAAGAACGGTAATAAAGAACCTTTCCAAAACAAAAATAATCCATAGTTATTTATTTTGTACACTCTAACTTGCAGTCAAATAATATTCAAAGCTACAACTTGTTCTAACTTTCCTCCCTTCCCTCCCTCTGTTCTTCCTTCTCCCATATTTACAGATTAGTCCTCTGACTGATAGCAAACTGCAGCCAGAGTGTGTTTTCCATTAAGCCCACTGTCCCAGAGCTACTACCAAATGTAGCCTAATGTTCATCTAGTGTAGCTCCCTCTGTTCCTTCCTTTCTAGCTGATGGGTGTGGCCAGGATAGTCTTCTTCTTGCTCTAAATGTTCTTCCAGGGAAGCAGGAATGTAACTCTCCAGTGGCTATGTGCAGTGGTGGTATATAGCAATTAAAGCAGTGAATCTGCTCTGGATTTTGATCTCAGTTAGTTAACAATAACTAGAATTATTGTTAAAATAACAGTACATAAATGCTTCTCTAATATTCTTCCACTTAGCAATATAGCAAAAGGAGATGAAAAGGCAAACCTGACTGCTAAAGCCTTGGAGATGTCTCTGAAATATAAGTTTGTGACTCCTTTGACATCCATGGTGGTCACAAAGCCAGAAGACAATGAAGATTCAGACGCAATTGCTGACAAACCAGTAGAAGGTAGAGGTTTTTTTCCATAAAGAAATTAAACCATCTAGCTTTTAACAGCTTCTCTTTGTTGTGGAGAAATGTCCCATTCCTACTAGTTCTGCCATGTGGACCAAATCCTGTCTTAGCAGGAGCAATCCCATAGGTTACGGATAAGGAAGTTCAGGTTAATGGGGAAGCTATTCAGGGGAGGGGAAAGCAAGAGAAATGTTGTTTCAGCAATGGCTAGGCTCTCATTGAGCAATTCTGTAGGCAATGTTGTAGAATCATGTCTTCTTGAGTTATTATTAAGGTTCTGATCTAGTTCATGATCCCTCCTTACAAGTACAGCTGACAATGTTTTTTGAGGTATTAGATAGGGGCCAGAATTCCAGCTCCAGGTCTCTGTTCCTGGATGAGTCTGGACAAAGGTAATAGGACCATCCAAGGCTCTTCATTTCTTCCAATGCTACTGTAATCTTAAATGGGCACTGCTCCCCAGGTCTGCTACCATCCTCCAATTTCCCTTGACCCCTGCAAAGACTAGGGCTCATAATAGGATTCTCTTCTTCCTGTGAGATCTCATCAGATTCTAGAATGGTCCTACCAAGAAGGTGATAGAACATGACAGGGAACAGTTCCATATTTGTATTCTGTTTAACAGTACTTTGATCTATCCAAGAGCAATAGCTGGCCTAACAATCTTTTCCCTGTAAGATCAAAACAGGAAAGTATGCTTTTATTGCCCTAAGGAATTGTACCTATCAGACAGACTTCAGCTACAGGAGGACATGACCTCCAAGCTTTCTTTTGACAGATAGCAAACTGATAATAGTCAAAGGCTCCCTAAGATCTTGAAACTCAAGAAGCCACTATGTGTCCAAAAATAAAATTAGCAAGCGACAGTTGCACATGTTCAGACACTGTGACGGGTAATGTAGCCCAGTAGATAGAGTGGCGATTTGGTGGCACTTTGAGGGGAAAGTGACTAGATTTGGCTTGTGGTTGTCAGTTAGAAGTCAGTAAGAATAAAAACTTTAATCCTTAGATTCCTAAGACTGAATGCACATCCCCAAGAGTTCCTGTTCTCATCCTTACCCCCTTCCCAGCCTGCCAGACACACCAAAGAAATACTAACTCTTCAATTCATTGTAACCAGAACCTTTCTTTGAAATTCAAAATCTGAAAAATGAAATGAAATATTTGGATTAGTGGAAGGGAAAATGAATACTATCTGGGGAGAGATGAAGGGTACTGATGCTTGCTAGTATCAGTTTGTTGTGTGACTATGCACCCTGAATGGATAGGAAAATGAAGAGCCTGGCATGAGCACTCTGATCAATGTCAAGAGCCTTTAAGAGAGAATAATTGCTTTGCTTGAACTAGTTTTTCAAAGCAATAAAATATATATATATATATATATATATATATATATATGCCTAGAGACTTGTGAAGTGAGCTGATGTACACCATCTATTTTGTGCTTGATAAGGAAATTCTGCTCTAAAAATGCTTTATAGTCAGAAGAAATTGGCAGAAAGATTAATCTTTTTTTCTCTCATTTTCTTAAACCTCCTTGAAAATAGCTGAAGGTAAGCTCAATTGTATTTGTATTTCTGCATATTTTGGGGCGAGGGATATGTGGTTGATTTATTATTGTTGTTGTTGTTTAGGAATTGGTTAATTAAAGATTAAGAAGCAAACAAAAACAACTGACATCTCATTGCAAAATTTCTTCTAAGTAAGCTTAGCTCAGATCTACAGTCTTAGAATCTCACTTCTCTTGCTAAATTGAATTCTTCTTTCTTTGTGAGCAACTTAAGCAGAATGTGCCTACATTTGCATAGTGAGGAATATTTAAATAAACTATTTATTATTAAAGCTGAGTAATGTAGAGAATTAGACATATTTTAGCTTCTGGTAAGAGCCTGGAAGCGTAGCTGAAAACTGCAGTCTCCTGGACACATCACAGTGCTCCATAGCTGGAGAATTCAGCCCATCAGAAACTCTGCCAGACTCTTACCAGCAGAATGGGAGGAAGTTCCTCAAAATTTCTTCTTTTTTCCTTTTCTATTTTTAATTTTTTCTCCTATTTCTCACAACAGAAAGGGAATCATTTTGAAAGGTCCAAATATTCCCCACTGTTGGAGCTTGGGCATGTATCAAGAGGACTTGGGATTTTGAAGACCTCTGGCCTCTCCCAATCTACTCATGTCACATCTACAAGCCTTCTGTCTTCTCATTTCTCCTGACATTGAGGCTTTGCAGTCAGAGAGATAAAACCTGCAGAAATACTTGTAGCGGCAGTGATGGAGGATTCAAGGTCCATTTTCCCCTTTCAGAACTAGATAGTTCTTTGACATTGAAAGGGAAGTTAGGAATGTGGGTGAGGGCCTTCTCATTGGCTGCTCCCAGGCTCTGGAACTCCCTTCCTAGAAAGGCTAGGCTGGCACCCTCCTTGCTATCTTTCCACAGTCACATAAAAGACGTAGTTCATTTTGGCAGGTCTTGTTTACTGATGCGAAAACAGTGCTTAACAAGGTGCTTTATTGTCTATTGTTGTTTTCGCTTTTCAGTGGACATGATTTTAATTGCTTTTAATTCTATTGATAGTTTAATTCTCTTTTAACTTGAGTATGATGTGTAGTTTTAGCTCTTATCTGTTTCAACTTTTGTAAGCCACTTTGAATCTTAGGGCTGAGAAAAAGGCAGGTTAAAAATGGATTAATGACAGCAACAGAAACAGCAACAGGAAAAGGAGGATATCATCCCTATAAAACTACACTGTACAGTAATGTATATATAAATATACTGTGTTTGCCAGCATATAAGATGCACTTTTCCCCTCAAAATAGCCTTTGAAAATGGGGTGCATCTTATACATTGAGTGTGCCTTTTGCCCCCCTCCCTCTCTACACCAAGGCAAAATGCATAGGAAAGGAAGATGATGAAAGGAGGAATCCTATGAGGCTTCTCCCACCCCCTCTTCCCTTCCATTTTGCCTCAGCAGGGAGATCTTCTGACCAAGGCAAAATGCATAGGAAAGGCAGGGGAGGGGAGGGAAGCCCCACTCCAGTGCTGGTTCTACCTCCCTAGACCCCCTCTGTCAAGGTCAGAGACCCAGGCAGCAAACCCACCCAGAGCAGGGAGTGGGAGAACTAGCAGAGTCCCACCAAGAGGAGTCAAAGCAAGCAATTACTCTTAGGGAGTCCATTTACCTAAGCCTGAGTGACAAGCAAAAGCTATAGTCAGAGTCCAAAATCCAGGGGTCAGAAGCCAAGAAGTCAATCCAAGGTATCAGGAGCCAGGTGCTGGAAGCAAGGAAAGAGCTTGAAGAAAGTTTGCCACAAGCAAAGGAAAGCTTCCAGGCAGGCAGTTATATAGCCCAGGCACAGGTGTGGCCGGTTGCCGCTTCTTGAAATTAATCAAGGAAGCCTCCCTTTGCTCAGCTCTCTTGAGTCTCCACCTTGTTTGTGGGCTGATTGACACAGGCTCCAGGGCATCCTCAGGATCACAGCTGAATCCCTGTTGCCCTAAAGGAGCAGGCAGAGGAACGTCCAAACCTGCTTGGTCCATAGCAACAGGGAGAGCTCTTGAGCTGCAGGACTCATCTCCAGCCAGAGCCACGGGGACCGACAGCTGCTGCTCGTCATCAGCAGCTCTGACAGGGGCTTCAGTTATCACACCCTCCTCCTTTTCCTATGCATTTTGCCTCTGCATAGGAAAGGGATGGGGAGGTCTAAGGAGAGAAAGGCATGCTGGCTCAAGGCTTCTCTAGAGCTCCTTTCTCTTTCCTATGCATTTTGCCGTGGTGGGGAGAACTCCCGCTGAGGCAAAATGGAAGGGGAGAGGGGGAGCCTCGCTAACATATAAAAACTACTGCTGCTAAATCCCTCCCCCAAAAATAACCTTTGAAAATGGAGTGTGTCTTATACACCAGAAAATATGGTAAATTGCAACCATTGCTTTCTTCAGTTGGGAAAGCTGTTTTTTTTTAAAAAAAGAAGAGAGAGAGAGAGAAGCATTGTATTTGCTTGGTTGAATGGATCTGAAGATTAATTTGAATCTTGCTCCTCATGTGTTTACAGAACAGAAAAGGCACGTTACGAGGTTATGTCTGCACATAATGTAACTCAGTACTAAATCATAATGGTACGGTCAGAGTAAGAACGTTGCATGGTGGCATTGGTAGAGTGTGCAGGCAGTCCATTTTCATTTAAGTTTTAATATCCTTTCTTTCTTTTCAAACAGCACATAGGCAATCATTCCCTACCCAGTACAATGCTCCATCAACTCCTTATTATTATTCTAGTGGTGAGTGTCTTTTTTTTTCTTTACTGTCACAGAGAAAAGCTAAAGTAGCTCAGATTTCATAAAACTGTGATTAACTTCAGTCCAAATGACTGTGGGTGCCTTTGTTCTGGGTCTGAAGAGCAAATCAATAGTATTTTGTTATGGTTTTTTTGGTGACATAAGAGTTCTCAAATCCTTTTGTTTTATTATTTTCAAGTGAAGGAAAAAAACCCCTTCAGAACTCAGAAGAAGCTGTTAGGCTTCTAAGGTAGATGTGGCATTGAGCTAAAAGTAAAGAACCTTATTCTAACATCAGGATTTGTCTTAAAGAATTCATTAAAAAAAACTTACACATTTCTAAGTTTTTTTAAAAAAAAAGTTAAGCCATTTCCGCACTAGACTGTTATAGTGCTATTATTCCACTTTCAGCATCCTGTGGAATCCTGGGGTTTGCAGTTGAGGGAGGGGCCTTTAGAATTTTCAGCCAGAGAGCTCTTTGGCCTCAGTAAACTACGAACCCCAGAATTCCATAGGATGTTGAAAGTGGAATAATAGCACTATAACAGTCCAGTGCGGAAATGGCCTTAGTATCTTCAGGTAAGGGTTTCATAATGAAATTTGGCTTCTTTTTTGAAGTGCAGGGTCACTCAAACAGCAAACTACATGCTATATTGGGCACATTTTTTTTAAAAAAAGTATGCTTGGAACTGATCACTCATCTGTTCTTCAAAAACTAGGGAAGGGTTTTGTCAAAACCACAGGCTAGAAAAGAAGATATCCTTTCCTCATTCCATTTTCCCATTGAAGATCAACTCCCAAAGCAGTTCTTGGGGGCAGTGGGTGAGATCCAGACCCAGTCAAACTTTGAATAGACTTAATGAGATTTAGGAGGGTCACCAATAAATGTAGTCCCACTGATTTCAACATGCATGACTACATCTGGATTCAGCCCATGGCTTTTAAGGCATTACTGTTCGTGGTCCATGTTCCATAGTCTTTTAGTTAGTTTTTTTTCCTGGTGGGTTCAGTCAGATCTGGATCCTGAAAGCATGATCAACACATCTGCAGTAGCACATCTGTGTGTTACTGTTAAGGATCCCTGCTAGAGAATGCCATGACACCACTGATGATTGATAATTCACTTCTTTTTCTTACATATGCAACACTGTTCCCTCTTATTATTTAAAGAAAGTTCAATTTTACCTGCATTTAGACTACTCTATTTACCATTCAGTTGGCTACCGTGAGGCTATTTGTTTGTTTATTTATTTATTTATGGTTATTTGTATCCCATCTTTCTCTTGAAATGGGATCCAAGGCAACTAAAGGAAATGCCTTGAGAAAAATAGGAAACAGGAAAATGAAAACAAGACCCTTTCTTCCCCCTTACGTTTAATTGGGGTGGTCAACTGTTGAAGGAGAGAAGGCAAGTTTTTGTACTCACACTCACCTGGTAGGCTCATTGGTGCATGTGTAACTTCTATTTTTACTTTTGGCTGATTTTGGGGGATTCTTTTCATTTTTAAAAATTTGGGGGTATGAAGGTGACTTGGGTAGTTGTGGGACAAAAATGCTGAATTTTGCATTGGTTTTGACCCATTTGGAATAGGTTTGGGCTGAATTTTTTTTCTTAAAAAAGTTTGGCCCTGGGTTGGGTATCAGGGGCTGAACTTTGGCTGCTGACCACACTATTGCTTACCCTGGCATTTTATAGCCTCCAACCATCCGTGCTGAATTACAGCTAAGGGCAGAGTAACAGCAATATAACTGCAAGTGAGCTCCCCAGAGCAAGGGCAAATTGTGGTCTAGTTGGATAAAATAAAGCTCAATGTCTACATCAATAGTGGCAGCAGTATACTGATGTTAATCCTTCCTTGCAGTTGATGGAGATCCACACTTCATTATAGCAGTGCCTCAAAAAGAAGATGCCCTTTGTTTCAATATTAATGAAGACCCCGGGGCAATCTTAAGTTTAATAAGAGATCCGGTTACAGGTAAGCCTTTTCTCATTGAACAAGGTAATATTAATTGTGTCTTCTGGAAACTGGTTATAAATTCCATGGCATAACTGGGAGTTATAGTATCAGAAATGCCTTTTGGGATGAGACCTAACATCTTCCTGATCTCTTTGGGTTCTTTCTTGGGGTCAGGCGCAATAGATTTAGTCTTATCATTTTTGAGCCTTGTTCTCTTCATTTCCACTCCATGTTTTCATAATTCCTAATGCCAAATTTGTGGTGTCACTGGAGCAGCACACTGAACTGCCATTTTCGGGTAGTTTTCTCTTATTAACTCAAAGGGCTGCTTGGAGCTAATTTTCTTTTTGTAGGGAATACATGGTCATCCAGGCTTTGTTGAGACTGCCAATGACGAGGGATAGGAGGAGTTGCAGTTCAAAAATATGGAAGGCTACACATCCCCCATCCCTGTTATAGACAATATTAATGTATATTACACTTTTCTCCTGTTTGTTTCAGCATGTATCAGTTTGCATTCATTAAATCTCTTTCTGTTACTTGATCATCTCCATCAGAAAAAAACTTCCAAAGCTTTTCTCTGTGTGTGTTTAGAGAACTGCAATAGGATGTAGATGCCTCAGAGGGAGGCTTTATTATTCTATATTTATCTGAAGGCCACAGGCCAAGCACCAGATCTTGTCTGATCTTGGAAGCTAAGCAGGATCAGCCCTGGTTAATAGTTGGATGGGAGACTACCAAAGAATACCAGGTGCTGCAGGCTATATTTCAGAAGAAGGAACTGGCAAAACCACTTTTGCCTAAGAAAACCATACAAAATTCATAAGGTTACCAAAAGTAGGCAGGCAACTTCAAGGTAACACATGCCAACTGTTTTAGCCTTCCATGACACACGGTAGGAAACCTGCCAGGGGAAGGGGAGCATATCTGTACTTTGTCCAAAACATTCTAACAAACCTGGCCTGTATCAAGATGTACTGCAAACATTACACACTTCACAGTCTTTTTGAAATTGTAGAATTTTGATTAACTTGGTATGATCTGTGGACTCTGCTGCGCTACTCCAGTTAATTAATGAATTTTAAAAAAATATTATAACCAATTCACAGAGATGTAGCCATGCTACTGCAATGTACCACACATGACACAGTCATATGATGCCTTAATGCATTTACTATAGCACAATCCTTCTTGGACTGAAATGCACTTGACTGGATGCATGACCTGCTATCCACAGCTTTGGGTAAAATGTCTGAGAGCAGCAGTAGGTAATTGTCATTATTATCATCTCTCAGTTCTTTCTGAATTTAATTTCCCCCTAACCTCACTGTCCAAAATCCTACCTCAACTATGTGTTCTGCTCTGAAAGCCCAACAAATATACCTAGAATGAATGAGTTAGTTCTTCTGGTGCCTCAGGACCTTTGGTCATTTTTGTTTTTCATTCAGACCCTTTGAAGAACTCACTGTGTGTATCTCTCAATGAAAATTTGCTTTTAGGTATTGTGGTCAATGGACAGCTGATTGGTGAGAAGAAGAGCAACAACGATATAGGACAACACAATACATATTTTGGAAAACTTGGGATTGCAAATACATACCAGAATTTAAGAATTGAGATAACCACTGAACAAATAATTCTTTATCATGGTATGAAACGGACAGCATTCAGTTGGCTTGGTGAAGTTATCTTGCAAGAACCCAGGTAAGTTCTTAGGCCAGAGTACTTGTGGTGACTTATGCTCTTCTGTCAAATATGAGTTACTGTGAAATATTAAAGGATATTGCATGCCAGTTACAAAAATATCAAAATTGAATTTTATGTAAACTAAGTCAAGGAAAGTAATAATTCCACTATATTCTGCACTACTCAGGCCTCATCTGGAGTCCTACATTCACTTCTGGGCACTTTAAGAATCTTACTTTAAGGAGGTATAGACAAGTTGGAGCAGACTGAGAGAAGTTCAAGAAGGATGATAAGAGGTATAGAGAACAAAACATATGAGGAAGGGTTGAGGGAGCCAGGCGTGTTCAGCCTGGTGAAGAGAAGATTGAGAGGCAACATGATCGCACTCTTTAAAATATCTAAAGGACTGTCACAGAGAAAAGAGTACACATTTGTTCTCTGCTGCCCCAGAGGATAGGGCCACATCTTTTGTCTTAAGTAACAGGAGGGTGGATTTTGATTGAACATTAAAACGAATTTCTTGAAGGTAAGAGTGATTTAGCAATGGAACCAATTGGCTAGAGAAGTAGTAAGGTCTCTTTCTCTGGATGTCTTTGAAAAGAGGCTGGATAGCTACTTGCTAGGAATGTTCTAGCTGGGGTTCTGTTACCCCTGTGAACTGGCCTGGCCTTTGGTAAACTTAGATATCATTTTGATATCATAATTCGGCCCTGCTCTGCCACCAGCCAAGTGTTTGTGAGGCCACTGAACAAGCGCGAAGCTAGGCATGGCTATCATTTGCTGAGTCATATTTCGTTTGCACCAAGGCAAGCCAGACACTGCCAGATCTGCTTTAGGGGACCTCCCGAAACAAACACCTTCATCAAAACAAAAAAACCTCTGCCCCGAGAGGGCACCCTGGTGAGCTGAGTGCTAAACTGTCAAGCTAGCCACATCTGCATACTGGCCATACTATTGTCAATTTGGACCTTAACTCAATCATGTAAATTCTGACCTTTCGGAGACATTGTCTCTAGCCCAAAACTCATTGTTTTCGCCCAAGACCAGACTAGTCCATGGTCATTTCTTCCCCTAATAAAAACCCCCAGCTCTGAGAGCTCCTCGGATCTCTCGCTGGACTGCTCAACGGACTTGCGTTCGGACTGCTCCAAATTGCCATCCCGCCTCGCTGCCGCTTCATTCTGCGAGCTCCCCTCGGCAACCACGCCGAGTTTCCTTCTCCCCAATTGGCTTCTTCAGGACTACGAGAAAGGTGGCGTATCACCTGTTTTCCCCAAACTCTGTTTTCTATTTCTTAGTAGTAGTGAGGTTGTGTTTTCTTAATAATTGTTTAATAAACATTGTTGTTAGTTTGAACTGTCTGACTGCTCACTGACCTGATGCTGTATACATTGGATAAAAGATCCCTGCTAAGTTACCCTGCCTCTTGTTAGCTAAGAGAGTGCTCCAGCTAATTTTCCCCATCTTGTTTGTGTTTGGTTGTTTTGGTTATTTGGGCGCCCCTCACAGGACCCCCAGGTCACAGGGTCACAGTTCTTGCACTAAGCAGACGGTTGGATTCAATGGCCTATGGGGCCCCTTCCAACTGTATGATTCTATTAGTATTACTCAGTGTCAATTTGTTGATATGTGCCTTCAAATTGACTCTAACTTATTGCAGCCATCTCACAGGGTTTTCTTGACAAGATTAATTCAGAAGAAGTTTACCATTGCCTTCATCTGAGGATGAGGGAGTGTGACTTGCCCAAGGCCACCCAGTGAGAGTCTGTGGCTAAGAGGGGAATAAAAACCCTGATCTCCCATATCCCTAGTCCAACAGTCAAATCGTTACACTACACTGGTTATCAACAGGAGAATCAAATATTCAAAAATAATAAAGCCAGTATTTAGAGAACATCTGACCTATATTTAATACAAACATTTGCAAAGGAAAAGGTATAGGAGTATATTTAACACTAATGTTACTTTTCATATGATCTTCCTGAGTATGAGGGTAGAATGTGAACTGAGACTATTTCATTTTATTCTGTCTGTGCTGGAAGTGCAGGAGCAGGTAATACTGATATAGTCATACCTTAGGTATTCTAAGCACTGAAACTTGTCCATATGTATAAGCAGGTTTATGGCTGTGGACTGGCTTGCCAGTGCAGTATTGGGCACAAGTATTGTTAAGTTGTTGTTTAGGATTATATCCCAACAAAGCAATGTACAAAAAAACAAAACAAAAAACAAAACTCAAAGCAGCATTAGTACAGAATACAAAGGATACAGAAGTGCAAAGCTAATGATTACCTAAAGGGGAAGAATTTCAGGGCTATCTTGATACATGGACAGAAAAGGCAAGGCATAAGGCAATAGGAAGGAAGTTCTCCATTCTGAGAGCAACCACTACAAAGGTCCTCTTGTGTCACTCAGTGTTTGACAGGATGCGGCAAAAGGAGTTTATTCCATACCTTCTTCCTCTCACCTGCCTAACCGTTTGCCTTATCATTTAATGTGAGCAGGGGCCAGAATTGATGAGAGTAAAATCTGACTCTAAAGGTTTGTCTTGAATATTGACATTCCTTAAAAAAAACAAAAAAACTACTTTTTGTTAAAAAAAATATCCTTTGTCCTTTTCCTCACCAAAACAATTACTACAATTGTAGGCCCTTTATTGTTCAAGATAAAGATCACATTTCTTTAGCTTGTTCTTTCTTTTCCCACCTAGTCTGACTCTGGTAATCAAACACAAAAAGAGTGTGGAGGTTTCAATGGATAATGGAGCAACATTTGTTGTTATTTTGCATCAAGTGTGGAAGAAACATCCACTGCACAGAGATTTCCTGGGATTTTATGCACTGGATAGCCACAGACTGTCTGAGCAAACCCATGGATTGTTAGGTAATAATTTACAAAAAATAATAATATTCTAAGGAAGTTTTGTGCTTTTAATTTACAGGACATGCATTGTAAAACAGTATTCTTTATCTAAATGGACAGGTACAAAGCAAAAGGTTAAAGAAGTCACAAATACTCGATTCTCATATGTTTTTCTTGAAAGTTTCTCACATTGGCCTTATTCTGATAATACTTCTTTAATGTGTCATCTGAACAGATGGAAACATTTGCAAATATTTGATTCATCAAGTAAAAAAAAAAAGATAGTGAGATTCTTTGCTACTGGGATTTCTGTACAAATTCACCTTTGTTTGTTTGTTCTTTAAACCAAAACTGAGATTTTATTCTACAGCTCCCATTTTATTGTGAAAAATAATTTTCTTGCATAGAGTAAATCCTAACCAGCAAATATTTTTCAAAAATTGAGCAGTTTTTGAGGAGTCTTTCACAGTGAAGGAGAAAATTGTATGAGTGATTGGTTCTTGTAAATAATTGCAAAATTTGCACCTCCTAGTCATCTGCTTGTCACATACGTGATAAGAATATTATTTACTCCACCACTCCAACACTGTGGTTTTCTTTGGCCCTTTTTGCACGGCATTTTCAATGCGAAAGGGCCCCTTCAGTGTCACGCACATGTGAGGAGCGGTCCACACAATGCAATCACATTTGTGTTGGGCCCGGCAGGGACCGCTCACGCATTTTTTCATTTTCGGCTTGAAGCTGAAAATGCTGCATGGTCGTGCATTGCTCTGGGGCCCCGTGTGCACTTACCTGGCGTGCGAAGCCTCGGAAGCTGGGCCGGTCATGCTTCCTGTTTCAGTGCAGCCTGGGAAGGTCCCAGGCTGCACTGCGAAAGGAAGAGGCAGGGCTCTCGTGTGAGCAGGAAGCTCGTGCAGAGCCAAAGAAGCAGAGAAGTGAGAGCCTCCCTCTGGAGGCTGCTCACGCAAGCACTGCACCCCAGCGCTGAAAATAGGTGAGTTGGGCAAAGAGTCTGTTAAACAGAATCTAGATGATGATGATGAAACTAGGGATGGGAGTCTTTTTCCTTCACAAGGTCATCATTGACTATGGGAGAAGTCATTCAGAGGGCTCAGCCAAATGGTGGGTAAAGTCATTGTTGACAGTGGAGAGAACCAGAAGTGGTTGGAGTTCAGTGCATTGCAAGATTCCACAGTTCTTTCTTTCTCTCTGCAAACCCATCCCTTCTCTATGGCTCTTTTCACTCCTTACCTCATTCTGGTGTCATTGCTAGGGGATCACACAAGGAGCCTTTTGTGAGAGGCACTTGCGTCCCATCTGCTTCCCCTCTGCACCAGCTCTGTGCTGGAGGAAGGAAGCGTGAGGGTTCTGCCCCTTCCTTCTGCAGCGCAGCCAGGTACTTTCCCACGCTGCGCTGGGGGAGGAAGCGTGATGGCTGTGCATCCGGAGGCTCCGCAGAGGAGGTAAGCATGGGTGGGGCACGGGAGGGCCGTGAGATTGCACATCATTTTCGGCAACGAGCCAAAAATGATGTGCTGCGCGATTGCCATGGAATGGCCTCAGGAGTGTTGTGAGATTGCGAGGACATCAGAGGATCAGAGGGGGAAGAAAAAGAGAGTGTGCTCACAAATGTAGCACATCCTCTTATCCATTCTCCTTAGAGCTACATTGTCTGAACTGCCTTTCCCCTTCCAGAGTAGCTACAGTGACGACTCTTCCTGGAGCTTGCCAGCTGTGCATGCATGAGTGGGGTGGGGCTGGAATTGTGTTTCAATGCAAAAAAGACATATGGGTCCTTTGTGGCAGGATAGTGATGATGGGTCCCTTACTCCTCTGTGAATCAAACATGAATAATTAATACTGAAATAAAATGTGAGACAGCATCATTTATTATAGAAAACATTCAGTAATTATTGCCCTATATGGCTTAGGTCCAGACTATTTGAAAGACTGTATCTCCCCATACAAACCTTCCAGAGCTCTAAGATCTGCAAAGGAAGGCTTTCTCTTGGTCCCACTATCAGGCTCACTTGGTGAGGACACAGAAGAGAGCCTTCTCAGTAGCTGCTCCCACCCTCTGGAAATCTCTTCCACAGAAGGCTAGGCTGCCCCCCACCGCTTTCCTTTTACTGGCAGGCAAAGATGTTTTTGTTTCAGCAGGCTTTTAATATGTAACCAGATGGGCTTTTAATTTATCAAGATTTTTAAATGTTTTTAAATTATTTTAAATGTTTTATTAATGTTTCTAACTTTTTTGGAAGCTACCATGGGTCCCACTTTGAGAGAAAGGCAGCCTATAAATATAATAAATAATCTATCTATCTATGTATCATCTATCTATCTCACTGTTGTTTTTTGTATTTTAAGGGCAATTTTTCCACCCCATTGACTTTGATATCATTGAAGTTCATCCTGGATCTGATCCAGTGAAGCCAGATGCCACAATGATAGTGAAAAATAACCGGTTGACTGTAACAAGGTAAACAGAATCAGAGTTTTAAATTGACACTGTCATGCTTACGAGAAGTGTATGCTCAAAGTTTACCACTTTGGCTTTTTCATTTTAGGGGCTGGCAGAAGGACTATACAGAAGATGCTCGGCATGGAACCAATGTGCCTTGCTGGTTTGTTCACAACAACGGAGAAGGCCTCATTGATGGTGTACATACAGACTATATTGTTTCCAACATATTTTGATATAAAGTATCTATGATGATGAAAATATTTTTGCCTGATGAAATATGCTCAAAATCTCAACTGCAACCTAGAATTATTTTCATTGTATGCAACTGAAATAGTTTTATGAACTATCACAATGACCTCTTCCTCATGGAAAACAGCTGTTTACCTCCTTTTATTGCAAGACAGTAAACGTGGGCTCTGCTTGAACGGTCTTGATACTTCTATACCAATGGATCTCTCATAGTCCATATTCATCCACTTTACACAAAGTCCTTAAAGTTTGTCTTTGAATTGTGGCTAAAGGTCTAGTAACTCTTGAAATATTTTTGGTAGTGACATATTTTAGGTTAAAATCCTGTATATGCTTACATGAAAGTAAGAGTCACTGAGTATAGTGGGACTTATTTCTGAGTAAACATGTATCTATTCTGCATAACAGATTTGGGCTAAATGGAGTCCAAACTGGAATGGGCACATTTGTATAACCAAGTACAGTCGACCCTCCACATCTGCGAGTTTAACATTCATGGATTTGATATTTGCAGATTATTTGCCACTGCCTCTGCTGCTGCTCTGTGCCATTTTTAATAGGGACTTATAAGTCTTGCCTCACATTCTCAGTCTCTCTATAAATCTTGTGAGAGTGAGAAAGACTGTGCATGCAAGATGAGGCTTGTAAGTCTTTGTTAAAAAATGGTGTAGGGCAGTGTCAGAGACAGTAGTAAGCCCTGCCAGCTGCTTGGTTCTGCCTTGTGGAGGAATTGCACCAACAAAAAGGCAAAACTGGGCAGGTGGCATACTCCCCAATGTGGCTTATAGATATTCTTAAGCCCTTTCCACACCTTACCTTTTTCCAGCTGGGGTGAGGGGATCGTGCGAGCAGCCTCCAGTGAGAGGCTCTCACGTCCCTGCTGCTTCAGCTCCACATGAGCTGCCTGCTCACGCGAGAGCCCTGCCTCTTCCTTCCGCAGTGCAGCCTGGGACTTTCCCAGGCTCTGCTGGGACAGGAAGCACGACCAGCATGGCTCCGGAGGCTCCGCATGCCAGGTAAGTGCACGCGAGGCCTGGGAGCGATCGCACACCATTTTCGGCTTCCAGCCAAAAATGAAAAGGTGCGCGATCGATGCCTGCCAGCCCCTGGAGCGTTGCACGATTGTGAGTGCATCGTGCAGATTGCTCCTCACAATCACGTGACGCTCTAGGTGCCTTTTCACATGGCAAATGCTGTGCGGAAAGAGCCTTAGTTTTGCCACTTTCACAGGGTCCTGGACCCCCTAACCTTCATAAATATGAAGGGATGACTGTATGTGTTCTATTCCTTCAAGTATAATCTTGGGGTATGTGGGGTTTTTTTCCTCCTGAGTATATCAAAAAATGTGCATAAATGAAGAGCAAAAAGGATGGCATTTCAATTTTGACAATTGTTGCTGAATTCTTTTAATTCTTTTTAATCAGAGCTCTGGAAATCTTCACACTCTCCTGTAGTTACACTATATGCAAGTGCAGAATGTGAAAATGTTGAAAAGGATAAATGTGGGCTTTTCCTGTTATTTTGGTATTGAAGCAGATTAACCTTCACCCCTTTTGCAATGGGGTGAACAAAATGCAGCCTATGGGACATATGTTGCCCCTGAGCTCTACTTTTGAAGCACCCAGTCCCTTCCAGAGAACCCCAAAGCCCCCAAAATAATAATAAAAAATATCTTGACTGATCTTTGGGTAATTTCTCTTGTCTCCAAATGTTCACAAATTGCCCACAAGTGTAGCATTTCCACTTAACCACCTAGCATTCCCAAATCCCTTTAAAATTGCCAAAATTGGCAGAAAAATGCAAAACAAAACAAAACAAAAGCAGCTAGAAATGATAGATATGGCTGATGGGGGAGTGTGGGTGGTGAAAATTGCCTCCCCTGCCTGGCAAAGTTACTGATCCCTACTTTACAAGGTATATATAAGATCAGGTCTTGAATTTTGATTGGTCAATTTAAATTTCCAATCTTTCTGTGGCCATTACAAGTAACTTTGTTTGTGATACTTTGCTTTGTCTTTGAGCGGCTAGCAAAAGCTTGAGATTCAATACTGCAGAGCCCCAGGCATTCCCACCTGCAAATCTCTTCAGTGAATTGTTCTTATGATTTTGGTCTCAAATACAGAAAGGCTTAGCTAGTTAATGTTATGTTTCATTTTATTTTAAAAAGCAACTGAGCATTCCTGAATATCTGTATGCTTGGTTCTTGAATAAATATACTAAACAAAAAACTAGATTTCTCTCTCTGTCTTTCTTTTTATTTTGTCTGTCCTGGAGACAGTGACACTCAACTCTCTTGGACCTTATGTATGTACTTTCCACAGCACTTTAAAAGAAGCTCCTACAAAAGGAACATATCCATTGCCAAAGGGACATGGACAAATATGGGTTCCCATAAATTCCAGTTAAGAATTTAATCATATTGATACTGCCAGTGAATACTCCCCAGCTTGTACTCTGCAGCCTGTTTTATCTCTCTGGATTGGAGATGCAAATACAGATGCAAATTTAAATAGAACACTAACCAATAGGTGAACAAATTATATCACCGATAGTAAAATGAAGCTGTACTGTTTGTAACTAGACAAGATCTGGAAGTGTCAAGATACATAATTAAATATTAAAGTTAAGATTATCCATGCCATCATATTTCCAATTTCTATGTATGGTTGTGAAAGTTGGACAGTGGAAAAAGATGATAGGAAGAAAACTCTTTTGAAATGTGGTGCTGAGGGAGAGTTCTATGGATTCCCTGGACTGCTAAAAAGACAAATGATGGGTGCTAGAGCAAATCAAGCCTGAACTCTCCCTAGAAGCCAAAATGACAAAATGAGGCTGTCGTGTATTGGCCATATCATGAGAAGACATGACTCACTAGAAAAGACAAAAAGGCTTCATAAGGTAGAAGGCAGTAGAAAAAGAGGAAGACTGTATTATAGATGGAAAGACTCAGGCCATTTCCACACTAGACTGTTACAGCACTATTATTCCACTTGCAACATCCTATGGAATCCTGGGGTTTGCAGTTTTGGGAGGGGTTGGCCCCTCCCGAAACTGAAAACCCCAGGATTCCATAGGATGTTGCAAGTGGAATAATAGCGCTATAACAGTCTAGTGTGGAAATGGCCTCAATCAAGGAAGACACATCCCTCAATCTGCAATACTTGTGCAGGGTGGTCGATGATAGAGTGGTTTGGAGATCTCTCATCCACAGGGTTGTCATAAGTTGAAGTCGACTTGATGGAAGTTAACAACAACAACACATTTTGGATTGGTACCATGATTGAACTGGATCCATCCCCTTTGCTGACAGACCAACTGCATTTGATTCCCCCCTCAAATGTCACCTTGCAGCAGTCATTCCAGCAAGCTATGCCAATTGTTTACAAACCACTTATTTGTTATAAACTCAAACTTCTTTGTTATAAACTTTGCTATAAACTTAAATACCAATTACAGTTCTGTTACCTCAGCCTGTGTTTTTGCTCATCAAAGCCAAATTGTTTTCCCTTCTGTGTCACGTCTTTTGTGTTGCACACTGGATGGCAAAGACCAAGCAGAGAGAACGGGTAACCTGAACACGTTGACCAGAATCCCATCAGTTAGTTAGGAATGTGTAAATGAGAATTGCACATTCATGATTGTTTCATACTCATGATACTTACGCATCCCTTCCTTTAAGGGATGCATAGGGACAGTGAAAGTCCTCCAGTCCACACTTATTGGGAAGCAGGCACTGCAGTCGATGGGAGTCTGTTCCTCTATCAGGAAGAATCTGAAGGATGTTTCCATCCCTCCTCACATGAGCAGTCTCTGCTGCAAGGTGGAATTGTGACAGAGAATCCTGCTTCTGCTTGTTGCAACAGAGATTGTTCACGCAAGAGGATGGGAACATTAGTCAGCCACTTCCCGAATGATAGGAGAACAGACCCCTGTCAAGTGCAGAGGCTGCTGACTGGTTAAGCAGGGATTGGAGGGGTCAGGCCAGGATTCACTGCACAGCAACATAACTACCGTGCTTAAATAGCAATATAGTATATACAGGATTCCGGCCAACAGTTTTTGGATTTTTAGTAAAATTCATATTGTTTTAAACCAAGTGTGCCATTTTTGAGCCCTACCACAGGACCCTTCAGGACCATTTTTTCCTTCCAAAATGCCCCCAAATGACCTCAGGGATGTCTGGAGGGCATTGCCACCACATTTGGAAATTGACATCCTCAGCATTCAAAAACTTTTCTGCAAGATTTTCAGAAATACATTTTTTGTACCAAAATGTCCTTTATGGGGTGTAGGAGGCATTTCCTCCACCTGTTGCCCCCTCCAGCCAATTTATGCCCAGGAGAGGTCTTTTTTTGAAAAAGGAAGTGAAGAGGAAGTCATTTCTGCTCACTTCCTGTTGTTAAAAAAACCCCTCTCCAATACCTAAAATGGCCCAGGGGGGCCCAAAAGCAAGTTGAGGGCATTTGGGGGCAAGAAAATATTTTTTGTGAGATCAGGTGCAATGGAGAACGCAAGCTTCCAATGTCTCCTGGGGGTGATAATTCAGCCTGCTGGCCTTCCACAGTTGCCTACCTCTGCTTTAAACCGTAGTTGATCAGGAGTGGGTGAATGTGAGGTGACAGTGGGGTATTCTCACCCAACATGGGGACTGCCTAGGGTAGGTGTCAAAGTTGTCACTGTTCTGATCATATGAATGATATTTAGAAGTTGCTTTGGGAAGCTTTTTTGGCTAAAACAGTGAGATAATAGGGTGTATGGACCAATTCAGTAAACAATAATTTAGTGCAACATGCACAGACCGAAATGAGCCAGAACAAGCCCTGTGCTCATATGCTCTCTTACCTTTTGCATGGCCAGGAAAAAGAATTTTTAAGTTTCCAATGCCAGATTTAATTACACCTTTCTGTGTCAACCAGTGCCTAATCATAGTTCTTTTTAAACAAGCCAGATTCACAGAAGTCATGCTTTAGAGCTGGCACATTTTAAACTAACCATCGTTAATGGTTAACACCAAATTGCTGGTGTTGACAATATGACATAGCACAGTTTACTAAAAACAGAAGTGTATGTTTCCAAGCGTTACCTCCAGGCTGTGTAGGAGGAGTGGGGAGGCAGTGAGGCTCATTCTAGCATGTGAAGGCCATTTATTTAATTAATTTATGTCCCACCTTTCTTGCAAAGCTGGGTCTCAAGGCAGTGAAGAACTCATGTTGCAGTGAGCTATGGTTCATCAGGGTGTGTGAATATAACCAGCATGGGATAATAACAGGAGATGGCATCCATGTTATATTACTTCATGCTGTAGAACACACATGCTCACTGAAAGACCTTGAGGCAATCACAGTTGAAATGATTACAGAAGATGGTCGGCTTCATCCCTTTAGCTTTATTTGGACCTTTTTGTAGGCACACTACACCTAGATCACAGAAATGGTACAGTCATTTCACTCAAAGAGAGAAGAAAGTCAATATCCCTAAAAGAAACAACTGGTGTTGGTGATACGGAATAATTGCATGGAATAATTGCATTCTGTAATTTCTAAGTGCCATAGCGGAGAGGAACACCTCCTTATGCTAAAATAGGCTTGAAACAATATAGTCAGTGTATGTGCCATCAATTAGACCTTCTCCGTTGTTGTGAATAAACCAACAAGGGACATTGGTGCCATGCCTTGTATCTTCTGTGTAGTCTTTTTGCCATCCCCTAAAAGGGAAAAAAACAGAGCAGTGAAATGCAAAATTCAGACATCCTGCAGGTCAATACTGGAATTCAGGCATTCTCACTCTTTTTTATATATATTATCTTTATTAAAAAGAAAGGGATAATTTTTTTAAAAAAAGAAGAACATATATCATTATATAATACATCTATTACAATTGTGATTATTATTCAGGTGTTCTCCACTAATAGAAGTAAATACATGGGCAGGCATAGGAAGTGTTGCGATTCCACCCCACTCCTATGTGTCTCTCTTCATGTGGAGAGAGACAGTCTGAGGCACAGAACCTCCTACATGTACTGAGGCCCTTCATACACTTTTGAAACCTGGAAAATCACATTGAGCTGAATTGAGAACTTCCACTGCATTCTAGAAAGCAGAATAGGAAATATGAGTAACTGTGTCCTGGTGGGCATGGGCATATTAACTCTCTGGCAGGAGAAGTGGATATGAGCTGCTCCCTTCCAGGAGGTAAGTGAGAAGTGGTTTCCTCAACACATTTGGAACTGTGAAGGAGAAAAGCCAACCCCTTTTTGCTTCACAAAGCAGAGGAACATCTAGAGGAAGATTGGAGATTTAACCAACCAAGAACTCCCATTCATTCTCTCTCCATTCCCCTATGGGAAATAAAGGGATAAGCTGATGCAAGCCCATGTTTCTATGCTCTCTCATTGTGGGAATGTTCACCCTCTGTACCCAAGCAGTCAGTGTGCTTTAATAGAGAGGTACGCAAAGGAAGACTTTACTGTCACTCAATAAAGAGGATTACACCAGGTTAATAAGGAATCATATAGCTTGGACATTGCAGAAAGGAGCAGGCAATATTGATAGTAGCAATATTTGTGAAATTACTGTAACAAATTACATATTTTGGCATTTATGATTTTTTTTTTGCATTGGATATAGAAACCATTTTCATTCATTTTGCTATTACATTCCACTACGTTCTTTTGGTTTTGTTATTGTTTATGAATCTGTAATTTTTGTTTGTTTGTGCAATGTGAATAACGACATCAATTTAATGTACAACGGGGTTTTCTTTAAAAAAATGCTGTAGCATTCATAACTATGGGAAATCTGTCTGTGTGTCTATTCACTTGGGTTAAAATACTTAAATAGGAATACTATCTCCTAAATATTTGAATTACTGCTCACCTAGTCACTGTCAGCTGGTTATTTTTCACAATCATGGTAGCATCTGGTTTCTTAGGGTCAGACCCAGGATGTACTTCAAGTATGCTAAAGTCAATTGGATGGAAAAACTGCCCTAAAGGTTAAAAAAAAAAAGAGTATCAGTTACCATATTGTCTTTGATTACATACATGCTAAGGTCATTTGCTCCTGTTGAGGGATTGTTCTTCTGCATTCAGATAAAACTAACATTAAAATGGTGGGTACACAGAGAATAATGTAAACTCCCCAGTCTCATAAAGCCTGCCTCTATGGACAAGATCCTAATATATGAACAATTTATTTAAAACATATTCAAATCAATTTATAAAGAGAAAAAGCAACCAGTAAATCTGTGTATCCTTAAAAGTCCTGTTGAGTAAAGGTCTCCCTTCTTGCTTGGCATGGAAACCCTGACAGCAGGAAGCTACACACTTCTCTTGGCAGAGGAAGGAGATGGGCACCCCTTAGCCAAGAGAGGTGTGGGAAGCCTGCCTGCACAAAACTGCATGCCTCTCTCAGCCCAGAAAGGAGATGGACACTCCTTCTTCAGCCAAGAGAGGCCCATCACTCCAAGCAGCTGGGCATCTCACCTGATTTGGCACCCAGGGAGGGGGCTGTTTGCCAAGCCCAGCTGGGAAACTAGGTGTGATAGATGCTGCTGCTGTGATTGAGAAGCAACTAATTGTGCATGGGGATGAGCCAGTGAGTGAGCAAGTCAACCTGCAAACATCCCCTGCTCTGGAAGGTCAAACAGAGACAGAGTTGCCCCAGTCAGCTCATGACGGAGAGGGAACCAGCAGTGATGCAGAAGAGTTGCAGCCAGCTGTGCCCATCAGCCCTCAATCACGCAGAAGGCTGGAAGGGGCTGCTCAGAGGGAGGCTGCATGGACTAGGCCGAGGAAACAATAACAAGCAGCACCTGCTCACAGTGGCTATTTAAGTCTGCCGTGTGGCTGCTCCTTGCTTGCAGCAAATTATTAGCAAGCCCTCACAACTTTCATGTCTCTTGTTTCCTGAAACCCTCTGGATGGATCTCTGCCTCCTGAACCTTTGGACTGGACCTTGACCTGGCTTGGCTTGTGTTTTCTTGGTGTTTGGTATATTCAGACTCTCCCTGAAAGTATTCCTGACCTCCATCCTCCCTTGCTGGCTGCGGCACGGCAGGGAGAGATTCCTGACATTGGGTAGGCAGGCAGGCAGGCAGGCAGGCAGAGCTGCCTCACCTGGCCTGGAGATCAAAATACAGCATTTGTTATTATCTGTGTTTTTCATCATCTGCTGGAAGTCTGGGATGTGGGGGACCTACTATAACTTATTTTGTCTTGCACATATTTGTGTGTGTGTGTGTGTGTGTGTGTGTATTTATTTATAAAACTTCCATGAATTCATACCTAATAAACCATGGGTATATTCAGAGAACTTGTGACTGTCAATTGTATAGAACCCCAGAAAATTGCCATATGTTGCATGTTTCCTCCAGACTTGATGCAAAACCACTACAAATGTCGCTTCTTCTCCCATTGAAACTTCCAGACATTTTTTCCGGATGATTTTCAAAATCAGGCTAGTTGATCAGAAAACAGAGTATGGTTGAATGAGCACAATGATTATCAGTGCCAGAAATGATTTTTAAAGCATGTTTATTATGTTGGTGTGAACTTTACCCTGGATGTTGTAAGGTGACGTCATTGAGCCATGTGAAAGTCATCTGCTTTGCCCTATTTTGGAGAGTGATTTTCTCGGGGGTGATTTCAAGTTTCATGTTCAGTTGTGTGTTTAGAAT
Organism: Iguana delicatissima; assembly: GCA_948472985.1. NCBI lineage: Eukaryota > Metazoa > Chordata > Lepidosauria > Squamata > Iguanidae > Iguana > Iguana delicatissima. Next base: position 224,604 of record CAOKZL010000963.1, read on the forward strand.
TGCAAGCCTTCCAATATAAGTATTGTGTGGGCTGGCGTCATTACTGCTCGGCTTATCTCCAACAAGCTGCCCATTGACAATGATACCTAATGAGATAAGGAGATATGAAGAGGGGAAGAAAGAAACATAATTAAAGAAAAGTACAGGGAAAGCAAACCTTTCTAATTAACAAAGCAGTCTCCTGTGGCTAAAAATGTACTATAGAGAATAAGCACAATACACTTAAATAAAATAAGCATTTTAAAAGAGAAATGGCATGGGTTGGAATTCTACATCATGGTCTACGGCCATTTCTGCACTACAGAGTTATAGTGCTATTATTCCACTTTCAACATCCTATGGAATCCTGGGGTTTGCAGTTTAGGGAGGGCCTTTCGAATTCTCAGCCAGAGAGCTCTTTGGCCTCTGCAAAGTACAAACTCCAGAATTCCATAGGAGGCTGAAAGTGGGGTAAACAGTGTAGTGCAGAAATGGTTTATGTTTCATAAATTTATGAATCTGTAGCTATATAATGTAAATGCAGAGTGAAATCCTATTACTGGATTGAAAAGCTGTGCATCTGGACACCAATGAGAATATTCCAATGCATGTTGGATGTGTCTAACATGCACTGGCCACTCCTGATGCGCATTGCACACTTTTGATGCCCATTGGGTATTCCTGATACATATTAGGCACTTATGATGTGCATTGGGTACCCTGTTTCACTCTGGCACTTACTAGCTGGTGTTTGGTTGCCCACTGTGAGTGCCCAATGCATCCTGGTGCCCATTGGCATCAATCTCTCTGTGGTGAAACTATTTTCTGCACTCATGAATCCACTTATAAAAATGTTAAGTCCTATGCTGAATTCCAGCCCATAACTGTAAAGCAGATAAGGTGGAAAGCTAGGATCTGCATTCAGCTTACCTGTAGTTGGGTCTCTAATGAGGTTTAGTACAACACCAGGATCCTCATTAATGTTAAAGCAAAGGGCATCTTCTTTCTGGGGCACATCTATAATGAAGTGTGGATCTCCATCAACTGCAAATACAGATTTCCATTTAGGTCATCCTGTTCCTCATTCAAATCTCTCTGACAATTTTATGTATATGGTACTTTTTTAAAACTTGATGTTAGGTTTAGGTGACTTGATGTTAGGTTTTAAAAATATGCAGAAAAGTTGCAAAAGGCTTAAGCCCTACCCCTATCTACAAATTCTCACCTCCAAAGATAGCTACTGTTGTTGATTTGAGCAGGGCTGGCAAAGCTCCAGATGTTGGCCTGAATCCTGTTGGTTATGTCCCAACTCAAGTCGATCCACTGAATCAATTGTGGAATGGTGAGGTAAATCCCATTATTTAACAGATTGATTTTAGTTGGGACTAACAATAGGATTCAGGCCATTGTTAGTCTCCACTTCCCATCAGACCTGGCCCAAGATGAGGGATGATGGGAAGTAGAAGTTTATCAGCATCTAGAGGACCATTTCCCCCCTCCATGCATTATAGCATCATAAAGAAAGCACAGAATTAAGAAACTCATGGCTGAGAGGCTTCACTGGGAAACATAACCAAGGAGAGGGAGCTACAAGATCTCCCAGTTCTAGAAGGCTTGCTGTCCTACCACTGTAGCCATTTCTGAGTAATGATGTGTCCAGCCTTCTCCTTATCATGGGGTTCACTGAGTTTGGTAGCTTCAGCAGGCTCCCAAAAGGACCCCACAGGACCCCTATAGCTGTATGTCTCAATTCATCCAACAACCTGTAAATGCGAACTGGAATAATTATAATGTCATAAGTCAGGTTTATGACATCTTAATTATTAAATAAAATGCCAACCACATGTGCATGAAGTCTGAACTTCTGCTTTATAACCTGTCTATAGCCATAGCTAAACTTCCTGCACTAATGATTACTAATCAGATATTGGAGTTAAATATAGGCTGATTTAAAGCAGTATGAAAAGAAGCCATGGCCTTGAATTTGCAAGACTTGAGCAGGACCATTAATAACACCCTCTGTTGGAAGTATCTCTTTCATGTGGTTGCCATAAGTGGAAAACAACTTGCACAACAACTAAAATATAAAACACTCCTTAAGAACTTCTGCTTATATCACATTGATTTAAGATTAAGCACACAGTACAACATTGTTGTAAATAAATAAGTATAGATCATTTTACATCTACTGAAAAGAGACTCATGTTTAGCAGTGGAGTCTGGGATATGCTTTGGTGGATGGCTTATCCTCTAATATTTTCTCCTTGTCATAAGGGTTTTCTACTTAATTTCCTGGTTCTTTCCAAACAGAACTTGCTATGACATGTTAACCTATTGGTTAGTGTCATGGATCTCAACCAAGACATGAAAACGTGGTTACTAGTTGGCTTTTGTTTTGCTTAGAAGCAGTGCTAACTGCTTCTAGTTTCAAGTGTCACAGCAAACATGGGGCAAAGAAAAGCAGAAAATGGGGTAGGCAACTTTTATGAAAGAAAGAAAGGGGTAGAGCATGAGCCTGCCAGAAAAATCCTAAGCCTCCAAACTATGATTTATAAAATCTGCAGTAAGATATTTATCTCTAATTCATGATACACTTTGGTCATAATACAAAATGTGCAGACCGTAGAGCTTAAACCTTTTGAGCTCAGATTCCTGCCCTCCAATGACAACAATCAGAAATAAAACTCACCACTAGTATACCTGTGACTGGTAACCGGGCTACTATATGATGTATGAACAGATGGAGATGCTGTTATATAAAAAACAAGAAAAATCATTATGCTAAAGGAAACATGTAATGCTAGTGTATTTTGCCAACCTTAAAAGCATTGAATTTTCATCCCAGTTTTAAAACCAGTGTTTCATGAGTGTAAACATGATGACAACCAGAACTACTCCATACCTATTTTGTTTTCTCCCAAAAAGAGAACTGTGTGCTTCCATGAAGCAACACTAACATTGGCAAGGAATTTGGATTGCATATCAAGATTGACAGAAGTTAGTTAAGAATCACCTAGCTAGCCTAAATGAGTTCAAATCTGCAGGACCAGATGAATTGGATCCCAGAGTACTGAAGGAACTTGTTGATATACTCTCTGAACCACTTGCTATCATTTTTGAGAAATCTTGGAGGACAAGTGAGGTGCCAGAGAATTGGAGAAAAGCAAACATTGTCTCTCTCTTCAAAAAAGAAAAAAAAAGTTCCAGGGAATTGCAGATCGACCAGCCTGATTTTAATACCAGGAAAAAATTAGAACGGATTGTACAGAAATCCATCTACAAGTATCTTGGTGTCAATGCAGTGCTCTGTAGGAGTCAGCATGAGTTTGTCAAGAATACATCTTGCCAAACTAGTCTGGTATCTTTTTTAAAAAAAATCAGATCACTACTTTAGTAGATGGTAGGAATGCTATGGATGCCATTTATCAGAATTTCAGCCAAACATTTGATATGGTCTCCCATAACATTTTGGTTAGCGAACTGATTGAATGTGAAGTAGATGGGAACACTGTCAGATAATCCATAGTTGGTTGGAAAACCATACTCAAAGAGTTGCCAGCAGCAGCTGAGCTTCAAACTACAAGGAAGTCTCAAGTGGAGTCCCTCAGGATTCAGTTTTATGGCCATTACAACATTTTCATCAACGACTTAGATGACAGAATGAAGGAAATCCTTACCAAGTCTGAAGATGACACAAAACTGGGTGAGGTGGGTAACACATTGGAAGATAAAAAAATAATTCAAAAGGATATACATAAATTAGAAAACTGGGTAGGAATTAATAAAGTGGAATTCAATAGAGACAAATGCAAAATTCTACATTTAGATCACAAAAACCAAATGCAGACTTACAGGATAGGACAGGCATGGCTCACCAATACTACATGCAAAAAGGACCTTGGTATTATTGTTGATGATAAGCTGAGCATGAACCATCAGTGTGATGCAAAGAAAGCAAATGCCATTTTAGCCTACACTAATAGAAGCATAGTTTCCAAGCTGGGGAAATAACAGTCCGATTATATTCTGTGCTGATCAGGCCTCATCTGGAGTACTGCATTCAGTTCTGGACATTGCATGTTAAGGATATAGACAAATTGGAGAGGTTCAGAGAAAGGAAACAAGGATGATAAAACAGGACCCTCTCATTAACCAAAAATCAGGATTAATTTTTAATTATAGGCTTGTTTCATCTTTGGTTATCACATTATTGCCATAGCATTATTGATCGGTATACAGGAAATAGTACAGAGAGAATTATTTCCACCTGGTCTGCATTTAAAAAGTTAAATTGATTGAAGAACTGAAAAGCGGAACTTACGTAGCCGAGTAGCTGTAAATGGAAGAATACAAAAAAGTCATTAAGTGTAAATGAGAAAAACTGATCTCCTATATTTCCTGATTTGTAACCTTGGATTGGAGCTTTCTGCAATCTTATCTTTTTAGCATAAGGATGTTTATAATCCACTTGAATGAATCCTTGATTAAACTCTCCATTTGCAATCTTCACATGTATCCCAGAAGCAAAAGTTTTTGATTTTTCTCTTTTTATGTACGACTCATAGCTTTATTTATGAAACTAAATTCAATTAGCATGACAAAAAGTCTTTTACTCCCCACCCCAGTGCCTAAAACTACTCAAATATCAGCTCTAGACAATTTCTCAAAAGAAGGTTTTTGGAGTGCAGAGGGAAATGTGGTCCTACCTCTGCTGGATTCTGTAATTCCAGCTTTTGGCCCAGCAAAAAGCATGGCATGCTCTTGTATATTTTTGGTTGTTGTTTTATGAGAACAATTCAAATGGAAGATTCTGCAATCTTCATCTATTTCTCATGTTTCTCTTCAATAAAATGTGTGCAGATAGCCAACCTACCCACCTCCAAACGAGAGTTCCATTCTTTATAATGTGCAGATGGTCAGAAAAAGGTCTATTTTCTCAAAACACAAAATCTGTAAAATCATCTCAGACTTGCAGCTGAGCATTTGTTCCACAAGCAGCCTATGGTTCAAAGGCAGATGAGGCACACCTTATTCAGGATGGGGCAATCTATTCTCAGTCCATTGGCAGCCACTGATTAATTTTGCAGGACAAATCATTTAATGGTCTATGGCCCTTTTCACACCTTACCTCGTTCTGATGTTGTCACGAGGGGATCACGCGAGAAGCCTCTTCTGAGAGGCATTTGCATCCCCTTCACTTCCCCTCCACACCAGCTCTGTGTTGGTCTGAAGGAAGCATGAGCACTCTGCCACTTCCTTCTGCAGCACAGCCAGGTACTTTCCCAGGCTGCGCTGGGGAAGGAAGCGTGACAGCCTTGTGTCCGGAGCCTCTGCACACAAGGTAAGTGTGGGTGAGGCACAGGAGGGATGCGTGATCATGCATTATTTTTGGCAAATAGCCGAAAATGATATAATCACCGCGTAATAGCCTTGGGAGCATCGCGCGATTGCGAGGACGTCTTGTGGAATGGTCTTCGCAATGCGTGACTCTCCCAAAGCCATTTCACAACAGGACTGGTGTGCGAAAATGACCTCAGTTACTTTTTAGGATTTGATCCATAAATTTGTTCCTTTTGCATGTTAATGTGTTTTGCACATTTCTCTCTTTCTCAAAAAAAAAAAATTACATTTTTTTGAAACATATTGACTGCCAAAGCCTGCATCATAACAGCCAGGGAATTACAACATCCAGTGGATAATTATGCTTTGATGCAAACATTTGGCTGGCTCATGTCATTTCCTGTAAGAATTCTCAAAGACTGACTTCTGGAAGTATCCAGAGTTTTCAATCATTTCCTTATGCATGCATTAAGAATATGTTTAGAAAAAAATAACATGGCTTTCTTTTCCATTCCCTCATGACAACCTGCATTCACAGTACTAAAACTACTGCAGTCAAGTTACTGCTGAACTACTATGACTTTTTCATTTATCTCTGAGCGCCACATCTGACAGAACTAAAGTTTAAAACTACAACAATAACATTAATTCATCAGACTACAATTGACTGTACAATTTAGGCTGCTTAACTGTCTTCTAGACAGCTTTTTTATTCTTTATTTTTTTAAAATCATTTTATTCAATTTCACATATAAAACAAACAATTGTTACTGTAATAGTACATGACATGTTTTTGATCTTCAACACTGATCTAGAATTTATTTTCAATACCTCTTAATACTTCTATCTCTATTCGTACTGCATTTTAATGATGTTGTTACAATGTCAGTTCTTGCATTTCAATCTCTTCATTACAGTTCCATGACTTACTACAGTAGCTTCCTCATTTCAAATCCTGGTCACGAATTACTCATTTTCATTCAACATTACCCAGATATTTTCCATTACTATCTGCTATTCCTTTTTAATCTCCTCTTCTGATTTCCCTTTTAATCTCTGTGACAAAATATCTGCATTTGTGTTTTCTATAAATGTTCCCCACCATTGTTCTATAGTTGCTATCTGTTGAGTTTTCCAAAGCTTTGCGTACTTTATCCTAGCTGTCGTTATCATATACAGAATTGTTCTCCAATATTTCTTAGTATCAGTACCATCAAATACATTTGTCATATTTAACAAGTAAAGTTCCGGTATTTTAACAAATTGTATTTTCAATAAATCCCAAATTTTATTATGTACATCAGTCCAATATTTCTTAGCTCTGGGACATGTCCACCACATATGATATATTGTACCGACCTCTTTCTGACATTTCCAACAGAGTCCTGTACCAATATTGTAAATCTTTTTCAACTTATTTGGTGTCATGTACCACCTATGGAACAGCTTGTAGTAGTTCTCTTTCAAATTCTGGGCAACTGTAAATTTTTGTGTCTTTTTCCAGCTTTCTTCCCAGAATTCTAATTGAATTGAATGTCCTATATTTTGAGCCCACGAAATCATTACTGACTTGATTGTTTCTTCTTGTCTTTCTTGTTGTAATATTTCTTGATATATATAAGATAGTAGATGAGGAGAATTCTCCAATAGTCGTTTAATCATTCCTGTTGTCTCTTTTGGGTCTATTCCATAAGTCTTTAAATCCATTTGGAACCTTTCAGTTAACTGCCTATATGGAAACCAACTTAATGTTATTCCTTCCGATTCCAGTTTTTCTCTTGTTTTAATCTTGTAGTTATTTAAAATTGACCTTTCCAATATGTCTTCATATTGAAGCCATTTATCTGTTTCTGTCCATCTACCAAAGAAAGCTTCTTGAGGGGAGACCCATGTGGGAAGCTGCCTTATGTTCTTATTCTTATATTCTTCCCAAATTCTCAAAAGAGATTTCCTGATATAGTGATGAGTGAAGTCTTTATCAATTCTGGCTTTGTCATAGAAATTATAAGCATGCCAACCCATCCTCAAATCCGTGCCTTCCAATGCCAACATTCTTGTATCTTGTAAATCTACCCAATCCTTTATCCACGTAAAGGCTGCGGCTTTGTAATATATCTGAAAGTCTGGTATTCCCATTCCACCTCTAGTCTTTTGGTCCGTCAAAACTTTCCATTTTATTCTAGGTTTTTTCCCTTGCCATATAAATTTGGTTAACTCTCTCTTCCATTGTATAAAGGGCTTATTATTTGTTATTATGGGAAAATTTTGAAACAAAAAGTTCATTTTTGCAAGTACATTCATTTTTATTGCCACTATCCTTCCCATCATTGACAGTTGCATTGAAGTCCAACTTTCCAAGTCTTTCGTTATTTCTTTCCATTTTTTGTCATAATTATTTTGAAATAATTCATTGTTTCTTTTAGCTATCCAGACACCCAGATACCTTGTCTTTTCTACTCTGTTAAATCCTGTTAATTTTGCTAATTCTATCTCTTCTTTCTCAATCATGTTTTTCATTAGCAGAGCTGTTTTTTCTTTGTTGACTTGAAATCCAGAGTATTCTCCATATTCTTGAAGTGTTCTAATCAACTCTTAAATACTGGCCACCTTTTTTAAAGAAGTCATTTGAGTGCCTTAATTGGGGTTATATTCTGACAGTACTGAGAATTCCAGAGTATTGCAGTGTATAAATATGCTCCCCAAGTTCATAGAAATCCCTAAACTTGACTATTGGCTTACATATAAGGATTTATTAAAGAGACATGGGACTAAACTTGAATTTAGATCCAAGCAGGACCTTTCCCAACAAGGTTGGCAATCGCATTGGTTATTATTTATGCAGTTATCTGCCAGATTTAAAAAGGATAGTGACTTAGAGGGCTTTGAGATAAGCGAACGAGAATTTGACATGATATTAAAACCAGACGTGAAACACAGAGTTAGTGCTATCTATAATATCTTATTGGTATTAGAAACGGAAACTGAAATCGTTAAGCAAACAATGGTAAAATGGGCTAGGAACCTGGGGAAAGAAATCACTATGGAAGAATGGGAAAATTCTTGGCGAATCATATAGGAAACAATAAAACCAGCTAGTTTGCGTGAAAATTATTGCAAAATGTTACATAGATGGCACTTAACTCCAGTTTGGTTAGCAAAGGTAAAAAAGAATCATAGCAATGCATGCTGGAAATGCTCTAAAAGGGGAACATTTTTTCATATATGGTGGGAATGCGATGTAGCTATGAGATTCTGGAAAGGTGTGCATAACAAAATCCAAGAGGTGTTAAAAATTACATTCCCGTTATCTCCGAAAATATGTCTCTTAAGCATGATAAACAACTTGCGAATTGATAAAGGTAAAAAGAAAATAGTTCTTTTTATGATTGCAGCCTCCAGATTATGTTACGCCCAACTATGGAAGGAGTCACAATCCTCTAGAATTGAAGATTGGTTGATCAAATTATATGATATGGCAGAAGCTGATATCATTATGGAATCTTTGGAGGGTGGGGGAAAGAAGAAACCATTGAGGGTTGGAAAATAGTTTTTCCAATTTGGATTGACATGTGGGGGAATAAGGCAATATCTTTTATTCGATAACTATGAAATATTATATCTCTTTCTTATAGGAGACTGGACGGGCTAGATTTGGTGCAGAAAATGACAGTAATCTTACTGATGTTTCAGGGTGTGTATAGGGCTAAAGTGAGACTTCGAATGAAGAAAACAGCGTTGGAAGTACTTTAGGTTTCTCCTATTAGTTAATAGTTATATTCAGTTATATCAGCTATGTATTAGTTGTATTTATTTATGTTATAGATATACGGTACAAATGGTAAGGGAGATGTTTTCCCGACGTTGAAATTTAACCCGTAGGGCTTAGCCGTCACACTTAGATCTTTTAGAAGGAAGTTACAGATAAATAAGTATATCAGTTTCAGCAATGTCAGGGGGGTGGGGGTAAATAAGGGGTCTGAATATTTGATGTATGTGGGTTTGTCAGGTTAGTTACATTGTTTTCATAGAATCATAGAATCATAGAAATGTAGAGTTGGAAGAGACCACAAGGGCCATCCAGTCCAACCCCCTGCCATGCAGGAAAACCCTCAAAGCACTCCCGACAAGTGGCCATCCAGCCTCCGCTTAAAAACCTCCAAAGAAGGAGACTCCACCACACTCTGTGGCAGCACATTCCACTGCCGGACAGCCCTGACTGTCAGGAAATTCCTCCTGAGGTTCAGGTGGAATCTCCTCTCCTGCAGCTTGCATCCATTGCTCCTTGTCCTGGTCTCAAGAGCAGGAGAAACAAGCCCACTCCCTCCTCGACATGACATCCCTTCAAATATTTAAACATGGCTATCATGTCCCCTCTCAACCTTCTCTTCTGCAGACTAAACATACCCAGCTCTCTAAGTCTGTCCTCATAGGGCATGGCTTCCAGGCCCCTCACCATTTTGGTTGCCCTCCTCTGGACCTGCTCCAGCTTATCCATATCCTTCTTGAATTGGGGTGCCCAGAACTGGACACAGTATTCAAGATGAGGTCTAACCAATGCAGAATAGAGTGGTACCAATACCTCCCTCGATCTAGACACCATACTCCTATTGATGCAACCAAGAATTGCGTTGGCCTTCTTGGCTGCCGCATCACACTGCTGACTCATGTTCAGCTTGTGGTCTATGAAGACTCCTAGATCCCTTTCACACGTACTGTTAGCCAGCCACGTGTCCCCCATCCTATATTTCTGCATACCATTTTTTCTGCCTAAGTGTAGGACCTTACATTTCTCTCTGTTGAAGTTCATTTTGTTAGCCTTGGCCCAGCTCTCCAATCTGTCCAGGTCCTTTTGAATTTTGATCCTGTCATCAGGCGTATTAGCAACCCCTCCCAATTTGGTGTCATCTGCAAATTTGATCAGCGTGCTCTCTATTCCTTCATCCAAGTCATTAATGAAGATATTGAACAGCACCGGGCCCAGGACAGAACCCCGTGGCACCCCGCTAGTCACTTCTCTCCAGGATGAGAATCTGCCATTGGTGACCACCCTTTGGGTACGGTCAGTCAATCAGTTACAAATCCACCTGACAGTAGCCCTGTCCAGCCCACATCTTACTAGCTTCTTTGCAAGAATGTCATGGGGAACTTTGTCAAAGGCCTTACTGAAATCAAGGTATACTATGTCCACAGCATTCCCTTCATCTATCAAGCAAGTAACTCTATCATAAAAAGAGATAAGATTAGTCTGGCATGACCTATTTTTGAGAAATCCATGTTGACTTTTCGCAATTACGGCATTGTTTTCTAAGTAATTAGAAACTGACTGTTTGATGATCCGCTCCAGGATCTTTCCAGGTACTGATGTCAGGCTGACTGGGTGATAATTATTTGGGTCCTCTTTTTTCCCTTCTTGAAGATGGCGACAACATTTGCTCTCCTCCAGTCTGCCGGAACTTCTCCGGTCCGCCAAGAGTTTTCAAAGATTATAGCAAGAGGTTCCGCAATGACCTTTGCTAGTTCTTTTAAAATCCTAGGATGCAATTTATCTGGCCCTGGAGACTTGAATTCATCCAGTGTGGCCAGGTATTCCTGTACTACCTCTCTACCTATTCTGTGCTGCATTTCCCCCACTTCCTCACCTGCTCCCCAACCGCCAGGTTGCGTGTTTTTATCCTTTTGGGAAAAAACTGAGGCGAAGAAGGTGTTGAGGAGTTCTGCCTTTTTTCTTCCTCCTGTTATTAATTCACCATCTTCCTTGCGCAGTGACCCTATCGTCTCCTTCTTTTTCCTTTTGCTGCGGACGTATTTAAAAAAGCCCTTTTTATTGTTTTTAATGTCTCTGGCCAGCCTAAGTTCGATCTGTGCTTTAGCCTTTCTGACCTTCTCCCTACATCTCCTGGCTACTTGCTTATAATCTTCTTTGGTGATTTCCCCCTTCTTCCATTTCCTGTACATGTTTTTCTTAATGCTTAGCTCAGCTGAGAGCTCTTTAGTCAACCATTCCGGTTTGTTCAGATGCCTTCCATTTTTCCTCCTTAATGGCACAGTTTTAGCCTGTGCCTTCAGTACCTCCCTTTTAAAGAACTCCCATGCATCCTGAACTCCTTTCTCATTGACTATTCTTGACCACGGAATTTCAGCCAGCAGCTCCTTCAGTTTACAGAAGTCTGCTTTTTTAAAATCTAAGACGAATGCCTGGCTACACTTGCCTTCTCTTCCCCACTGAATACAAAATTCTAATAGGGCATGGTCACTCTCTCCTAAAGATCCAACCAGTTCTACGTCATTAACAAGGTCTTCCCTGTTGGTCAGGATCAGATCCAGAATATTTGATCCCCTTGTCGCCTCTTCCACCTTCTGGACCATGAAATTGTCTGCAAGACAAGTAAGAAACTTGCTGGACCTTGCCGCCTTTGCAGAGTTTGACTGCCAACATATATCCGGGTAGTTGAAATCTCCCATTATTACTGTATCTCTCCTTTTTGAATGTGCAGTCATTTGGTCTATGAAAGCGCCATCGAGGTCCTCAGTCTGGCCTGGAGGTCTGTAGTAAACCCCCACTATAATATCCCTATTGTTTCTCGCTCCCTTAATTCTTACCCAGATGCTCTCGACCTGGCTTCCGGTGTTCAAGTCATGGATCTCTTCACAGGTGAAAACATCCTTGACATATAAGGCTACTCCTCCTCCTTTCTTATTTGGTCTATTTCTACAAAATAGGCTATACCCCTCTATTCCTACATTCCAATCGTGAGACTCATCCCACCAGGTCTCAGTGATGTCTATCAAATCATATTTATTTTGCTGTACTAGGAGTTCAAATTCATCTTGTTTGTTTCCCATACTCCGTGCATTAGTGTAGAGACACTTAAGTCCCCGTGCCCTTCCTGCAAGTCCCATAGCATTGTTTCCACCCCTCCCACGATTGGATGCTATTCCTACTTGGCCAATATCATTTGGGCCTTTTTCCCCTGCACTTGCAGAGTCCTTGTCCTGAATAATCTTGTCTCCCACCCCAGTTGTACTTAGTTTAAAGCCCTCCTAATCCTCCTCGTGAGACTGTTTGCAAAAACGTTCCTGCCAAGTTTCGTGAGGTGCAGCCCATCCCTTGCCAGAAGCCCATGTTCCTGGAATTTCAAGCCATGATCCAAAAAGCCAAACTGTTGGCGGTGGCAAAATGTGCGGAGCCAGCTGTTGACCTCTACTATTGTCCTTTCCCTTCGTGCACCATATCCTTGAACAGGGAGGATTGATGAAACGACCACCTGCGCACCAAGGTCCTTAAGCTTTCTCCCCATAAGCTCGTAGTCCTTTGTGATGTGGTGAAAGCTGCGCTTCACCGTGTCATTGGTTCCAACGTGAACCAAAACGAGGGGCTTACGGTCAGTGGGCTTGACCAGCCTGGCTAGCCTCTCTGTTACGTGGTTTATCCTGGCCCCAGGAAGACAGCAGACCTCTCGATTGAGCTTGTCCGGTTTGCAAACTGCCGGTTCGGTTCCTCTGAGCAAGGAGTCCCCAACCACCAGAACTCGCCTCCTCTGAGGCCTGTCCGGGGTTCTTCGACAAGCAGATTCTTCCAGGATTGCCTGGGCATTGTGTTGAGGCCGGGAGTGCTGGACTTCCCGATGTTGGATGCTGTCCTGTTGGTGTTGAAGTTCCAGTTGCCGAAGTTGGATTCCTTCTTGCTGATGTTGTGTTCCCTCCTTCTGGTGTTCCTCATCATTCACAGCACCAAGAACGTTGAAGTGATTCTGTAGTTTGAGAGTCTCTGTTTCCTTCCTGGCCCTTCTACTTCTCCGTGTGACATTCCTCCAAGCATCGCTTTCCTGGCTCACGGAACTGATTTCCTCATCAGGCAGCTCCTCCACATATCCGGTCTTCAGGAAGGTCCTCTCTGCCCTATCTAAGAAGTCCTCACCTTCCCTAATAAGACGAAGATTAGAAACCTGTGCCTCCAGCTGCCGCACCTTGACCTCTAAGAAGGTGACCAGCTTGCAATTGCTGCAGGTGTACCCGACCACATCTTGTGGCAAGAAAAGGAACATGCCACAAGTGCTACAGGTGACAGCAGCAGCTCCCTCCCCTTCCATACTTGATAATACAGAGAATAGAACAAGAAAACAAAAACAAAAACTGGACCTCCTTTCTTAATTTGAGCTGTATAAGCTATGTCTGCTCAGCTAACTCCCAAGCTCAGTTGAACTCTTCCTAAATTTGTTCAGTCGCTATAAGGATTGGTTGTTCCTAAACTTGAATGGTTGAACTTGAAGAAATGAAGTAGCTGAATGAAATTGCGCGCGCCATAGGCGCGCGCCGCTGGGGGTTTCTCTCCTCTGGAAGTCAGCAAGAAGACTGCTGGGGGTTCCTAATAAAGCCTCCTTCCCCTAGCTGGCTCCTCCCCCTACCTTGATTAACTCTCCCTAGTTTGATTGACAGTTAACTGACTAACTAACAAACAATTAGCTGACAATAGGCTGTGAGCTCAGGGAGAGCACACGGCCAGCGCAAGCAAAAAAAACAACAAAAACACACACACACACACACAAACACAAAAAAAACCCACAAAAAAAAAACAACACAGAGAAATAAGCAAACAAACTCAGCCCCACAGTCCTGCAAAAACACCTATCAAAGTTGTCTTCACAGACCCAGCTTACCTTCTCCTCTCTCCTCTGGAAGTTTTGTTATTGTTATATTGTTTTGTTATGTCGTTTTGTTCTTCTTTCTTTCTTTCTTTCTTTCTTTCTTTCTTTCTTTCTTTCTTTTTTCTTTCTTCTTTGTTGGTGTATGTGTGATCTTGTGTAATTATGTATGTTGGAATGTTATTAGTGTTATATACCCATGTCGAGATGTAATTTATGTTATATGTGTAATCTTTCAATAAAGTATATTTTTTTTAAAAAAAAAAGTTCATAGAAAAGTTTGGGCATGTAGGATAAAGGGTATTTCCACAACACCCAAACAGGTAGAGCCAGAAACCACTTACACTGGACTCTCTTTATCTTTTACCAGCAACCTCTGCATCTGTCTTTTTCTGTTCATGCAAAGCATCACCTCCCTACAGCTAAAATGGCAGTGACATGCATGTGAAGAATCTGTGCACACACCACTGCCATTGAATATAATGGGACATGAGCATTCACAACTGCTGCTATTCACAACGGGCTCCGGAGTGGAACCCCTGTATATACAGAGGGCCTGTTCTATTTCTACTAGATGTAGCATCTGTTTTGTACAGCTGTCACCTATTTCCAAAATACATAATTAACACAAATACAATTGATTTGTTGGAATAATTTTTGCCCAGATGTCTTTTTTCATTACCAACCAACCAATCAACCAACCAAAAAACAGAAAAACACCTGCACATGGCATGTGCTAGAAACTTGGGGTCATTTTTACAGCTTTTCAGGTAGAGATATCACAAAGGTCTAAATCCTATTGTTAGTCCCAACTATAATGTACTGAATCATTGCAACTTACGTAAGTTTCCAGTGGTTCTACATACCTACTTCAACTGGGAATAGCAAATGGATTTAGGTCCATGCTTTGCCCACTCCCCACTGTCAACTGTCACAAACAAATGATAGGCTATGCTGAGGTGGTTCTCATATGCCACCTGTTCTGCAGGTAATGATTCAATAATTCAAAGAAAAGTTTATTATAGGTAAAATAATAATTAAAGTTCAACTTACCATCAGCTGTTTCCAACAGTGAGTAAGAAAAGAATAATAATAAAAAAAAGTTACAATTTTTAGAAACACCTATTCTCATATACTGAACTTTTTGTTTTTAAACATTGTCAATAAAGTGCAGTTTGGATAAACACAAGGGATCAGATACAATTCTTTAGAGAGATTGTAGAATAACAGTTTTAGCATTTCTGAGCAAAAGAAACGATGCCATTTTAAGAGTAGACTTGGCTGTGTGTCAGCTCAGGTCCTCATACAGTGTTCCCTTTGCCTCACAGTAACAGAGTATGATTCATCAAGGATGGATACATAGGAGGAGGAATCATACCACACAAATCATCATCAACTTAATATAACCCAGTAAGCATCATCTCAGACAGTTGCACTGTCACAGGTTCGTAACCATGCCCGCTTCCCACCATCAGCCAAGCAAACATGAAGATAAGTCTTCTGAACAGCTGCCTCCATCAGGCCAGGGGAATCTTTAGCCATCCAGGTGTTCTGGCCAACAGCTCCAGCATCTGTGACTTGAAATCCATCTAATGTCCCCCAGTATCCATGATACTCATAACTCTACTTTTAATATATTCATATGACAATATAAGCCTCAGCTGCCTGTTATGATGATCAGTAAATACATCATTATGTTTGCCAGCTATTAGTCAGAAAACTAGTTTGGAACATCTTTTAGTACTGAACAAAATCTATCTGTCTCCAGCTGTATTTTAAACATGGTCTTAACATTTACCAACTAAATAGTTAGCTGGGAGCACTAGAACATTTTTAAAAATCATAATTTATCTGTACCTTCTAGAGGCTTGTCTGCAAGTGCTGCCTTATCCTCATTGTCTTCTGGTTTTGTGACTATCATGGATGTCAGAGGAGTTACAAACTGATATTTCAGAGACATTTCCAGGGCTTTAGCAGTAAGATTTTCCCTTTCGTCTCCTTTTGCTGCATTCCTGGATAGATGAACAAAACCAAATAAATAATTTGTCAATGTTGTAGATTGAGGGTGTCAAACTCAATTTCATCTTGGGCCACATCAGCATTATGGTTGCCCTCAAACGGCTGTTTGTATCTATAAGACTATATATCTACTCACAAGCTGCACAGAACGTTGCCATGGTAACTTGCAGCAATGCTCTGACAGCAAGACTTCAACAGAGGAGCAGTCAGAAGTAGAAGTATATTGTGAGTGCTAGCTGCTGGGCCCCTCTTCAGAATACCGGCAGCTGGGGGCCCACAATGTGGGGATCAGGCTCACATGTGGAAGGAGCACCACAGCTGCAGGAGAGGTGTGAGGGCCAATGAAACGGCCTGGTGGGCCATTTCACCTTGTGTTTGACACATGTGCCATAGATGATCACTGTATTTGCAGAAACATACAGAGGAGACAGACCTAGCAGTGTCTGTTAACCATAAGAATGGGAGCTCCATCTTGGGAAAGTAGCAATAATCTGGTTACCAAATGTTGGAAAACCCTATCCTATTTTCTCACCAGATGTACCTGTGATAGTGGTGGGATGGAGAGAAGGGTCTTCCTGAAGATTTCAAAACACTGAAGAACATGGTCCTTCAGATAACCTGAGCAGAGCATACAATATCATATGCACATTTCCTAAACAACATGTCTATTGAAGGGCTTTTCCACCCTACACTGTTATAGTGCTATTATTCCACTTTCAATATCCTACAGAATTCTGGGGTTTGTAGTTTACTAAGGCCAAAGAGTTCTTTGGCTGAGAATTCTAAATGCCCCTTCCTAAACTGCAAACCCCAGGATTCCACAGGATGTTGAAAGTGGACTAGTAGCACTATAACAGTATAGGGCAGAAGGGCCCAAAGTCTGCAGATTTCTGGCAATCTGAAGCTTAAGTGAACATAGAACAGCTTTTAACATACCACGATAAACAAAAGTAATCCTACATATTTGCAATGCAATCTCATAGCATTCAATGGAACTCCTATATCGCCTTATAGAAGCAGCAGTGAGATATTTCTCTAAATTTTTTGAGCTCCCTCATGACAGCAGAAAGTATCCTTTATTACCGTTTTTCCAGAAGCTGTTGAATGGTCAGATACGCCCAGAGTCTCTCAATATAATCCCCAAAGATGTACTGTTGCTCTTCAAGAGCTTTAGCTGTTTCATCAACATCTGCTTGTTCAATAAATGTCAGATCATCTTCTGCCTGTTAGAAATTTTCAAAAGAAACTCTTCCATTTATGTACTAATTCACCTGCACAAGGCATCTATATACTTTCTTTCTAGTAAGGCAGCAAAAGCATTTGTTCTAGGCAAAGCAATAGATAGGGACTTCACTGTCTTACCTTTCCTCTAGAGTAAAACAATTGAGATAGGCAGTGCTTGGAGGTCACTCATTACAAACTACTGGCCCATTATAAGTAGTTCCTTTTACAATAACAAATTTACAACTAAGTTACATTATATAATTGTAACAGTCATAACTGTAACTTAAGGAGGGATCTCTCTACTTCTTTTGTGCATTAGTTGTAACTTCTAACTTATTTTTGTAGTAATGGGGGTACCATCTCACTAAACAGTGGAGGAGGAATATTACATGTGGACATTGAGGCAATGACAAAGCGTTCTTCTTGAAGGAAGTAATGAGTGATTTTAGCACTTGTCCTTGCTATGCGGAAGACTATTCAAAATTTGAAATCTTTTCTTGATTCTGCAAAAATTTGCATATAGTTGTTTTCTGCAGAAAACAGCTTATCTTTATTTCCTGAAATATTATTTTCTTCACAGAATATGGTTTCTTGTACAGAAAATGCTGATGTTTGTGCAAAATAACCATGGGCAAATTTTATGCAGAATAAATTCCCCAGTTGCAGCATTTTCTGTACAAGAAACAGCATTTTCTGTGCAGAAAATATTATTTTTGAACAGAAATATTATTTCCTATGCAGAAAAATGCTGTTTCCTATGCAGGATATATTGTTTTGTACACAAAACAACCATATAAGAATTTTGCGCCAAGTAAGTCCTGAACTGCGAAGAGTCTCCTTATTCCTGGATACTTTTCATCAGTGTCCTTCACACTCAAAATACATAATTTTCAAGCATTTTTCATATGTTTGAATATTTTTTCTATCCCTAGACCCAAGATGGCTCAGAACATGAATGAAAACAAGGTAGATGAATAAACCCCAGTAATATATTTTTTAAAAGAAAATAAATATATGACCATATTAAAAGAACAATATTTTAAAACAATAGGAAATCATTGAAAACACAACTACAACAACAATAAAAATAAGATTTTTCTGCATCGTCACTTTGTTGCCAAATGCCTGCTCAAATAAAAAGAAATTTACTTGCTATCAGAAAGAAAGCAGGGAGAGGGACAGCCTATTTGCCGGTAGCAGAGAGATCCACAGTCTGGGATCAGCCCCCTAGAAAGCGTTCTCCCACAGACTCACCAACTGTACCTGTGGTGGGACCAAGACAAAGACCCCAACCCCCAATGCATCCTAAAGTTCAGACAAGTCACAGAAGGAATTTTAGAATGAAAGGTACATTTCTACAGCTGCAGATAAAAGTTCATTGCCCACCTACTGACACTTTCCACACACAACCCAGAAATTCCTTACTGTGAGCCTTATCACACTGCACGATTATAATGTTATCATTCCACTTTAACTGCCATCGCAATATTACATGGAATCCTGGGATTTACAGTTTAGGGAGAGGCATTTAGAATTCTCGGCCAGGAAACTCCAGTCCTTCACCAAACTACAAACTCCAGAATTCCATAGTGCAGGCAGGGCAGTTAAAGTAGAAGAATGGCACTATAATATTGTAGTGTGATAGTGACCTGAATCTAACTGAGTTAAAGCCCTGCCATTTAAGCTGTCAAAGGTTCTCAGAACAGAGAGTCTGATCAACCAAAAGTAGCAAGAAGTGAGTCTTGTGAAGAGACAATCAAGGCTAAGTAAATATTGCACAATTTCATGTGCTGTGCCTGAGCAGGGAACTTCTGTCCAGTAAGGAATGGATTTCATGGTCGGGATTTTTTAAAAGAGATGGAGGCATGTAGATCCTACAAAACACTTCAGCCAGACCAGGGACAAAGTACCTGTTTTGGACAAAGTACCATATCTCTAGATCAACCATTCTCAGTGGGGTCCATATGGCCCCCAAGGGGTTCCTGGCACATTTGAATGGAGACACAGACTAAAAAATGTGAGAAAGGGAGCCCCAAGGGTTTATGCAGGCCCTGGTAACTGAAATGATGAAGTACTCAAACAGGAAACTGAATTGGTTTCCTTGACAAAATCCAGGAAGAGAACTGATATTGCAACAAGAGATGACCTCCAATTGTCATTGTCTAATCTGAAGGCTAAATATCATGAAACCTGAAGAAAAACATCAAGCTCAAGGATTCAATTAAAAGTGATAGATGTTTAATTTCATACAGTCTTTTTAAAAAGTTTTGTTCTGTATGTTGGAATGTTCAAGTTTTCTTGATGTTCAATAATAAATGTTTTTCTGTCTATCTGTTCTGTTTGTATCTCTGTTTGACTGGGTGGTGGTGAGGGCTGGGACCTGAGAAGAGCTCCTAAGGGGCGCTGTGACCAACAAACAATTGAGAAGTGCTACTCTAAACTAGCTAGGGATGGCTTGGTTACTTTTCTGGTTCCAAAATATCAGCGTGTAGATTTTTTACATAATATAGAGTTGCAATGCCAAGCTGGTGAATATGTGCTACTCACAACCAGTACAAATCGGTGCCAGATGTTGTAGTGAACAGAGCAGCACTTAAAACAGGCATTGCTGTCTAAGCACTTACCCCATGAGCTTTCACTTCAGCAGTAATACTGTTGAGGTCATCGTCTGTAATACGTCCAGCCACAACAAGTTCAGAACCATCATAGTAGTGCTTAAAATGATTTTGAGCCAGGTCTGAGATGGCATTTTCTGGGTATATTAACTCCACTTCTGTGAGTAAAGGGTTGGCCACTTCATCATAAAATCCCTAAAAGAGAAACCATCAGGATAGCAAGAAGATTTTGAACACATAAGTACCATGATGCCAAAGACTTACTTTTCAAAATGTATCTTTTACTCTGTCTTTAAACTTCAGCATAATTTCTAATGTTTTTGAAAAGAGCAAGGAAAAGAAATACAAACTACAAAAGAAAAAAAAATCCCTAGTCTGCTTGTTGCTTACAATCATTATTGACCCAGCTCACTAGAACACACTATTAAGACCAATCAAATAGACAGTCATCAAAGGCAGGTTTTTTTCCTGCTCTGTAGAACTTCTCCCCTCAAAAGCATGTTGGCTTTTAAAAGAGATTTTCAAATGTATTTATCTCAACAACTGGCTTTCAAATGAGACCTTTCATTCTCAGATATAAGCCTAAAGCCAGTGATCTGAAATTTAGTCTTGCTGTAATTTTGAGATTTTGCCCCTGCCTCTGTTACTCTGTAACCTGGGGGTCCCATGAGGGGCACCCAGATAACCAAACCAAACAAGCAAAATCGGGGAAATTAGCTGGAGCACTCTCTTGGCTAACGAGAGGCAGGGCAACGCAGCGAGACCTTTTGTCCTATGTATACCAGTTCAGGTCAGTGAGGAATCAAGCAGTTTAAAATACTAACAGTTTTTACTAAGCAAGAAAAATAATAAAAACTCAAACACAGCTAACTAAAGGAGAAAGAAAGAGAGTTTTGAGAAATAAGCAATACGCCACCTGTCCAAAGTCCTGTAGACACCAATTGGAGGGAAGGGAGGAAACCCAGTGTGGAGACCGAAGGGAATCTGTGGAGCCGAGTGGCAGCAAGATGATCCGGCGAGAGTTCCGGACAGTTTCAGTGATTTCAGCAAGAGTTTGAGTGATTTCAGCTCAGTCCAGTGAGAGTTCCAATGAGCTCTCAAAGCAGGGCAACTTTTAGAGGGACAGAACGACCGCAGGCTAGTCTGGTTTTTGCAAGAGAACAATGAGTTTTGGTCTGAGGACAAAAGCTCCGAAAGGTCGGAATTTGCATGATTGAGTTATGAACCGAATTGACAATGGTATAGCTGGTATGCAGATGTGGTTAGCTCGGCTTTCACAGGCAAAGAGTCCTCTTTGTTTACCAATCAAGGTGTTTATTTCGGGTGGCTACCCCCTGAAGCGGAACTGGCTATATCTGGTACTTTTGATGAGAATACAAGTCTCCCATGCCTAGCGTCGCGCTTGTCTGGCGGCACCTTACAAACACTTAGCTGGTGGGGGGAAAAGGGCCAAATTATGATATCAAAATGATATCTTAGTTCACCAAAAACCAGACCAGGATGCCGTGGTAACACCTCCAGAAGCCGATGGAAAGGAAATGTCACTTCTAACTTATAGTAGCCCTAAGGAGAATTCTCCACAGGGTGTTCTGAGTAAGATTTGTTCAGACAGGATTTGCCTTTGCCTTCTTTTGAGGCTGAGAAAATGTGACTTGCCCAAGGCCATCCAGTGTGAGCAGGACTTTGAATCCTAGCCTCCAGAAGCCTTAACTAACTAACTAACTAACTAAATAAATAAATATTGGAATATTGGAATATTTAAATAAATATTGGAATATTTAAATCTAAATTTAAACAATTAGGTCTTACAGGTCCCTGGCAACAAATTATATTTACCAGGGTTCCCCAGTAAAGAAAAGGTTACAAACCACTGGTTTAGATTTTATGCTGCCTTTATACTTTACAGACATGCTATTCAGGCTTGAGTGATTTAATCTGTGCAAGATATAAATCCCAAATATAAATCCCAGACACTCAGCCTGTAACACTTGGCAAACCTACCCTCTATTGATGAGCAGAGTATACAATAAGAAGAATTGCCAGGACAAGGAGACAGCGAGAACTATGCTATTAAGTCCTTGGCTGTTTCCCACAGAGCTAAATGTTCTCCCTCAAATTCTATTTAAATATTTGTATCAATATTACCTGTAATTGTAAGGCTGAATCAGAATCCTCATAAATTCGACGAGCCAGTCCATTGTTCTCAGCTGCCAACTTTTCTAAGGAACCGTAGTCAAGATCATAACCAAATCCAAGATTATATAAAGGGTATTTTCCTTGATTTGCATTTCTGACATTAGATAAAATTATTTGCGGGTCTCTTTCCCCTGCAGAAAAACACAGAAAAGAATTAGTTTTGAAGTTTTTCTTGAATTCCTCCTTTAAACGAACAAAACAAAATCATTTGTGTTTGTTTCTAAGGTATCTGAATAGCTGTTTTTCTTCCCGTTCCCACACATCATAAAACTGAATTGGGAAAAGAGAATCATTTCATTTGGGAAAAAGAATTCATTGCTGCTTCTCAGCAGTAAGCCCTCCTCCCCAGCCAGTACCTTTCATATGATTGTGTCTCATGATACTAATATCTTTGCCCCACTTATTTCTTCTACAAACTGACTGAATTCAGATGATCATATCGCAACATATATTGGCATTTTGATCCAGCTTTCACATCAGAGATTGAACAAAGCAAGAAATCTCTCATTTGTTCTCGTATTTTGTTTCATTCAAACCAGGGAAAAGAGCAGAGAATATATAAAACACTGGATGAATATAATGAAGAATAAAGATAAAATAAAGGAGAGATTGCAGGTTACAAATCTGGCTTAATTATATTCATGGCTTAATTATATTCAGTTAGAGCAGTGAACAAGGAATTGGAATAGGAATAATAAAGATTTTAGAGAACACACTAAATTTGAACAAATGATTAATCAAAGAGAAAGTATGGAGGAAAATGAAATTTTGAAGGGTACCGCAAGTGAAATATATAAAATGTTATCAAAACATAAAGATCAGGAGGAACATTTTAGAAAAGTATGGGAGCAAGAATTAGTACAAAAAAACAGATATTCAGGATTGGGGAAAAATTGGAATCAGTGTCATTTAAAAACTTATCCGTATCGATAAAATAGAATTATTATAAATTGGTTTGGAGATGGTACTTAACATCAGTATGGTTAAATCACATAGATAAAAATTATTCAAGGTTGTGTTGGAGGGACTGTGAAGAAATTGGTAAATGAAATGTTCCAAATGGATTTGCTAACCGCCATGTTAAATGAGAAGATGGATAGAAATAAGACTGCAAAGGAATGGGCTCCAATGAATAAATTATGGAAAGATAATTGGAAGGATATTTTTATTGTATGAGGATTTAATAGTAATGATAAAGTGGAATAAGATAATACACCCTATATTATAAATAGTTCTGGTTAAATATTTCCATAACCTTGGAGGTTAAGGATGATGGATATAAGTAGTGTTGAGATTTATTTTCTTTTTTCTTTTTCATGTCTTCTGCTTTCTTTTCATATTTTTATCACTTTTTTCATATGATTTCACTCAGATGGACATGTTATTATTAACATTGTGTAATTTATGTCAGTTCTCTTTTTTCTGATTGCTTGTATAATTTTGTGTTTCAATAAAATTGAAGAAAGATAAAAAAGAAATTGGTACTTATATTCATATATGGTGGAGTTGTGAATGTCTGCAGAAATTTTGGCAAATGGTGCTTAAAGTGATAAAAGAGATAACAGAAATTTATTTAGAAATATGTCCTAGTATAGCATTGTTATCTATATATGATAAGGTTATTAGTACCCAGGCAATAAAGGATCTAATTAAAAATTTATTAACTGCAGCAAGGTTAATTATATCAAGAAAATGGAAAATTCAAGGAGATTTTCAAATAGAGAATTGGTATAAAGAAGTGTGGAAAACCATGATTAATGATAAGTTAACATGTGGAATTAAAGTCAAAAAAGGAATATCAAAAGGAAGTAATTTTGATGCAATATGGAAGATATTTGTGGAAAAGGTGTTAGTAAAAGAGGAAGGTGTCACACCTCCATGAGAAGAGTTACAATTCTGGAAGATGGATTAATTCAAGGTATAATTGGCTCTGCAGATGGGGTACACTTAGTAATAGTAATAGGTTAAATTTAGTTTGAAAAGGATAGAAATAAGAATGAAACTACTAATAGTACATTTTGAAAACATTAATTATGGGACTAGCTAATAACAATGAGTATAATGAGAATAAGATTCAGATATATATAACCAAAATATATAACCAGTATGATTTATAATACATTGAGTAAGTATATTATGTAAATCGATTTGGAGAGAAATAGAAATGTAAGCATTTTTTTTTGTAATTTTTCCCTTCACTTTTGTGTATGTCACGGTATATATATACACACATACATACATATTCCTTATAAGAAAAAAAAAGGAAAAGGAAAAGAAAAAAAGGAAAAAACAAACAAACCAGGGGTGGGACTCGAGTAGTCCTTCAGAAGTTAGTATTGTTGAACATCAAGTCCCAACAGCTTACCCAACTTCATTCCTACCAAATTAAAGTTCTGGACAACAGCTTTGAAAAAAAGCCAAGGTATGAAGGCAATTTTGGAAGCTGCCTTTATATCCTGGCTTGTTTTGAATTTATTAACCACAGTCTACCTGTCTGGACAAAAAAAAGGGAAACTATAGTTAATCAGAAAGTATCTACTTGGTGAGCTAAAAATAACTTTTGGATAAATAGACATAAAGCTTGTTCTTTACTAGATTGTTGAGATAGTATAATCATCCAGACTTGCTCAAAAAAAGACTATTGCTATGGTTTTTAAGTAATATTTAATAAGCCTACTTTTTGTGTGACAAATAATAAATAAACAAATATGCTTATCTGAGAACTGAGATCTGCTGAAGTGGTCTTCTGCTGAATCCCACCAGAACAAGAAATAGACAATGTGAGGGTGCAGGAGAGGCCCTCCCCTTTAAACCTGATTGATTTCATTTTGGTGCAGTGTTAAAACCTGGCTTTTAATTAAAGCTTTTGTATCCTAAAGAGTTCATCCAAATCTGTACACAGTTTTATACTGTTTCTTTTTATATAGTTTTTAAGTTAACAATTGTTCAAATGTACAATATATTTTTAGAATGTTTGAATTTACTGTTTTTAAATTTTGTTTTACTTTATTGTAAGCTGCCTAGAGGATTGATGAAATATGGGGGATATATATACACATGTATATATCCACAGAGAGAGAGAGGGAGGGAGAAAATTAAAACCAGACATGTGTGCCAAAAACATAAGCCCCATTGCTTAAGGTGATTTTACAAGACTGATCTACACTGATATTCATATTATTGTTATAGCTCTTGTAAAATGTTTAAAAAAGAAAATTAGCACTTGTGCTCTTCAAATATACTTTTTTCAAAGATCAGTCTTCAATGTGTCAAAGACCAGACCTTTGGGGAATGAATCTCACCCCCCACTGTTGAAGTTTCCTTACATCCTCCTTCAGTGAGATCAGAGCTCTCTTTAGATCTTACAGCACCTTTGTGAACATCCAGCCTTTTCCATCAACTTCTTCTTGAATGAGAAGATCAATTTGCTTGATCAGGAAATGTACCTTTAGTGGGTCTGCCATCTGTCAACATAATAATTAAGGAAGCGCTTCTTTCAGGGAGAGTGCCATTTCTATGCGCTTCATTGAGCATTTCAATTCCAGTCATTAAGCCGCCATTGAGATTTGTCCCTGGAGCAGACAGAAAAGCAAAAATTAAAAATAAAGAGTGACTAAAACCACCCTTGACCACAAAGTCCAATTGGACCTATCTCATGAAAAATTACTGAGATCTCTTCATTTTCACTACTTGAAACTGGATCAGAAAAAAAGAAATGGTGAAATCTGCAAGTCTATCCTATGCAGGATAATTAGTTCTTAAGTACTATAAGAAATAGCTAATTAATATCAATGAAATTATGAATTAGAGTTGGAAATTTGTAAATGAGGGGGAGTTACTTAATTAATTTTTTTTTAAACCAATGAGATTGACTTACTTTGGAATCTCAGCAGAAATGTATCTCCAGAATTTAGTCATTATTTGTTATTAATTAATTAATTAATTAATTAAATGAGTCACAGTGTGAACAAATCAATAGTTTATACATTACTCAGTTTGTTTATCGCCTAGACCTTGTTCTTTTGCTTCTTATTACTGTCTCAGGGCTGGAGAATTACAAGGTTTGGATCACTAGACTCAAAACCATTTACACAAGAATAGAGATAAATATGATTAAAAAACGTTTGAAGTTAAGCAGTCTCACTATCTGTCTCCTCCTGCTTCCTAAACACAATATAGGATCCATATTATTGAAAACAGAACTTTTCTTTATAGCCATAAAATATGGAGGATTTCACAAAGTTGTAGATATACTTGAAATCAGTGTCAAATAAAACCAAAAGGAAAACGAAAGCAAAAACCTTGAAAACATTATTTCAGATAACATTATCCTCTACTTTTTGAAAAGTACTTTTTGTCTTAAAGATAACTCTGTCCAAACTTTCCAATTCAGTAATATCATTCTACAAATACAAGAATGTTTGGGGATTTACCAAAGCTGAGGGATATATTTGCATAAACATATTGAAATCTGTTGATTTTCCCATTTCTGCTCCTAAGTGCTCTCATCCAGTCTATTGGGCTCAGCCCTTATAAAACCAGGTAACTGGGAACAATGAAGCAAAGGAAGACAAATGGGCGTCCATCCTATCTGAGACAGTGGCCCTTTCCTCACGGGGGGGCCCCCGAAACGGGGCCGCACACGCAGGGGCAGAGCTTACCCGCGAGCGGGTTGCTCCATCCCTGTGGAGAGCGCGGATCTGCCGTTCTGCGGCGCTCGGTGGTGCCCAAACTGGCGGCCGGCGGCTTCCGGCGGTACTCCACCAATCAGGACAGCACGCCAACCAGAAGCCCGCCCCTGGGCAGATCTGCGGGGACGCGTTACCATGTCTCTGCAGTTCTTCACCGGGGGCTGCCACAGGGCAGCGCGGGTGAGTCTTGTAAAAACCACTTGCGAAGGTGGTTTTTATAAAACTCGCAGCACCACCCCTGCGGTTGCGCTACAGCAGTTTGAGGTCTAGAGCCTCATTTTTTTTAACTGCGCTAGCGCACCCCACGGTGAAGAAGACCTCCAAGAGAGGTCGCCCTAGCATGGGCAATATGCCCGTGTGGAAATGACCAGTGATGGTGGAAAGGAGGCAAAACATTTCCATCACCATTTTTTCTCAGGAGTGCTACTCAGGACAGCTTTTGCAAATCTATGAGGCTTTCCTGTACACTCCTGTCTTCAGAGATACAACTGGTGGATATTATGGTGGTGACATTTTATCTCTGGAATGCTCTCCTCATGGAGCTCCACTTTGTACTAAATTTTATGATATTTCTGAGTTGGGTGAGGAGATCTTTGTTTGCTTATGTCAGGATGCATACGCATATGTGTATGTGTATCTGTCTATCTGCTGTATCAGAAGCTATAGGGTAGTTAATGTAGGGAAATGCTAGGATAGTCAAAGAAGCTACAAAGTGTAGAATGCTAATTGATGACTGCAACAATGTATCTGAAGCATGCTTGTGTATTCCAACATCTCAAATGGCTAGTTGCTTTCTTGCTCTATGCTACAACGTATCTGGTGAAGGAGAGGATCAGAACAGGCAAAAACAAAACTACTAAGGAATGTTTGAAGAATTCGGGGTGTCTAGAGATCAGTGTGCTTCCCAGGGATGAAAAACAGGTAAACAAGTCTGGAAAATGTAAAAGGTGTAAAAAGATGTAGGATGATGTTAAATTTATGATTCTTCTACAGTCACAGCTCAGCACATCTAAATTTTTAGGGAAGGTATAAAACCTATAACTGCAATGTGTGCTTCAGTCTCAGAAACTTCGGAAGCAGCGTGCTGTGTTGCTTGCGTTGCTGCAAATAAATACTACTGGCTACATCAGAGTGGACTTTATGGATTGCCAGTTATCTCGGGCATGACATCCCAACATTTTTTTCCCTAAAATGCTTTCAGTGCTTAGTTTTTACCACAGTTCTGCTTGTTCTGAACAGTTTTACTGGACTCTATCTGTACGTTTGAAGACTGATTCAGTCTTAAACTGTTTAATCCCAGAAGATATTCTTTTAAATGAAAGGTAGATTATTTCTGTTCTTAAATGAATAATGGATTTAAAATATATATGTAAACCTATAAACATATGCCAGAATCTTGTATGACCTTTCACGCAATATAAATAATAGCACTACACTATTATATACTATTATTCCAACTTCAAAATCCTGTGCAATTCTGGGATTTGTAGTTTACTGAGGCCAAAGAGCTCTCTGGCTGAAATTCTAAAGGTCTCCCCCATGAAACTACAAGCCCCAGGATTCCATATGATGTTGAAAGTGGGATAATAGCACTGTAACACTGTAGGGTGGAAATGGCCTAATTATGCAGAGGCATAACAAGACACTAGCAAGAGTACCTGATGTGCAATGACGGTGCTCCATGTGCATTTTGGGACCAAAATGCACAGTCCTTATTCATTCCAGTCCTCTTTCACATTGTTCCCCTTGCTAGCTCTGCCATGTAGTTACATAACAGCAGTCTTCTATTGGCTGCAGAAATTGTGCATCTTTGCAGTACTATTTTCTGCAGGTTCAAGTCTACTTACAAGCATGCAGAGTCCCCAACAGGATTCCAGCCAATTATCTCTTTCCCCTGGAAACTTACATCCAAGTATGTTAATGCCTTGAACGTAACGTCTTGCTTCCTCCAGGTTCTCAGGCGTGGCTTTGATTAAAGTGTCTTTCCATTTGTGCACATCACTACCAAACAATACAAAATTCAGGTGGTCATCCTCTTTTATATCTTCCAGGATTTTTAGCAGTGCCTCCTTTGTCTAAAAAAATAAAAATAAATGTGTGGTCAAAGGACTAAAAACAGAGTACTGATGGGAAAACTATAGTCTAAGTGGTTTTCAGAGCATCATTTCCATGCAGAGAAAATTTTTTATTGGTTTGGTGTGTCCTTACAATCACCTGCGGGAAAGTCTGTGCACATGAAGCTATATAAAAACGTTAATGGCAGCCATTTTGGGTGAATAGTATACCTTCAGTTGCTATGATTCCGAGCTTAATCTATGCTCATACATAATCAGGTTCGCAATAACTTTCTCCCATGTACATGTACACTCAAGGATGATAACGCAATGCCACAAGTTAAGAAAAGAGGTAACAAGAACCTGTCTCAAAAGGTAATTTTCAGCCAAAAAATGGAAGATTGTAATTATGTTTGGAAGGCCTGGCTAAGAATCCAAGATTCCACAGTATGCTGAGGCTATAACTAAGAGTCTATTACATCTATCTATCTATCTATCTATCTATCTATCTATCTATCTATCTATCTATCTATTTTTATTGCTATCATCCTGTCTTTTCTCAGCTGGAGATTCAATGTGGCTTAAAATAGTGTTAAAATAGTTAAAAATCCATAAAGTACAAAAGTTTAATAGTGATTAAACTATCAAAGAAATGTAAACCAGCTGAAGACAAAAACCATAAAAAAATAACGATAGAATCCCACTGATAGAGCTCCTTCCGTCAGTGAAACTGGGAGAGGGATGAGCCTCCTTTCCCCTTCAGCCTCCATGTACCTCACAGCCTCCAAAGAAGGTATCTGAGCAATACAATACAGAGAGCGACACGGAGGGCAAGGAAATCCCATCACACTAGCTTGATTGGGGTGGTATTCTCCAGTCCTCTGCACACTAAGCAAATAGGAAAGTACAAAAATTCAAAAAGAATGCCTTGGTTTTATACAATTTTCATGTATATTGGTTCCATCACAAAAAAACCCTAAAACCCTTTTAAAAGCTTTTGGAAGGAGAAGTTAGTATTTTCACAGTGTGCTGACTGCCCAGAAACCAGATAATATCTCATTGACCAAGGGAAATTATTATCTGTCTGTCTTGCTGCCCTTCTTGCATCATGTTAGCAAGAATTAAGTGGGTCTAGTTTTTTTTTAAAAAATGGCTCTGTACGCAGATCTTATGCTTTGAAGTGGGGATAGGGAGCTGCAGTTGCATATCTAGCATAAACAGTGCATAGTGCAAGCATGGAAGTTGTGCCCCTTCCTTCCTAACAGTTAGCAATAGCAATAGCAGTTATATTTCTATACTGCTTATCAGTGCTAAGCACTCCCTAAGTGGTTTACAATGTGCTTTTTTTAGCTAACTACCTCCAACAAGCTGGGTATCCATTTTACTGAACTACGGAAGGATGGAAGGCTGAGTCAACCTGGAGCCCTGCAGGATCAAACTCCCAATGCTGTGGCTGCAGTACCAGCATTTAACTTCTTCCTATCCCTTTTGTCCTTCCTTCCCTCCATCCTATCCCTTTCTCCCACCCCTATGTGCACAGGATTGGTTGTTGTTGTTTTTCGTCCCTGGCATTGGCACCCAGGGCAAATACCCTACCTGTCCCATCCAAGATACGCCTCTGGGGAGCTATGTGTGCAACTTCCATTTTCCCCTACAGTTTCCATCTTCCAAGCAATGTAGACCTCAAAGCTTCCTTCTCTAGAAGTAAAGCCATTAGCTGGATGAGGCAATGTCAGGCATTTTCACATATACGCTACTAGAAAGCCTTTTACTCTCTCATACATGCTAACCAATGTGGGACCTACAGCCATAAGGCAGATGTAGGGGAATGCAAAGTTTGTAGATCCTATGTAAAAAGAGATTCAGAAGACATAAGACAGCATCTAAATCAAACCCTCCAACATGTGGTAGTTTTATACAATAGAAGAATAGGAGCATGAAAAATGATAGAAAGAAGTTATATATCTGATGGGCGAGTGTGAGATGCTGCTATTGTTGGGCACGTGATGAAGGGTGAGATTTAGTGTGGGAGGGGCACTGCCATGGTTGAGGGTTCCCCACTCCTGCTGCTCATCTACTTTGCCATTGCCATCATCTCATCTTCTCTAAATCTCTGTGGCTTAGAGGGAGAATGAAAGCCAGGGAGGAGAATACAAAGGAACAGAAGCCATCTTTGCTTGCTCACTGACTTTCCCTTTTCCTTCAGGTGTTGTCTAGTGTGGGGTCAGAGGAAATGGGAAGAGATGGTGAGTGTTGGCAGAGAGAAATAGGCAGCCTCATGGAAGACATTTTCCCCAAGGAATTCCTAAAACCTGAAGCAATCACTGATCTTCAGGAAAACACTATAACTAAGCATACCTTTATTTGTTCTTCCATTCATGCATTCAAATGATATCCCATCTTTCCCCTGGTGTGGGATTTTAATATGTGATCTAATGTGGCCAATAAGGTACATGTGCCCAGTCTACATGCAAACTGGAAAAGAATTGCTCAGAAGAAATTATGCTGGATACATCTTCCTTCCTGATAATGTAACTTCTAGTTACATTTTAAAGTGACTTTAGAGCATTTGGTTACCTGCTGTAGTTTTCGTCCAGACATTGAAATACTGACATCTATTATGAAAACAATGTTCTTAGGCAAATGTGAAACATTTTTTGGTGCAAAGAAGTGTACAAAATACCCACTGACAATCTGAAAGACAAGAAGAAAAAAGTTTGGGTGGCATGATATTAAGAGCAAATCCACCCTGAGATACCAGACCAGATCAGTTCTGTTTACCTGCATGTCACCTGGAGATTCTCTGTTCACGTCATATGTTATGACAAAATCTCCATTCAGCAGTGTTGTTGGACAATCTACACAGCTTCATTGTTGGTCAATGGTTGGCTTAAAAGAGACACGGCCCTGGAAGGACAAGATTCCATCAGCTTAGATTTTAATCAATAATTATCACTCCATATTCTTCTCAATAATCTGCCCAAAGTTCCAAATTATCATTGCTCCCTCACATGCAATACACATTAGAGTAATTTGGGATCATCTTTATGTAGGAGTGTAAAAAAAAAAAAAGGCCCCATTTTATACTAAGATGACTACCAGACATACCTTTTTTCCTGAGAAAGACTTGTGTATAACTGGTAACAACTCATTGGTGATGAATGACGCTTCTGCATCCAGATAGCTGATACCCTGGGGTTCAAAGATGTTTGCCTCGATCTGAAATGATAATTGGAATAATGCTGTCATTGACTCTCACTCGCAAATTCAGTCACTTGTCTGTTAAGAGAACTTTAGGCAGATATATGTATACATTCATACAACAAACAGCTCCTCAATAGCAGTTTACAGCATTGTTGGTTCTAAAGCTTCCTTTAAGTTGGGAAAAGCACAGTTATAATAAAACCAGTCATCTTAACTACAATAAATATCTTGCTCTGACAGTGAAGAGAGTATTTCTTATCTATCTTTTTCTGCAAGATATATACGTTTTTTGACCTTCTGGGTGCTTCCAGACAAAACTTTTATCCTGCAATGGCCCTTCTTCAAACTTAGAATTATGAGGGATCCAGACGATTTTCTTTTCTTTTTGTATACCTCCTGTGTTTTCCTACTGCTTCATGAATCATTTCCTTTATCAGAAAAACTTGGTTACATGACGAAATCAATGCTCAAAGCCCTTTTAACTGATAGCACTAGGATTCCTCTGTCTGGAAGCAACTTCATTGTGAACTATAGCGAGCTTTACAGCAATGCCATTTCTTTAATATTAGAGTTACGTTACCTCAAAGTTGTTGACAAGCTGCTTTGGGTTGACTTTTAGAAACAGTTCATATTTTCCAAAACGTCGTTTCAGCAATTCCTCATAGGTCAGCTCAAAAGTCACTTTGCTGGCTGCTGCAATGTTGACTGAAACACTGAATTTTTCTGTTTTTCTCCCAGAGGCCCTTTGCAAGTAACAAAAATGTTTGTTAGAAAATGTGAAAGATGGGACTACAAATGTCTCATTATCCAAGATTGTACATTCTTTCTTATTAAGATAATATTCAGTTTGCTGTTATTCCTTGACAACGAAAGGTGTTTCTTGTGGAAAGATGATGAAGAAATATTTAATTCAGTCTGACATTGTTACTAGTACAATTTACCAACAGGCCTTTTATTTTAACCATAGCTGGTTAAAAATGTAGCAAACTGGAATTAGCTCTACTAGCTTGGCATCCAAATCCAAAGTGGTGGTTTTTGGAAAAAAAACGGGTCAAACATAACTGGCATTTGGATGGGGAGACCATAGAAAGAATAAATTCTTTCCCATATTTAGGGGTGGTTTTTACAGACACAGGACCTTGAGTCAATCCCTTCAAACAGAGTTCTCTAAAGGCCACAACAAACTCTAAAATGTTAACTAAATTAATCAGTTATAACCACCCAAGCTCTCTGCTTTCCATTTTAAAGGTCCACAAGGCAAAAATTGCACCAGTGCTAACTTATGGTACTGAACTGTGGGGGCTGTCAAAGGGCACTTTACTTAAACAAAATCAAGTATACTTCTTAAGAACAATCCTTGGCACTGACAGGAATACACCTGCAGCAGGAGTAAGAGCCGGAACAGGCACCCACTCCATCTACTGTTAGACAATAGCTTTCAACTATTGGTGGAAGATTCTCTCAATGGAATCTGACAGAATACCAAAAATGTGCCTGCAGTCGCATGGGGGGGGGGATGGACGATGGAGGCAGTTCGCCCTCAGTGGTAACATTTTTGGGGTGTCCTGGCTCATAGCCACACCCCACGTGCCACAGCCATGCCCCTACACCGCAGCCATGCCCCCACACACCACAGCCATGCCTCCACATGCCGTGGCCAAGCCTCCATACACTATGGCCACACACCCCTCCTACCCCCCTCCACACACTCCAAGCTCCGCCACTCTGTGCCTGGAAGAACAGATGAGAACACTCCAACCCAGCCCATGGATTAACCAACTTCTCCAAACCATCTTACACTTTGGTTTTTCAGCACAATATCTACTCTCAGCTGGACGTCAGGCCACAGTGATATTCAAACAAAGAGTTTTAGCTGTAAGTGACCAATCTGATATTAAGTCACTTGCAAACATCAGGTCGTTGAAATGGCTGGCTAAAATTAAAACGTTCTTTCAAATAGAAAAATACTTGACAATTGGATTGACTCAGTGCCAAAGGATAGCCTTACTAGGGCAAGATTTGAGCAACTAGAGTTTATGGGTAAATACGAATGATTCCACCAAGTGTCATATTTTGCAAGAATATGTGTCTGTGGTACATCTGAAACATAAGAATTGCATATATCCTCTTTAACTGTCAATTATATGCCCCAGTAAGGGCCCAGTATTTACAGACTTTACTTGACAGATCAAAATACTGGGACCCTAACAAACGATTATCTTATTTCCTTCAGGGCACTAACATATATGTAGTCTTCAGAACTGCTAAGTTTATAGTGCTGTCCAACTGAGAAAACAATTTATAGAATATATTGGGGTTGCATGTAAGAGTGATGAATTAATCTAAATATGTACCGTCTCTGTATTTTACTATTTTTATCTTATCACAAGTTAGTAACCTAGTATCACAAGTTTTGGTATTTTCTTATAGTATTCTTTTTATTTCATCTTATCATATTTTATCATATCTTATTTTATTCTACTCCATGATATTTTACCTATCTCATTTTACTGTATTTTATAAGATTTGATGTTGAATCTTTTGATATGGTCAATTGACTAATCAATAAATTTACACTGATACTGATACTAGCTTGGCACTGCCTCCTTTCCTTCCTCCAGTGTCACAGTATCCATATGTTTTGACACTTTTCATGGGTAGGGAAAAATATTAGTAAGCGATAGGGCATCAAATAAAGCAAAGGAAGAGGGAGACACAATGAAGTCTCAGAACCAACTGGATATTTCATAAAAGACATCATTGTAAAGTCAGGGGAAAGAGGGATCTACAAATCATCACAAAGCATTTTCTGTCAAGAAAAGCACATGCTTTGGCTTCAGCAAAGTAACACGACATAGGATACTCTGTCTATCTATCTGATCTATTATCTATCATCAAGAAAAGAAATAAACATGTTCTGACCAGGCCCTGAAGCTCTACTCAGCCCTGGAAGCTCACTGGGGGGCCACAGGTAACTCAGACTTTCTCAGCCTCAAAGGAAGGCAATGGCAACCCTTGTCTGAGCAAATCCTGCCAGGAAAACCTTGTGATAGGTCCCCTGTCGGATTGCAGTAAGTCAGAAAGGACTTGAAAGTACACAGCAACAGCGACAAATGGCTTGCCTAAGTCAACTAGGGGATACCTTTGTGGTGAAGTATCTGGTATGGCCGTTTTTATAGGTTTCTTCTTTAAGAGATCTCCCTACTGAATCTGACAAATGAGATTTTCAGCTCTATCAAGATTAAAACAAAATATGTGTTCAAAATGGGAGTGTGGTCATTATAAGAAAATGCTGTAGCAGTTTATGTTTCCCAGCAGAGTGAACAGTATGTTCTGGGGTTTAATCTGAACTATAAAAGAGCTATTCAAGGAGCTCTCTAGTGCCTATCCCACAAATAAGTTCAGAACCCTGGACAGATCTGAGTTCAGAATGAATCATTAAGTGGATTCACAGCACTACTGACAGGCCAGTCACCAGCAGACACAGAAAAAATGTGGATATATATTGTGCTAGACTGCACATTTTAAACATTAAAACTAGAATGCAAAGGTGGAAAAAATGGAGCCTACAGATGTTGGAGTTCAACACTCAGTGTACCTCATCATTAGCTATGCTGGACTGGGCTGCTGGGACTTGCAGTCCAAAAACAGCTGGACAAGCAACTGTGCTTGCCTCTTCAGTAGTGACACAGGGCAATATTTTATTGTCATTCAGAGTTGGATCTTATTTTCTCTAGAGTCTGTTTCCTCATTCACCAAATTATGTGAGATATGCATGTGAATGATCACTTTACACATTTTAGAAATTGAAACTGAAATTGTAATTCAGTATTCAGGCTCCTTATGTCCTCAGTGAAGCAGATAGGTATTTTAAATAATACAATTTTCCAATGCAGATATCACATCAATATAGGTAAACAGCATGTCCATCATTATGTGTGACAAAAAGCCATGTATTATGCCGTGTATGGTGGAAATTGACATATTTTTCCCTTGGTCTGTGCATGTGTCTTTCTGTGTTCAGAGAAAGATCCATGCAGAAACACATCTTCTTTGAACTCGATCTTTCAACACACTTAGGTGGGGGCTGTATTATGAGTATAATGCAGGGGTAACCAAATGACCACCCCTGAGGAAATTTCTCTGGCCTCTGGCACCATCTTAAATTTTAATCCACATCTGGCGAAATGTTTGCCCATAACAGGATTGAGGCAAGCGTTGCCTCTGGGCTGCATATAAACCCCTGACCCCCCACTGACAATGTTTTTACATATTTTGGGTCATTCTGGGCCCTAGACCACTTTTAAAAGCACCACTAACTGATCAGTGTTGCTTATTCCAGCCTCTTGGATTGCCCCCCCCCCCACGATGCTGGGAAGATGACCCTAGATCACTGAAAAGGAAACCAGAACTGCATCACATCATTTCTGGTTTCGTTTTGTGTGCAGGTACAGCCTGATGAGGATGTGGGTAACTCAAGTGGGGAGGAAGAAACTGACTTCTTCTGCCAATGCTGTTGCCTGTTACTGGGCTATGGTTACAAGAAGAAGGTATGGGGATATCGGTCTCTTTCATGACACACCACTGCACAGCTTTTTGGTATCACTTTGATTGCTGTCATTCCATCTCATGTAATTCTGGGATTTCTTGTTTCAAGAGGAATTTTAAGTACCTCATCAAGCTACAAATCCCAGGAGGACGTAGGATACAGCCATGGTAGTTAAAATGGCATCAAAATACTGTAATGGTATAGTTTGAAAGAGACCAGATACATTGTCTAGTTATGAGAAAGAGAGCTTTCCCAGATCTTTTTCTCAACGTTGTATGCAATCCTGTTATTGAGCATAAATGCTGTATAAATGTGATGTCCTGACTCCTAGACCACATACTTGTTATAAAAGAGCTCCATCATCACTGCCCATCAGAGTTTGCCCACCCTAAATATATAACACACTAGCTGACCATTGCTCAATATGTTATAAGCTTTCCAAATCCTGTCGCAAACTGTGTATCTGCCTGCCAATTTATCCCTTTTTCATCATAAATAAGCTATCAGGATATTAAACGATCTCATCCTTACTTGACTAGACCTGCTGTCTGTCCTCTTGAGACTGCCTGTTGATACTGCCGTTGGGCAGCTTCTTTTTCTTTTATAGTTCCAGGATAGGTAACCCCATCGATAGTCCTGCAGGAGAAAAGACAGACAAATACTTGAAAATACATGTAAATATATGAAAATATTCTCATTGAGCATCAGGGTGGGCTTCTTTTGGTTTTGGTGATTTACCAAAACCTTCCTGTAAACAATAGTTTACCTGTTATTATCTTCTTGAGTATGTTACATTTTACATACATTTATGTAACACCTGAACATTTTGAAATGAAATTGTCTAGTATGTGTAGTATACGTAGTATGCGTAGTAGTATGCATATTAGAAAGCATCCAGCAGATCACTTATTCTGAAGGATCAATTTTCAGCTTGTGTCTGGGAGAGAGGAAGGCCCTTTGCAGGCAAATGCTCTCAGGTTTGATCCCCAGCACTTTTGAGTTGGGGGTGACTGCTGAAGGAGCATTGCCACTCAGTATAGACCAGGGATGGGGAACTGCAGTATGTTTGGAGGATACTTTTCCATCTTGAAACCTTCTGGAGGCCTCAAAGTCTGCCAAAAATGCAAGATAATCACTCCTCAAATGAGAACTTGGCTAGAAGTCCATCTTTGGTTTTGAAAAAGCTTTTTTTTAATGTTAAACAGTGAACTGGAGCCTGAAACCTATGGAGATGATAAATCACTACTTCTAGAGGCTCCTGAAGAATACCCAAAGAGGCAATTCACAAATGAGTTTTGTTTTGGATTTGTCCAGAAAAATGGCAGTCTGGATAATCTGAAAGAGTTAAGGGCCTCAAGGATCCAGGGTTTCAAACACAGCTTTACTGTGACATCAGTATTATGATTTCATGGAATCATAGAATCATAGAGTTGGAAGAGACCCCAGGGGCCATCAAGTCCAACCCCCTGCTATGTAGGAACACACATCAAAGCATTCCCAACAGATGGACATCCAGCATCTGCTTAAAAACCTCCAAAGAGGAGACTCTACCACACTCCCCGGCAGCATATTCCACTACCGAACAGCTCTGACCATCAGGAAGTTCTTCCTGAGGTTCAAGTGGAATCTCTTTTCCTGCAGCTTGACTCCATTGCTTCTTGTCCTAGTCTCTGGAGCAGCAGAAAACAAGCCTGCTCTCTCCTTGACATGACACCCCTTCAAATATTTAAACATGGTTATCATGTCCCCTCTTAACCTTCTCTTCTGCAGACGAAACATACACAGCTCCCTAAGCCATTCTTCATAGGGCATGGCTTCCAGATCCTTCACCATTTTCGTCACCCTCTTCTGGACACGTTCCAGCTTGTCGACATCCTTCTTGAATTGAGATGCCCAGAACTGGACACAGTATTCCAAGTGAGGCCTAACCAATGCAGAATAGAGCGGTACCATTACCTCCCTCGACCTAGACACCATACTCCTATTGATGCAACCAAGGATCGTGTTGGCTTTCTTGGCTGCCGCATCACACTACTGACTCATGTTCAGCCTGTGATCTACCAAGTCTCCCTTTCACACTTATTGCTATCCAGCCATGTGTCCTCCACCCTATATTTGTGCATTCCATTTTTTCTGCCTAAGTGTCTTACATTTCTCTCTGCTGAAATTCATTTTGTTAGCTTTGGCTCAACTCTCCAATCTGTCAAGGTCATTTTGAAATTTGATCCTGTCCTCTGGGGTATTAGCAACCCCTCCCAATTTGGTGTCATCTGCAAATTTGATCAGCATGCCCTCCGCTCCTTCATCCAAGTCATTGATGAAGATGTTGAACAGCACTGGGCCCAGGACAGAACCCTGTGGCACCCCACTAGTCACTTCTCTCCAGGATGAAAAGCAGCCATTGGTGATCACCCTTTGGGTTCGGTCGGTCAACCAATTACAAATCCACCTAACAGTAGTCCTGTCCAGCCCACATTTTGTTAGCTTCTTTGTAAGAATGTCATAGGGAACTTTGTCAAAGGCCTTACTGAGGTCAAGATATGCT
This sequence comes from Iguana delicatissima, assembly GCA_948472985.1. NCBI lineage: Eukaryota > Metazoa > Chordata > Lepidosauria > Squamata > Iguanidae > Iguana > Iguana delicatissima. The sequence continues at coordinate 263,662 of CAOKZL010000963.1, forward strand.
ACATCTACAGCATTCCCTTCATCTATCAAGCTTGTAACCCTTTCATAAAACCTATAATGAAAAAAACCCTTTCTACCTATTATGTAGATAATATTTGGTTAGACAGGTGGGTGATCTGCTGTGGTACAACATATCTTTTTATGTTCTTTCAGACCAAAATAGATGTGAAACCTATAATTCCAGACAAAAATTCTTGCATTAGGACAGGTAAGAGATGGTAGTTTGGACAATATTTAAATATTTAAAACATATCTGTGATGATTTTCTAGATAAGTGTGGAGCATGACTAAAGAATAGATCACAACAATATGTGGTGACAGTTCTGTTGTGCAATGGAATTACAGACCGGAATCTTATTGTCAGTCCTAACAAAAATAAACTCTGTGGACCGCTTCTCAAATGGTAAATCACATTGATTCTGGGTTTATTCTAGTAGGCACTACCAACAAGATTCAGGACGTAACGTTTTGTTGTTCAAAGAAGTTATATTGGTCACTAGTTTCAATGATTTCAAAAGGAGATTAAAAAAAGTCATTGAAGATGATATCATCAGTGACTGCTAATCAAGAAGGTCATATGCTACCTGCAATATTATTAGCAGTCTGTTTCTAAATATCATTTGCTAAGGAACACCAGTGCACAGGGATGGGGCTACGGCACCTATGTCCTGCTTATGGGCTTCCTATAGGCCATTGACTGACAACAGTTGGAAATGGGCCTTTGATCTGATCCATCATGGCTGTTACATCCTTCTAATAGCCACAGATATATCAGTACGTAGAAGGCTCTTTTAAAACTTATCCTAGAGTTATGCTGAATTAAACATATGCTGGCATTGTGTTGATCAGTGTAAGCTAGACTTAGGCATTCATAATGACTTACAGAATAGGGAGCAATTTACAGTTGTTTACAATCATGGCATTATTTCTATGATCAAAAATGCCAGCTCTAAACCTCAAAATCTTAACAGCCAGCAGCCACACTGTCAGTAACTGAATTCACACACACGAATATAACAGTGCATATACACTATTTATTAGGAGCGTGATACATAGTACAGGACTTCAGTGAGTGAACTGGAGGCAATTGGCAAAATTCAAAACATTAAAGGCAAAGAGTTTCTCATTCCGCCTGCAAGAGACCTTGGAGTTCTGGTTTAGCCTGGCAGCGCTTATCACTATATTCCTAGCTTTGTTTATCTAACGGTCTCTGGTTCTCATACCTTGTTACAAGCAAGCTGCTACTTAGCTCCTACTACATGTCCCATAATTAAAATATGGAGGGCTACCCGACACACACCCAGTGATGGAAGTCTCTTCTGCTGGTGATTGGGGCCCAGAAGGATCACATTTCTAGCCCCCTCCCACCGGTGATCTGTGGTGTGACAATCAGAAGCAGGACCCCTGTCATAACTCCTTCATCCCATCACAGACTGCAGGTGGGAAGGAACAGAAACATCATCTGCTGTACATCAATCACGAACAGAACAGCTTTCCCATTGTGGCTACTGGTCAGCAAGGTTGATTTGTGAAGTCAGGTCAGGAGACAGTAGGTAGTTATTTATTTATAACTACTTCTGTGAAGCCAGATCTCAACCATAGTCTCTAACAAAAAGGGAAGGACAACTATATACCTCTACATGTTGTTGGACTGCAAGTTTCATCAGCCTTAGCCAGTGTAGCCAACGACGAGAGTTGCAGTACAGAAACCTCTGGAGGGCCAAAGTTGTCCATTCCAACTCTACTAGATTGCCCATGTGTAAGCATTCAGACAAGTAAACATGAGCAACTTCCCACTTTTAAAGAAGAACCAAGACCACAAGGGAAGGGAAGGGAAGGGAAGGGAAGGGAAGGGAAGGGAAGGGAAGGGAAGGGAAGGGAAGGGAAGGGAAGGGAAGGGAAGGGAAGGGAAGGGAAGGGAAGGGAAGGGAAGGGAAGCAGAGCAGAGCAGAGCAGAGCAGAGCAGAGCAGAGCAGAGCAAAGCAAAGCAAAGCAAAGCAAAGCAAAGCAAAGCAAAGCAAAGGAGGCCTCAGACATAGAGCAAAGAAAACTATTAATGCTCTGAAACAATCACTCAGCATCTAGGGCTGCACAAAGACTGGCTTGGGGATTCACAACACCCTGGTCCAGAAAGTATGTTTTACATACATGGTGAAATTGGTGATGAAGGCAGTCTTGGGAAGCTCCACATCAAAGAAGGCTTCCTTGGATACATTGGCCCTGTTGACAGCTCAGCTGGTGATGACATTATGGGAGAATCGGGAAGTAACTTTGCAGTCAACTTTCATGCTGTAGATATCTATGTCATCGATGTTCTGGAAAGAATGAATGAGAAAATCACCACCACTGGCTCCACAGGACTGTGAAATATTCACCATAGGGGCAATGTGAAATTTAGCCAAAAAACACTGCCCTTTTACGTCCCCTAGCAAAAGTACTAGGATAATACACAGGTACGGAGACATGTGTTTGTCACATTCTCTATCTACATTTTAAAGGATGTACTTCAAAGGTGTTGGATGTACAAGTAAAAATGTAATGGCTAGCATCCCAATTGCAATTTAGACAAGTGTAATGTGTGACATGTAACATGTGTCTTTTTTGATCATTTTTTTTGTCATTGTTCTCAACCTTCAGAACAACCAAAGTGCTCCCACCAGATCTACCATTTCATTGCAAAAATTGCCTCTCCATGGTCATTCAGCATCTAGGGGAGAGCGGTGAGAATCAGAGAAGCATCTGTCTGTATCCTCCCAGTCAAATACAGACCAATGACATCATCCAGAAGACCCTATTGGATCTCCATTGCCCTGTGTCTAGCTGTGGGAACAGAGCCATACTCTACTCTGATCTCCTATCTGCTCTCCACCAGCAACTGAAAGGCCATGGAATAGTGGGAAGGGTATCAGTTGAGTCGTGAATCCTGAAGGGCTAAAAGGGAAGCCAAAGGTTGCATCTTTGGAACTTTTATGTTATGCTTGGAGATGTAGGAACTTGGACACTGTGTGTAAAGTAGACCTGAGTAGTGGAGTCATTTTTTCATTTTCTACCACCTCCTCCAGGGAACATGAAGTGTCAGGACTCTCATTTTCTGAAGGACAAAACTTTCACACAGAGAACCTTCTCCCCTTCCCTTTGTTGTATTTTACTTTAAAATAGTTTTGGTAAATTCCAATTTTATTCTTAGAAGTAAATAAGAAAAAAACACACCTTATAGTCAGATTATGCAAACCTCATATGACAACTCTCTTTTTCTCACAAAGCTGCAAGAGCTCTAGAGTTACTTTTTTGAATGGCATGTCCCAGAGTCCCCCCCCCCCAGCATGGGGGGATCCTGCGACCTGGATCAAGAATAAGCTTTTGGACCTTTGAGCAGTAGTCCGACATTCTCTTCCTATGTTTTGATTTGCTTTTATTTGCCTCTATTGATTCAGCCCTGTATTTCTACATACCCTTTGCCCTGTCCTTGGATTGCTAGGCAAACAAACTACTGTGCAACATTTGGTTACACAACACATATTTGCCATGTTAAATCATTGCACTCTAAATGTGGTTGCTACTCAGAAGGAGGAGAAGGAGCTTGGAAAAGTGACTTTTGGGTTTACATCTAAAAGTCTTTCCAGGTGACACAGGGGATTCTGAGAGCTGGAATAGAAAAAGTTCATTTTTTGAGCTCTGAGTGGCAGATCAAACTTCTGTTTCCTGATGCTGGGTTTTTTAATCAGTATTTTTGGTTCAGTTGCTTATACCCTTCACTCTACATACTCTTTACCCTATTCTCAGTTTGTTATGCTTACTCCTTGACCTGTTCTTCATTTTCTAACCTGCTAAAGCAATCATTCTGTGCAACATTTGGTTTGTTCAGCAAACATGGAATAATGAAACCACACAGAGAAAATTGGGTTGAATGAACACCACTTCATTTTACCTATAACTTAACTGTGTTGAACCTGGAAAGGAAAGGAAAGGAAAGGAAAGGAAAGGAAAGGAAAGGAAAGGAAAGGAAAGGAAAGGAAAGGAAAGGAAAGGAAAGGAAAAGAGGGAGCAATCTAGTGGGGATCAGCTGAAGGCAGGTTTCACCCTTGACTTCCTCCTCGGTATTCCCTTGGGTGACCCACCTGATCCCCGAGGGCAATCCAATAGCTGGGTTGTTCCCCAGTTGGCCAACCACCAGAGGGCAAATCCAGGATACTCTGCCAAAGTCATGGTATGCGAGGTGAGGGCAAATCTCCCATATCCAGCTCTAGGGTAGACTGTTCCCCCACCACATGGATCAAAGGAACTAATGAGGCAGCTCCAAAGCCCTGCACTTTATCAAATGGGTGTCAAGGTATTCACCAAGAATCGTACTCTGCTGTTTCATCCCCCCCACCCCGGGATTGTGAGATCAATGGTGAACAGAGCAGAACTCAAGTGATTCACTCTCCCTTGCTCAATCTGACACCCCACTGTAAAACTCCTAACCAATGTTGCTTATGGTATCCTCACTCATGTCCTGATGCCACCCACTGGCCTCAAGATCAGCAAACAAACAGGGTGCAAACAGAGTGGACAGGCCTTAAAACCCCCTGGCTCCACCCCCTGATGCATGACATCCAGGCGCACAGCACATGACATCATAAGGATTGGCCTCACCTCTATGGAAGCCATCAAAGGCAACTCCTCGCCTGAAGCACCTCATACCATGCAGGTCCAGGGTTGTATTCTCAACAGTTTTTTGCAGCGGAGGAAAAAATGTGTTAAACCTTCCACTTATTTGTAATGTTTGAATGATTACATCTTGAGCAACTCAAAAATGCAACTTCTAGTTAGGAAAAAAGCACCTGCAGATTTCCTCCCACTGAGTGGAAATGTAAACTAATCTACTTCTTTCCCTATGTGGAAAATAGCCTTGCCCTCTTTTCAAAAGCAGCACGAAATATGCCATTCTAACATTGTATTACACAATGCTTATATGAGAATGAATTTTTCTGTCCAGAATTAGTAATCTGCTCAATGCTGGCCTACACTTAGGTGACAAACTAATGATTCCTCAGCTAACTAAGGCCCAAAGATCTGCACATAAATTCACTCACTGGGGCTCATTACAATGATGCCCTACATAAATGCCAACAGCAGCAGATACAGGTGCCAGTTTTCTGCTCCAGGACCTGTGTTGAGGATCTGCCAATATTCCCACTAAAAGCCTATTTAAAAAGTGAATTTTCTTTCCCAGAAGGCTTCAGGCCTTGGAGGCTGCATGTGGCCATAAGGCTGCACTTTGCCCATCACTTTAAAAGAGGCATTAGGCACAGACTCCATTTAGGATTCTATCAACTATACACCTCTCAAAGAGCTTTCTGGGGAACCATTAACTGAGATCTTGCTTCAAGCAGGTAGAGCATAAAACTGTGCCCAAGCAATTCCATGTCCTCTCCTTTCACCCCAGCAGCTGTCAAGCCCTGAGAGGAGCTGCTGCTACTGCTTCTTACCAGCGGGGAGGAGAAGAAGAGGAAAGGCAATTCAGACAAGGAAGAAGCAGCTGGTCTGGCTTGGAGATGAGAAGAAACAAGGATGTGCTCACGAATGGAATGCACTCCCCTTTCCATCTTCTTGGTACCATCTTCACTCTCTGAATTGCCTCCCCCTCCTTCCCTCCTTCACCAGTAGACAGCAGCGGCAGCCCCCCTTGTTGCCCCACAGCTGCTGTGGGGAAGGGTTTGGATGGGGCACAAACACCTAGAATGAACACATTATCCACACTTATTTGTGCATATAACACTGAGAGGATGCTGCCCATCATCTCCTAGTCTCCTCTTTCCCTCTTGTTAATATTTGTAAATAAGTTGTCCCGTGTTGTTTTTGTGCACCTTCAAGTCATTCTGCCTCTGGCCACCCTAAGGCAAAACTATCAGAGGGCTTGCCATGGTCATGAAGTGGGTTTCTATGGTGGAGTCTCCTGGTGGATTTTCATGGCTGAGTAGGTATTCAAACCCTGGTCTCCAGAATCTTAGTCCAATGGTCAAACCACTACACCATCCTGACTCATGTTGAGCTGTTCCCATACCCTCCAAAATTTCACAGATGAAACCTGGCCATGTGTAGCTAAGCAACACCAGAGTGCAGTCAAGACGGCAAAATTTATAAATGAAGAAGAACATACAAGTGAAAGGAGACTTCATCAGTTTGCTCTTGCCTGAGTGTACTGGGAAGAGTAAGACCCTGCTCCTTCTCCCCTTCCCCCTGAGTTAATTGAATACTAGCTACTTTTGGCACTTTGAAATCAGTTTGCAAAAATGAAAATTAAACAGAGGACCAAAGGGGAAAGTGGGAAGAGGAATTTTTTAGAATTCTTTTTATGCCTTTAGGCAGATCTAGAAAACCCTGATATTACGTTAGAACTAAGCTGGTGGGACGCATGCCTCTTTTTGACCTCAGACAGAAACAGAGGCAAACAAACAATTCTGAGAAGTTCAAGTCTGTTCAAAACTACATGGCCATCTTTGTGACCCCCACTTTGCCATGAAGCCCTTTTGTTCAAGACAATCACTAAGAGATCTTGCTGCATTGGTTACTTGGACCTGAAAAGAACAGAGATAAGAAAGAGCATTTTTTTCCTGTCTTTCTTCCTGCCCTGCCCAACCCATCAAAATCCAATATGGCTTTGTTTAACATTTCTACAAGCATTGCTCTCTTATCTGACAGGTTAGGGACCAGCGTCTCTCAGAAAGTGGAACTGGTTGAAAAGTGGAACTCAGTTTTTTGTCAGTTCTTCTCTTGCCTTCTTCCTGTAGGGAACATGAGGGAATTATGGAGACTTGCTTGGCACTACACATATGGTCCCAAGCAAGCCCTCGTAATTCCCTAATTTTTCATATGGAAAGAAGGCAAGAGGAGAAGAACTCACGAAATAGCAGACCCTGCGTTGAACGAACAGTACATGTCTAGAATTTACAATGGTTAAAAGAATGGAATGTCAAAAAATGAGTCATTGAAAAGCAGGGGATGTTTGTAATCCAATTCCCCCTCCCTCCCACCAATGCACCCTTTATTTATTACCTCTTCTCCTTTCTGGAGAAACTATGGCCATTTCCGCACTAACCTGTTATAGTGCTATTATTCCACTTTCAACATCCTATGGAATCCTGGGGTTTGCAGTTTAAGGATGGGCCAAGGCTAGGCCTTTGTAGACTTTCCTGTGTCAACCAGAAGTTAAAAACATTGCCTTTTCTTCTTCCATGTTGTCCATAAGCTAATGAGTTTTTCTGTCTACTTTTCCTAATATTCCACCTCATTACCAACATACTAATACCGTGAAAGAAAGTCTCTGTCTTTTTTTTTGTCCAAGTATTTTTCTCTTTTGCCTTAATCTCAGGCCCTTTCCACATGTGGGAAAGGAACCGTGCAAAAATGGGACTTACTGGATTTCTTCAGCGTCCGGGTGAGTCCGTCGGGACGAGGAGCAGTGCGAGCTCATCGCTCTGCACTGCTCCGGCATCCAAAATGGCGGCTTCCAGTTGGTGGAGACTCTCCACCAACCGGAGAAGCTCGCCTGCTGAAAGCCCGCCCCCGGCAGATCTGCAGGCACACACTAGTGTGCACCTGCAAATCTGCACCGGAGCATGGCGACGGAGCGACATGGAGTCACACACTCCGTGCTTTTTAAAAACCTCTTAAAAGAGGTTTTTAAAAAACGCGCTGTGCGACCAGTTCCGGCCGCTCCAAACTGGACTGAGGTGCGGAACTACAAAAAGTAGTCCACCAAAGTCCACTCTACGGTGCAGAAGACCTCTGTTGGAGGTCGCTCTGCACAGTTTTAATAACCCAGTGCGGAAAGGGCCTCAGACTGCTCCATCCTCCAGATTCTGTTAGGTTCCCTGCACCCACCATCAAGGTCTCTTTATTTTCCTTTTCCTTTTGAAATTTCCTGCCTCTGCTTTCTCCCCTACTCCCAGCCAACACCCTTGCATTTCCTCTGTGCTTCTGCACGACCATCACCCATTGGTTCATTTCTCATTCCAATCACCACAGGATTTGAAGCTGACATTTGCCTCCCACCACCAAACCTTTAGTGCTAATTCCATAACTTTTTTCAAACATGCAAAACTTTGGCCTGACCTTTCAAAAGTATGTCTTAATTCTTTTCAGTCATTTGCACCTCAGTTAAGCAAGAATGTCTTTAATCGCTAGATCTTTGAGTTGGAAAATTTTGGCATTCAGGGCTCAGTGTTAGATCCTTAATAGTGTCTAGTACATAAACCATCCAATGTTAGTGTATATGTCATCCTGAAGGACTGTTGTTAACAACCTGCATTTCAGTAAATAACAATAATTAATTGATTCCTCGATGGAAAGAAATGTGCATCTGCTCCACTTTTACTCTGAGGGGAATGGTGGAAGCCATGAGTTCTGATCAGGTACTGGAATTACCACATCTTGAAGGACCTATGATGTGTGTGCCAACAGCAGGTCCAGAACCAAAGTAATGAAAATAAAAATGTTTCCTATGATTTTAATAACAAATGGGCTGTACTCACAACCTGGTCTCATAAACTGAATGGTACTTACAGTGTCTGCAACATTTCTCTTCTGTAAAGAAAAAAGGAAAGAATATGCATCATTATCTTATAATTATTATTGGAAGAATATGGAAGGATTCACAGTTTTATACAAAGAAGCTACCATAGAATCTTATCGTTGGAAGGGAGAGTAGATGTCGTCTAGTCCAATCTGCTGCTCAGTATAAGCTTTGCAACTCAAGGCATCTGTCCAGCCTCAACTTCAGTTTCTCCAATATGTCTGAATCCCATCAGTTCCAGTGATGGAACCAAATGGAGTAAGAGAACTGTGCCATGTCGCCTTACTGCAATGGCAGCATGATAGATATTCCAGCTGGTTTGAGGTTTTCAAGCTATGTGACAGGCGGGTGCAATATAATTCTCTTCTTAGGGGAAATCATTTTACCTATTGAACTTAGCAAGTGCTGGTGGTTTGTTTTTCACAAGAATTTTCCAATTTGCAAATTTCTTCATAAGTTTGGCAGAACATGATACACACACACACACACGCATTCATACATATATATATCCTGCATGCTGCAGAACATGAAAGTGGCAAATTCAGTTCACAAACACACACACTCTTTTTGCCGTTTCATTTAGTGTAACATCCAGCAGAAAGAAAAGTCCTATAGTGGTTGCTGTGAATTTTATGACCTTTGAGTTCACCTTAATAGTGTTATTAAATTATAAAGGGCAGGGTGATATCAAACCAACCAAATAAACCAACCACAAAGTAAGCCCACACCTGCCATCATGGGGGGAGCATTTTGCACCAAGCCCCCTTACAGGGTTGGCACCAGGGGCCTATATCCACTTGGAATGGCTACCTGGAGTGCACTTGCCCCAAGACTTGGGAATGAGATCGAACACAAGTCCATGCTGTATCTCATTGGAAATCTCATAGGATCGTGGGATCTTGGAGGATTACAGGCAAATCTCACTTGAGGACTCACAAGATCTTGAGATCTTGTGACATCTCAGATGGGATTTTGTGGGCCTATATGTAGGCCTGACAGCTTGCCAGTTTGGTGGCTATAGAAGGGAAAAGGGGATTAAGGAAGAGTAAAACCTCAGTGGGGCCCAAACTGATTCTAAAGGGAGAGATCCTAAGTGGATGCAGATAGATAGCAGGACAAGAGGGAAATTATTCCCTGCTTGGGTTATACAGGTTGATCCCCCACTTGGAGGATATGGCATGCCCTGCCAGATGTTCAACATAGATCCCCTCTATGTCACAGGGATACACTTGATTATTTACTGATGAACATGCTTGTGTATGTAGGTTTAGCTAAAGATTTATGAATATGCTGATATATGTAGATTTAGTTAATTACTGAATGTTATAATTGCATTAAAGTTGTACCAATACTTTTAACCCACAGCACAGTGCCTGGCCCCTCTGTCTTGGCACAAGTGGCTCACAGAGGAAGAGATAAGCAACCTTTATTTTGGGGAATTTACAATCCCCCTTGCAGTTTCAATCACATTTCTAGTTGTTTCTAGTATTTGCTTCAGAATGCAGGTTGTGAAAATTTAAAGTGGAACATGTGAAGGGACTGTGAGAAAATATTATCCCCTTTACCTGTTGGTTGATCTTTTTCTCCCTAGTTGAAATAATGTCTTCTCAGTTCTGGAGTAATGAATGGTTTCTTAAAGGCTGGATTGGTTCAAATAATTTGGTGTTGCATAGCTGATATTGTGTGTGTGTGTGCATGTGTGCATGGAGGTATATCTCACATAGTAGATGTGTTCCCAGACATTACTTCTTTAACAGAAAATTAGGTATCAGAGGCAGAAATAACAAAGAAAGAATAGGGTAACTTTCCCACATCACAAAAAAGAAGAACAGTTCAACATGTTTCAGCAAACTGTTTATCCAAAACTAACCATATGCATACATGAAAAGAAACAACCAGGTCAGATAACCCTTGCATAAGTTTTTTTTTTTAACTTCCCAGAGACCACTTGAATTGTTCTTCCAAAATGTGTCAAGAGAGTACTTTTTCTTTCCCTAGTCTTTCTTAAAATTTCCATTTGGCCAGACTTTTAGATCAATGCTTTTAAAAAGTATTCTGGGGGTTTCTGGTGAGGCAGGCTAATCTTCTTGCCTGTTTTGTCAGTTTTGCTGTTCACATATACTTAGTAGAAGACAGCTGCTGTTTACTTTGCCTGTTGCAGACAAGGCACAAACAGCTCCAGTATGATCAAGTAGAATAGAATCCTATTGTTTTCAAACTCAAGCTTATCTCATTGTTTACTGTGGATAGACTGATGAAACATGGCAACATAAGCCTTTGTTTTCCAGACCCACCCCTGCTCCCAATGTTGATGCTGCTAAAAATATCTCGCTAGACAAAAGATAGGAGGTAAAGGGGACTGGGCATAAAAGTACTTTGTAAAATTGAGATTCTTTGTCAAAGCTTTTGTTAAGTGGGATATGCCAATAATCAGGATGTAGGAAAGGACTGAACTAGATCAGAACCATAGAGACCATGGAAACTGTTGCAGGTACTGCAAAACCATTTTGGAATTGCGCTCCACTATGCTGTTTGCAATTGGAGAAATGCTCTCATATATACCAGTGGGAGTTTTTCTCTCATCACAAATGGCAGGAGCTGGAAATCATGGTCATGTCCCACAACACCATGTTCTTGATCCTTTTGAGCTTGCTTTCCCACACGTGCTTCAGATACACAAAGCCAAACCACAGGACAAATGTTGCATGTAGTCTGACACCCAGTGCAGATTCCTTTGTGCAATTGATATCAAGACGTGGTATTAGAATTTTTCATTGCTATGAAGCACTGGTCTACAAGCAGGAGCTGGAAGACACTCTAGTTCTTAGCGATACATGTTGGGTTCTTCCATTTTCCCATGAATTCTAGAACTGGAGAAGACACCATTTGCCACTGCTCTTGCTTCCTTTGGTACTTCTTCAGTCCCTCCTCCACCTAATTTACAATATGTATTAAGGAAACATATTCAGGGGTAGCCCGAATATGTAATAAAATACAACAAAATTCCAAATCCATAAAACAGTAGTACCTTTATTGGTCCAGCTAAAAAGCACAAAATATATTATGCAAGCTTTTGAAACTTCGCTGGCTTCTTCATTAGGAAAGATGTTAAAAATCATACAGGTGAAGAAAAGGGATGATGTTAGAAACACAGGTCTGCCACATAGATATATGCGTTGATTCGAAACAGCATGAATGATTGAATCATGATTTGCTTGCTGTGGTGTTTCTAGGACCTTGCTCACACCATGCTAAAACTATACATACACAAAATCTGCAGACAACCATAACATTGCAATGAGAATGTTTTTTTGCAGCCTTTCCCCAGCACATAAGACGTGACTACATGGAACTCTGCAGCAAACTGGACACGCACAGCACTTCATACAATATTTGAGATTGGGAAACCAAAAAAAAAAAAAAAAAGTGTGTCATAACGCATTCAGAAATAGCAACAAGGAATTCAGAAATCCAATGTCCATGGGGGAAATTTACATTAGGAGGACTTAGGAAGCACGCATAAATATTGTAGGCAACTAGGAGTTGTTTTTTTTAAAGCTGAGTGAGCATTACAAGACAAATGACATGACTTGTACCTGACATACTTATTTTGAGTTGTAAATGTAATGCTTATAGCTTCAAAGGACATAGTCAACATACAGGAATCTATGTGGCCCCCCCAAAAAAACCAAAAAAAACCCAGACTCTTTTCATATGGTTAAGAATATGTCTTATTTTCTCAGAAGAAATGTTTATTTGAACACTCTAAAAAGTAGAAGGGGACATTAAAGCTTGGATGTACTTTTGAGTTTCTGCAACATTATGATATTGTAGACATGAAACATACAGTTAGTATAACTTCCTTGCATGCTTACCTTGATGTTCCGGATACTAGTTATTAAAAAATCAGATGAACCGAGGGCAGGAATCAGCACCAACAGAGCAAAAAACAGGAATTGTTTCTCCATGGTCAAAGAATAAACAAGAAGAACATGATGTGTAATCTTATAATGTGTTTTGAAAAATGTTAATAAGTAGCTAGACCAAAGAATCAAATATTTATGTAAATCTTCTGTCAATAACTATGCCTACTAGGTTTGTCTAGTTTCCAACATTTAAAAGTGGAGAGGAGTCTAGTGATTTTGTTAGGAATAGGCTGTGGGGAGTTGGGAGGGGCCAACCCAATGAGCGGCCACCCAAACCATCCATCAGTTTTCCAGGAGATGGGAGGAGAGAGGATTAGCTTGCAATCTTGGAAGCCCAAGCTGCTGCCAGCTAGCCTTGATCAAGTAAAGAAAGCAGACTTTTCTTGCTAATGTGGCTGGTCTCATCTTCTTGCTCCATCTCTTTTTTAAAAAAGTGAGGATCAAGCTGCTGGAGCCATTCCACATTCCTTTTGCTCTCAAAGGAACTGTCAAACCAACAGCTGATAACATCTGCTGCTGAAAAGAAACTCAGCAAACAGTCAAAAGCCTATTTACTACAAATATCTCCCCTCCACCACAAGCCAAAGGCTGAATGCAACACTTAGAAACTGACAATTGTGTTTGAGATTGCAAAATTTGTGTTTCAGGAAGTGATGGACTAAACAAACAAAGCAAAGGGGATGAAGGTCCGTGAGTGAATCAACACACATTTCTGACTTTGCCAAAAATTTCCTAGCCAAAGTACCTTCTTTCCCTTCTGTTCTGTCTTTTTTCTATTCTGATCTTTAAAGGCTTCTTCCTTTCCCTCCATCCTTCTCATGCTCTTCTCCCCTACATTCTCAGTTTATAACCCAACTTGATTTAAAATGATTTCTTAAAAAAAAAATCATTTTCCTTTGAAAAATAAATGGGAAAATATGATTGGAATTTGCAGATGGTGTGCTGTGAACACAAACTAAGCAAATCAGAAGATTCTCCTCCATTATGCCTGTAGATAAAGTGGCTTGGAACTGTGTTTTTTTTAAAGCTATTTGATTGGGCAGACCAACATTTTCCCCCCACTGTGGCAGGGACTGGTACCATATTTGTGATGTATTATTATCATATTTGAATAGTATTCCTAATATGTTTCTAAGCCAGTGTTTCTCGAACTATTGGGCAGGACCCTAAGAGGTAGTGCGATAGTTGCTTGGGGTGTGTGTGTGTGTGTGTGTGCATGCAAGAAAAGTCAGTCTGCAAGTAGAGGAGATGTGAAAAGAAGGACAAGCCTTTGTGGGTGTGTGTCCGTGGGTGTGCACCATTGAGGATTGACTAGAGTCTTCAAAAGCAAAAGCATCTTCCGCCTTTACTTCTTCCTCTAATTTCAAACATAGCAAAAATTGGCTTCCCTTTTTATGCTTTTCCCTAAAGTTCTCTAAACTTTCTGTCATTGGTGCAGCAGGTGCCTGCCCCTTAGTGACTAGGAGGCAGTTTCTCAAGTGGCAGGGAGGAGAGTGAAGAAAGCTCAGGAGCTCAGCATTAAGACGAGGTGTGGGGAGGGGCACAAGGGATTTGCGTTTGAGAAAGGAGGGGGCATAAGATAGGACAAGGGAGGTGCAATGTCAAGTTGGCCAGGCAAACATTGTCACATAGATCTAAAAGGGATCACAGGGATAAAGTTTGAGAAGCACTACACCAAGCCTTTCAAAGATACTCTAGAACAGAGCTTTCCAAATTTTTCATGTTGGTGACACACTTTTTTAGACAGGCATCATTTTGTGACACAGTAATTCAGTTTTATTAGCAAACTGGAGGTTAAACTAACCCCTTGTAAGAGATATGGACACATACATAAATTGTAATAATGAAATGTATGGGGACACAACCTATCTCATGAAAACCTTTCATATATTTTAAAAAATATATGATTTATAAATAATAACATACATTTCCAGGATTGTTGTCACTTATGAGTAAAAATATGTAAATATGTGCAAGAGTTTAAAAATCTGAATGAAGTCAATAATGATCATTTTAATGAGATTTATGAGGTTGATAGGATGAACACAGCTTTTCAATATTTGGTGGAATATTAGATGAAGATACTCGTGTTTTGTCATCAAGCATTTTTAAGCTTCCACGTTTCAGTAGGAAGACCCCAGTGAGGGTGGCAGTGGGGGAAAGGCAGCTCCCCCCGATCCTGGCCCACTGCCATCGCCAAGGAACAACCCTGGTGAGAGCAGTAGCAGTGGGCCAGGCTTGGTATGGGGCTCTTTCTTGGCCTGGGGAGGTGACACACCAACACACCTCAGGTGACACATTAATGTGTCGTGACAAACTGTTTGGAAAGCCCTGCTATAGAATCTTTCCATTTTCTCTTATATGTTAGCTGTTTTCAAAGAGATAGCCAAGTCTGCTTCAATATAGAAAGAAAGGAAGTGAGAAGGGGGAGAAGATTCTTGTGGGGTGCTGAAGACTGACTAATGGATTTATTTTAGCATGTGCTCTTCTCAGTTACAAACCGCTTCCACAGAGGCATTGATGGAGTCATAGTATTCAAGCCTTAGGTATAATGGACAGTTCCCTAGTTGTATATTCTCTGAAGCAAACCTCGTCCAGACAAAGCTTGCCAAGAAAACCTCATGACAGGGTCTCCTTAGGGTCACCAGACATCAGAAATGACTTGAAAGCACACAACAACAACAAACCTACCAGAGTTGCGAAGTAACCAGTTACTTTTTTTCTTTTGCAAAATTAAGGCTTAACAAAGTTGGATTATGTTTATAATGTACTGAGGGTTAATGGCATTTCTTTTGCATTGTAATAGCTTTATAGTTACAGAGTGCTATTTCCAACTGTCCCAATTTAGCAGGGACAGTCTCAATCAATCCTGTCATTCCACCTTTGCAGCTGCTTTTAAATGCCCCGGTTTCTCTTCCCTCTTCCAACTTTTTCCCTTTTTCCCTTTGTCCTCTGCATATTCCAGTTGCCGAAACTAAATTCAAAGAGCAGAAGTAGTGCACTCTCAGTTAGCTCATCAGTGGAAAGATGAGGGAGTTAAATCCTGCCCTTCCCAATAGACTCCACCAAAAAGAAACTGCTGTAGCCTCCCCTAATTGTGGGGACTGAGCTCAAAATGCAAAAGCAGTATTATGGGATCACAGTTTGTTGCTTCAACAACCATTTTATTGTCTGCTTTATTGTGTTTTATTACCATGAAATGTTTGGGGAGTTTTTATTGTCTGAATTATGTTTTGTTATTTCTGTTATATTTGTATACCACTTTGGTAATAAGGATGAAGAAAAGTTTGATTTCTTTTTCTTTCTTTCTTTCTTTTTCTTTTTTTACTAAGTAATTAAATATCATAGAGGAAGAGTATTCAATTCTGAGACATATAATGTGGCCAAGAAACTGAGTACCTTGCAAAAGTTTCTATGTCCCAAATGCCAAATAAGATAAATGCTTCTATAAAACACAACAAAATACCCATTTCAAAGGAGCCTGTCTGGTATTACTCAATAAATATGAGTATCACCACCTGCATGTCTGACATCCAGTCTCAACCACAGTCCGAAATGTTCCCCTTCTCCATGTAGGAGGAGGTCTGTGCCTCTCTCTAAAATGTAGCATCATCTTGATATCTCCGAGGAGGGGTACTAATACTGGGTTCAGGCACCAATAAAAAAGATCTTGGGTATTTGTCAGCAGCAGATCTATGTGGGGGCACATGTTGCTGGTGCCCCCTGGCTGAGTAAGTAGCTCTGGGCCAAGGTGGTAGCTCTTTAGGCCAAGTGGGAAAAGGGCTCCTTGCTCTGCATGAATGGGAAGGAACCAAGGAATGATTTCTTCTCCCAGCCCTCATTGACTTTCTGTGGATCAGGAAGAGACTCTGGAGACCTGCTGCCTGGAGGGCTATCTACTGGGCATACCCACATTATTCCTGGAGGCAAGGAAGACAGGCAGGAGGGTTACTCTCAAGTTGCCACTTACTGTGGCAGGTGTGAGAGAGGGAAATGGGAAACAGTCTCCAATGTCTGGAGTAGTCTGGAACCTGGCTTGGCAGGAGACAAGAGGACTTTCCTTCTTTGCTCCCACAGGCAGAGCACTTTGCTTGGCAGCTGCAGGAATGACTCCCAAGGAGTCCAGCTTCTTTACTTGCCTGCCTCACCACAGTTTTGAGCCTCTGGAGGAGCAACTAGCAACCATTACATAGGATTTCAAATTTTATATATTATTATTTTTTCTTTCCAATTTGCCTATTTTACAATTTATGTCAAAAAATAATTGACAAAGGATGAAACTATCGAGAAAGACAAAAACATACACAGTCAGTCAGGCTTCTCCAGACCACAGACCTCTGGTTATTTGTATCGGCTCCCTCCGCCATCAGTTCTGCTTCCAAACTAAGGCCCTCTTCGCATGGCATTTGCCATGTGAAAGGGCACCTGGAGCATCGTGCAATTGTGAGGAGTGATCTGCACGACGCACTCACAATTGCGCAACACTCCAGGGTAGGGCAGGTGCTACTTGCGCACTTTTTCATTTTCAGCTTTCAGCCGAAAATGGTGTGTGACTGCGCATTGCTCCAGGGCCCCATGCGCACTTGCTGTGCGTGCAGAGTCTCCAGAGCCACAGCGGTCATGCTTCCTACCCTAGTGCAGCCTGGGAAATTCCCAGGCTGCGCTACAGAAGGAAGAGGTGAGGCTCTCATGCTGCCTGCTTGGGAGAAGGCAACTTGTGTGGAGCTGAAGCAGCGGGGACTTGAGGGCCTCTCGCTGGAGGCTGTTTACACAATCCCCACACCCCAGCACCAAGAAAAGGTGAGTTGTGGAAAGGGCCTAAGATCAGAGAGATCAGTGAGAACAGAGGTATCCCTCCTCCACCATGCTTACATTCCCAGCATGTAATGTGTGCAAGGGAGGAGGATAGGAGAAAGTTTTGCTAGTGTTTCCCATTTGAGATACCCATGGATTTTCCCCCACCCCACTTGCATCCAGCACTGGGAGTAGGAATGGCCAGGGGGAAGAATGGAAGGTAAGATACATACTCGGATTGAATTAGGTGGAGGAGCAAAGCTTTGTGGATGAAGACAGGCCTGACCCCTTGTGGGCTGGGTCCAGACCATTTGCAAGCCCCAAATCTGCGCCCTTCATAGGCTTAGTTAGGCACATGGCCTGAAGATTCCCCTCTTCTACAACATGTAAAGCTAACTGAACATCACTGAGCTAACTCTTGAATAGCCAGGCATAAGATTTGCATTGTAAATGCCTGGTTTTAATTGCACGCTGTTGATTGGACCTTGGGCTGCAGAGCAATTGAAGGATTCAGCTTTTTGTGAAATGAGCAAAAACAAGGAAAATTGATTTAAGAAATCACTATATTAACCACAACACATGGTTTCTGTACAGCCTTTTGGTTCCTCAGTGTTGCAGAATCAATTCACCTGGTTTAGGAATATATTAAACTACACATTTTAAATTTTCTTTGTGTATTTTTAAAAATATTTCAACATTAAAAATAAGGTTAAAGAAAATTAGACCACTGGCACAATTAATACCGAATGTGGTATTTTAAATTCCAGAATTTTTACTGCTGGGAAACTGCTCAAGGGCTGAGATCCAGGGTCCAACAGGAAACAACAGCGTCAGGTGCCTCTGCTCTGTAGTCTTTCATATTATGTCTGAAAAACAAACAGACAAAAAAGGCAATAACTCTAACAGCAAAAATCTTCATAGTCTTTCAATATTCTATAGTCAAAGCCATCTACAAAATCTTCTGCGGCTCCACTGTACATAAAACAGAAAGGTCACTAAAATACCAGCCACTGAATGAATAAAGCTGTCCATGGTCAGCAAAGAAACACTAATATTCATATAGAGTGTCTGTGGCTGTAGACTCCATTCACTTATTTAACATCTATACAATACCAGTCTATACACTTACAGAGAGGTGATAAGACAGCCATCTGCAAATATTTGAAGGGATCTCATGTAAAAGATGGAGCAAGTTTGTGTTTGGTTGCTCTGGAGACTGGGATATAAACCGATGGATTCAAATTACAAGAACAAATATTCCACCTAAATGTTAGGAACAATTTCCTAATGTTCAGCAGTGGAACAGGCCAGTGGTTCTTAACCTTTTCTTTGCCAGGAATCCCCTGTAAATACAGTTTGTTGCCAGGATCCCCAAGACTTAAGATTTAAATTTTTAAATTTAAAGTTATTTATTTATTTATTTATTAAAGGCTTCTGGAGACTAGGATTCAAATCCTCACTCAAGCACTGGGTGACCTTCGGGAAGGTACATTCTCTCAGCATCAGAGGAAGGCAAAAGTAAACCCCCCTCTGAACCAATATCACAAAAAAAAAAAAAGGAAGGGAGGGAGGGAGGGAGGGAGGGAGGAAGGAAGGAAGGAAAAAACTGTGATAACTTGCCATAAGTCAGGAGTCAGAAGGCACATGACAAGAAAGTACCGCTGAGAGGGGGGAGGTTCTTCTTAGCTATCACGGCTCTCCCCTTTGAAAACTGACTTATGGCAATCCTAAGGCAAATCTATCATGGGGGTTTTCTTGCCAAGATTTGCTACCTTCGCCTTTCACTGAGGCTGAGGGAATGTAACTTGCCTGAGGTCACCCAGGGTTTTTTTTTATGGCCTAGTGGAGATTCCAACCGTGGTCTCCACAGTCATAGCTTGGGCATGTGTGTACGCCTGCCACTGGGTCTCTTTTGTCAGGGACACAGCAGCAGGGGGTGTGGATGCAGAGGGACACAGTGGCAGGCATGTGGGTGCACCAAACTGCTTCGTCATTTGCAAACAAGGGAGCAGTTTGGCACACGCTCCCCCTGCTGCCACATCCCTGTTGCTGTTGTTACTGCAGTTTGGGCCTACCTGGCGATAGCACTCGATATCACTTTGATATCATAATTCGGCCTTACCACACCACCCTTCTCCACGTGTTTGTGGGGCCCCCGGACAAGCACAAAACTAGGCTCGGCGGCTGATTGCTGAAATATTCTCAAACAATACAGGCAAGCCAGAAATAGCCAAATCGCAGCTTCAGGGACCTCCCCGGCAAACACCACATTATGTATGTGCACTACCTACAAAAGGCTCCCTGTCCTGAGCAGGCAACTTGACAAAGGCTGAACCATCCACTGTCAAGCATTGCACATTTACATACTGGCTACACCATTGTTAATTCGGCTCTGATTCCATCATGCTAAATTGTGACCTTTCGGAGACATTGTCTTGCACCCAAAACTCATTGTTGTCCCCAAGTAAGGCATAGCCTGCAGTCACACTTCTCCCTATAAAAACCCCTGATTCCGAGACCTTCCTCGGATCGCTCCCGAGTTCCAACCGCCTTGCTGCCACATTGCTTGGCGAGCTTCCCCTCAGCTCCACGTGCTGAGCCACACCAAATCCCAGCATCGCTCTCTATCTTCCTCCAGGCTTCAGGAACAGGTGTCGTATCACCTCTATCCCTCTGAAAATCCCGCTATCTTACTCACACCTTTATTTTCCTTAATTATCTGTGTGCTTGTGTTGCTTATATTGTGTGCCTGTATTTAATAAAGATCATTCATTGTTTTCAAACTGATCTGCTCCTTGGCTTGGCCTGACCCCGTAAACACTGGGTTACAAGATCCTGCTAAGTTACTCTGCCTCTCGTAACACTAAAGCAGTGGTCTGAGCTAATTTTCCCCACCTATAGTTGAGCACATTTTGGTGTCCCTCCCGGGACCCCCAGTAAACAGGGTAATACTGTCACTGCCTTTGGTGTCCAGCAGCAGGACTTCATGGACCCCTGGGGGGGCTCCATGGGCCCCCGGTTAAGAACCACTGGCATAGGCTGCTTCAGAACATGGTGGGCTCTGGTCTGGAGGTCTTTAAACAGAGACCAGATGGCCATCTTCCAGGAACACTTCAATTGTGTATTCCTGCCTGGGAAGGGGTGGGACCAGATGGCCCTTGGCATCCTTTCCAGCTCTGTGATTCTGTTCCCACTGGAGGCACAGAGCTTTAAGGCACAAACAGGAAAACTGCTCCCAGAACAGATTTGTACACATGGGATTAGATTCCTCAAGTACAGTGATTTCATTAACAATATCCCTAGCCACCAAGATAAGATCAGCCCTGGTACCTCTAAACTTATAGGAGAAACAGATGAAAAAGAGAATTCACTTAGTACAAGGAGACTAATATACATTTTCTCTTATGCAGGAAAAAATTGTCGTGATTGTGTGAACCCATGATTAACTCTTTTTTGTTACTGTTGTTATAAATGCCTTTGTTTAGTGCAGTGGTTCTCAACCTGTGGGTCCCCAGATGTTTGTGGACTTCAGCTCCCAGAAGCCCTGAGCATTGACCATAGTGGCTGGGGCTTCTGGGAGCTGAAGTCCACAAACATCTGGGGACCCACAGGTTGAGAACCACTGGTTTAGTAGTTCCTCGTGGAGAAATGGAGCAGTGAAGTAGGTCCCCAAAGCAAAAGCCTTCTCATTTATCACATCTGTAACACTGGGCTCCTGAAATGTGCAGTCAGGTATAGCAATGGACATGGCCTGTCTGGTATTTCAAGACTGCTGTTCTTGCTCCACCCCTAGTTACTGGCTTCATTCTGTTGCTTTTGAGGGAAGATTTTGTTCTGTTTACTCCTTGATTTCTAGAAACTAATTGGTCATTTTCTTACCGTAGTCTCAAAATACCCTATTTGCCATAAGACACACTTTTTTCCCTAAAAAAATAATGCTTCCAGATCCAGGAAAGTCATCTCAATTCTTACCTCTCCCTCCCTTCCCCTGTCCAGTAAGCAGCCATGGTAGCATCCCCGGGGCTTGGAAGCTGCCCAGCGTCAGTGAGTATCTCCTTGTGCAATCTCCAAATAAGGAAATAATGTGTGTAACCCTTATCGCGGGCAACTACATCACCAACTGTATTCCAAGCACTATTCAGTTTTCATATCCCTTTGTCATATGCTATAAATATGGCGCTCACTGTGAAAAATATTGTTATGGTCAGCTTAATAGTTTTAATATTTTGAATTTCGATATGGAAGAGGAGAGACAGCTTGCTTGACCGGGTGTCCATGTATTAGGTATATGAATCCCGGGTATATGAAGGTGACAAAGCACATGGTGCAAGGGGGCTTAAAAAGATTTTGTCATGATTGCACTCGATCAGAACATTAGTGCAAGACTGGAAAATGTCCAAAGAAAGCAATGATGTCTTTTACCTGAAAGCATTATACTTTTGGCCTTGGACAATGATTGGTCTCCTCCTGGACGCTGATTCTCCTTCAAAATGTGTGTTAAAATAAAATTGACCTGCAAAGCAAAAACAGAGGGGCAGGGGGAATATATTACTTGACTTGACAATCTGCTAGAATAGCTTTTAAACCTCAATGACAAGTTATTTCCTGCCTGACCCTAAGCTACACTTAGGTGTTTGCACTGTTATGTGCTGTTATAGGAATATTTGCTTTTTAAATTGCTGTATGTGGCTCTTGCATAAGATGGCTCTACCAGAATTCAGGAGCCTGGGGCAATGTACTTTCTGGGGCCACACAAATTCCTGAGTACTCCAGCCCCCAGTTCCTCCCACCCACTTTTTTCTCCCCATTTGCTGCCACACTCCCTTCCTCCCATGCTTTCTTTCTCCAACCTTCCTTTCCCAGGGTTCCCTGCCTCCCTTTCCTTTTCCTTCTTCCACTCTTGCTCTCTCCTGTGCTCACTTTCTTTACCGTAGCAGACAGTGGGCACTTCTATTGCTCTCTCATTAACTTGCCAGAGAGGTTGCGTGTGCCACAGAGGAAGCGGCATTCATGCCCAGCATTTTCCTTTCTCCAGGATGTCCACAAGTCTTGTGGGGCCACCTAAAGACTGGATGGGTTGCTGGTGTAACCAAGCATGAGCAATCCATTTTTGGAAAGAGGCACTTGGATTTGGCACTATCATTCACATGCCAGACATTTTAAATGCTCACAATAGCTCTAGCAGTTACAGCTAGAAAGTTCCAATGTAAATTATACCCAGACTGTATGCTGCAGGTATGTATTTAAGGATATTGAAAGTATACAGCTTGAGAAGATGTTTTACTTTAGTTTCCCGAAAACTAATCTTCAAAACCTGGTGATTAATTCTGACCAAACTTACATCTTGATGCACCAATATGTCAAAAAACTGAGAAAAAAAATCATTAATTATGGACACTCCCTCCTTGCCTTGGCAAAGAAAAAAATAGGGGAGTGCCATTCTGTTGATTCTTCTTGACTCTCCAAGCCCCTTTCAATATCAGCAACTTTGGCACCTTTCTGAATGAGCTGTCTCAGCTAGAAATAACAAGCATTCCTTTGCAAACGTTGGCTTTCTACTTAGATGAACTGCTCTAGGAGGCTGTTCTGGGGTCTACTGTCCATCTGTTGATTCTTTGGTACCTATGTTTCGGGACTCCACAGAGTCTAACTTTTGTCTCCTGTGCTCAATATTGATAAGAAAATGCTGAATTTGGCTTGGTGTCAGGTGTTATCAGTAAATTGACAGCAGACATCAAACACACTGACGGGGTGCTAAGCTGGTAATTGGGCTTAAGAAGAGATATATAAGGGCCAATACATTCTTGCTTAACATGGGCAAAACTGAGACACTATTATTAGGTGATTTTATCTGCCCCAGTGAATGGTATTTGGTCTGTGTGTATTTTTATGTGGAATTGCAGTCTTCTAAAGGGTCAGAAATACTGTCTGGTGTTGCTCTTTGATCCTGCTTTTCACTGAAAACACAATGTACACTTCACTTTTATTGTGCCTTTTATTAACTTAGGCTGGGGCACCAACTGCAGCTCTATCTAAACAAACATATCCAGTGGGGCCTCTGGATCTGCAGGGGTTCAGTTCTAAGACCCCTGCCCATGGATGCCCAAAAATGTGAATGATCATGTTGCATGCTATTAAATATCTATGATGTATGCACAGATGCTTCAGCAAGTCCATTTTACATTGCTGCCATTTTACATATAGGATGTGATGATGTGCAGTTAGTGGAAATCACAGATCCAGAGCCTGCAGATCCAAGGATCCACTGCACTGGCTTTAGGTATCCATGCCCTGGGAGCCTCTCAATGTGTTGCATCTGGGGTCTGATTCAAAGTGATGATTTAGATCATTACGGGCCTTCAGGCTTGAGGTTGGAGCACCCAAAGGATCGCCTGTCTTCACATGTATTTATCCAGACTTTAATATCCGCTTCTGAGGTAGTCTGTTGGGGACTATCCCTCAATTAGTTTTAGCAGATGGTGATGGGAATAAGAACATTTTCAGGACTTGCATCCCACTATGAAATACCTTCCCAAGGAAATCTCAGCTAGCAGGAAAATGTCAACAAGGTAAGTATCAAGTTATGGCCTTTTTTATTTTCCCAGGCCTTTTAATCAATGCCAACTCAAATCTCCTTATCTTGGGCACTTTTTAAAGCTTGCTGTAATATGATTATTACAATTATTACATTTATTTACATTATTACATTATTTACATTTATCATTACATTAATTAATTATTACAATTATTATTGTGTATTATTACAATACACCATGCAGTTGCGTATTGTGAATTTGTTTTTTCCCCCTTGCTGTAATCTCCCCCGGAAACTTGGTTTTCACACAGCACATAAATGCCACACACACACACATCATTTTTTTTAATCTATGACATACCAAGAAGTCCAGTGACTTGTTCAGAAAAATTGCCATCAGTGATATATAGTCCAAGAAAATCTTCAGGACCCTTCCGAAGGGATATTTTTATTGTAATGTTGTCTGCTCCTGATAATAAAAGACTCTTTTCTTCTTCAACTATAATGTTCAGCCTTTGAAAATAAAGTACATAATATTTTATAGAGTACCTAAAATGCCAGAGTTCTGTATAAAAGGAAATACCTGGCACTGTCCACCTGCATGAAATCTGAAAAGCAGGGCTGCAAGTCACTTTCAGGCCCTTTCCGCATGTGTAAAAATAAACGAGCAAAAATAGGACTCACCGGCTTTCTTCTCCATCCGGGTGAGTCTGTTGGGACGAGGAGGAGTGTGAGCTCGTCGCTCCACACTCCTCTGGCATCCAAAATGGCGGCTTCCGGTTGGTGGAAGCTCTCCACCAACCAGAGAAGCTCACCAGCTGCAAGCCCGCCCCAGAAGATTCGCAGGCATGCACTTGCGCCTGCAAATCTGCTCTGGAACCGGGCGACGGAGTGGCACAGAGTCACGCGCTCCGTGCTTTTTAAAAACCTCTAAAAAGAGGTTTTTTAAAAACACGCTGCGTGACCAGTTCCGGTTGCTCCGGAGTGGACTGAGGTATGGAACTACAAAAAGTAGTCCGCCCCAGTCCACTCTATGGGGCAGAAGACCTCCATTGGAGGTCGCTCTGCACTGTTTTAATAGCCCGGTGTGGAAAGGGCCTTAGTTATTTTATTATGAATTTATTATGAATTTTAATTAATTAATCAGTGAATTTAACAATTCAATCTGTGCATCAGTACACCAATATTTATGGAGTGAAAAGCAGGTTCTTTTTTTTAAAAAAAAACATAGACATACATATTCTAATGAGCTTCATAGAAGAAGCCATCACTATAATAAAACAAGAAGGTCTCTTTCATGATTGTGCTTGCCATCTGCAATTTTTATCAATAAATGTATTAACACCATTTTTTAAAAAAACCCCACACAATTAATTAGGATACTTTTAAAGTCAATATATAATTTTTAATTGATTACTATGTTTTATTAAAAAGTAAACAAAATCCTTTAAACCTGCAAATATTAGGAAAAAATGGGTTCAGAAAAAGTGAGCTGTGATGAATGGAAAGTAATTTAACATTTTTTGGTTGTTTGTTTTTAGGTCAACTGGCACCAAAAATGTAATAGGATGCAAGTGGATGATGGATGTGGCTCATGCAGCAGCAGAGGCTGAACGACCCCAACATTACACATCTTCCAAGCAAGCACCCAGTACTACCCTCCACCCAGGTCCCAACACACTTCTAAGAATCTTGTTCTGGGGAGACAAAGCCAGGAAAAAACCACAAATGTCTGGATTACTTCAATATCAGTATCCCTCCCTCAGAGCACTAGGAACAGAGAGTCCTATTCACTACGATTAGAAGCTAGAGGTGACAAACTGTATACCCTCCTCTTTCACTTCGCTCTCTCCACCTTGGTATGTTCTTCATAAAAAGAGCTGGGAGAGAAATGCATCACTTTTCATAGCCAGAGGAGGATCTAGGGTGAGGCAAGTGGGGCGCCTGCTCTGGACACCAAAGTTAGAGGGTGCAAACAAGAGGAATCCCCCTGCCTGCCCCTGCTGCCGCTCACCATCTGCCCCACTCACTCGCCCACTTCTGCTGCTTTCCATGACCACTTCTGCTGTTCACCCCACCCATTTCCACCCACCACTCGCCCCCCACCTCCACTCTCCCTCCCCCCACCTCCACTTGCCCTGCCCACTTCTTCCCGTTGGTTGTCTGCATTCAATTGTTGTCTGCATTCAAGTCATTTCCAATTTATGGTGGCCTTAAAGCAAATTTATCACAGAGTTTTCTTGGCAAGAATGTTTAGAGAGGAGTTTGCCTCTACCACCCCCTGCATCTGAGAGAGTGTGACTTGCCCAAGGTCACTCAGGGGGTTTGCATGGCTGAGCAGGGATTCAAACCCTGGCCTCCAGAGTCACAGGCCATTTCCGCACTAGCCTGTTATAGCGCGATGATTCCACTTTCAACCTCCTATGGAATCCTGGGGTTTGCAGTTTCTAATCTAATCTAATCTAATCTAATCTAATCTAATCTAATCTAATCTAAATAATCTCTATAATGATTATACAATTATAATAATGATAGTGTAATTATTATATAATTATAATAATGAGAGAAAGAGATAGATAAAGATGAGTCAATGCCTGATTCAAAGTTGGCCCAACTACTTGTGAAAGGAAGAACGACTGTTACCCCTGGGCTGTGTAGGATAAACTCGTTGTCCATGGAAGCATTGTTGCATTCCCATTTAGATTCACAACAATTTCTTCTTTTGAGATGTTGATGTGCATATCAGGCTTCTGATAGGCTATTTCATACTGTACAAATTGTCCACTTTTTCCAAGCTTGCCAGTCACCTGAATTCCTAAAATTCCAGAAATAAAGCCACAGCAGAAACAGAGTAAGGATAACTATGATTGCCTTCTGATTTTTTTTTTTAAAAAATCATATATAAAAGCACTAGGAATATTCACATTTGAACACATCTTATGAACTAACATGAACTGAAAGTGGAGAAATGGCTTAGAAAGGCACAGCCTTCAAGTTTCTTATTCTGACCATAGAGTTGTGAAGAATGATGTCTCCTAAAAACTATTTCCCAGGATGCTGAGGATGAATTCCATAGTAAAAGTATAGAAGGTGGAAAGTTCATCAAACATACCTTTTTCTGGATCAGATAACAAGTTTATGGGTGTTTCTGGCTGTTCATGGATGATCAAGCAAATGGCATCATTTTCATTAGGCAGTTGCAAGATGAAATATGAATACGATGAATACGTGCCTGGAAAAAAAAGGGATGAAAACTATGTTTTACATATAACCAGATCTCCTCTTACCTATTTCAGAACATCACCACCTACTAACATAAATCCATGGCAAAAATAACAAACTATAGAGAGCATGCTCTTAAATTTCCTAAGAGTTAATACTGTGTTAATTGTTGCTGTGTTGGCAGAAAGTTTGGAAATAATGCTAAGATGACAATTTATAGATGCACTTTTGCATACAGAGCTTGCATTCTGTGGGACAAGCTACACGTGATGCACATGATGCATCATCAAAAAATGTATTGGATTTTTTAGATGGAGGTACCTTTAACTGAGGCGGTGTTTCCCTCGAAACCCACTCTTATGTCTCTAATTAAAATATTTTAAACTCTGACATACTTGATTATAACACATTCACTGTCACATAAAGTTTGGTCCAATGGTGTCATGTCAAGGGTCCTTATTCTTGTTTCCAATGAGAATGAGAAAAAAACCATTAACTGAGGGGGGTAACTTATTCCGTATTGTATACTGCATCATCTACAGCCCTTAAATAATACTCCTATCTCTGGACTGTATCACTTCAGACTGTCCATGAGATGGATGAGGGAGCACATTGGGCCCAGCCTCTAAATGAGTCACGGCCTTTCTGCTCTATGCTGTTAAAGTACTATTACTGCACTTTCAACATCCTGTGGAATTCTGGGGTTTGTAGTTTACTGAGGCCAAAGAGCTCTCTGGTTGAAAATTCCAAATCCCCTCCATAAACTTCAAACCCCAGCATTCCATAGGATGCTGAAAGTGAGATAAAGCACTATAACAGTATAATGCGGAAAGGTGCCTAGAAACTAATTTTAATCAATACCAACTGAGATAGAATAATTTCTTTAGAATAGATAAGGATCTGAAATACCTCTTTCGAGGTGCTGAGCAGGGGAGATATATAACAGGATATTTGTGTGTATGTGTGTGTGTGTTTCTTTAAAGTCACTAAAATAAAGGATAAATCATGCATACGTTGTTTAGAAGTGGTTTCAGTGGTGCCAGGGAAAAGCAATTTCTTCATTGGGTGATGGATTTTCTGATGGTTTATTGAAGAATAATGAGAATAATCAGGAAGGCGAAGATGATCAGGAGAACCAGGAGGACCGGGAAGACCTATGAGAAATGCTCATTGTTATTTGGTTATTTTCCCAGTGTTAAGGAAATCTATGGTGATGAATGCTTGTTGAAGATCACATAATTCTGAACTTCCCAGAGACCTGTTATCATCACGGTCAAAGTTGCCCGAGAACAATGATACATGGGTCAAATGGGAGTTTCCCCTTTGTTGACAAAGAGCTGGGCCAGCTCTTTGGCCTGGCCTTGCAGCAGTCGAAACAACCTGATTCAGGTCCACCATACACGTAAGGTAGATGAAGTGTATGGTGTTTGGTGTTTTAAAACTTGGTGTTTTAAAGTTTATTGAAATAAAGAACCATATGCAGTTCCTTGGATTTTTTTTTAGTGAGATATATCCTGGATTTTTTTTTTAAAATGTTGCTGCTGGCACAAGGACTTGTTATCACGTGATCCAGGACAACAACAACAACAAAAGGTTTATTTTTTTCAAAAGCCCAGAGAAGTACAGCAACAAATACAGCAGTCAACAGTAACATTTACTTCATGTGTTCAACACAGAAGGGACTGTGTGGTTCTATACGTGTGGTTCATATAGTGTTCCTTGACCCTTCCTCATCCCTGCTGATTTGGGATAGGGTGAAGAAACAGACATTCCTTACAGTTTTAGTAAGAATTTCAGAACCCTGTTTCTCTAAAAGAAAACAAAAACTGGGGCTCAGCGCAAAGGCACAGAAGAGATTTATATATTGATTGGCCAAGTTGTCTACAGCTTCATAAGAGATGGATGATGATTGGCAGAGGTGCCAACAATGTCTGCAGCTTTTACAGGAAGCTGGATCTGGAAGCAACATGATGAGACACCAACAAGTAATAAGCAAGTCTCTATGTTGTCAGAGCTCTCATTTCTTTGCAGTAGTCTGGAAGAGGCTTGTTTTGTTCCTTAGGTTTCTTTTTCAGAACTGGCATGTATATAGAAGCCTCAGGGAGCCTCAGGGACTCTGGTAAAAATATGTCCCAAGTTTGAGGGCCTCCAAAACAAGCGCAGAGACAGAATGGGACACAAAAGGCTTGAATGCTTTATGGCATCTCTCAGTTGCAGAAGCACAATAAACTGTATGAACACATAAGTGCACTGTATAGTTTATGCTTGAGATTTGTGGATTGCAATAAACTGATGATGATGATGATGATGAAGATGTTTATAATGGAAGTAGAATCTACCTTTACAGCATACCTTGAAGAAGAATTAAGAATTATTTTTAAAAAACAACAACACAGGATGCACATACCTTTTGCCATAATTTCACAACTTAGTCTTTTCATGCATGCTTCCAGCCAAGGCTTTTATCATGCAATTGCCCTGATTCATCTATGAAATTTAGTGCAAACTTTAGCCCAGACAAGGCTATCTGCCTTTTGTACTATTTTAAATTAGTGTTGTTTTAATAGGACAGTTGGTTTTATCATTTTTTAAAATTTGGTTTTGTTTTTTTTAATGTGTTCAGTGAGTTGTCTTGGGCCTCATGTTGAGAGATAGTGGGAACTACATAAATAAATACATATTTGTAATTATCCTATATTTCCCCATAACTTACATCTTTTTTTCCCTTTTCTTTCTTTTTTTGCCATAGAAAGTCCATTAAAGAGGAAATGATGGAGTACATGCACAGTGGCTTTTGAGGTACAATGGTACGTACTGTGATCCCTTGGTCTGAAAGCATCCTAAGGGACTTGTCTGTTGATACTGGTACTCTCCCATGAAAGAGTGATTACTAAGGGGCTCACTTCTCCATAGGCCATTTCCACATGGTGTGGCTGTCCTGCTTGGGGACACAATGGCAGTGGCCCAAAAGTTGTGCTTTCACACAACATTGTCATGGTCTCACAGCCATCGTGTCCCCATGTAGTGCAATTGCGAGATATTCACTTAATGGAAAAGATCCATTAAGCATCTTGAAACTCCTGTTACTCTCAGCCATGAGGAAGCTGTGGAATCACAATACATGCTTCCTTCCCCATTGCAGCATGGGAAGCAGATCAACTGCAGTGCAGAAGGAAAAAGCATGTCCCTCGTGCTCCCTTCTGCAGGCAGCTGGCTGGGTGTGGAGGAGAGCAGTGGAGGCATCCTCCGATCCTGGCAGAGGTGCTGCTGGGATTGTGATGGGACGATGCAGGAGAGCATCGTTGTGCAGAAATGGTGATAGAGTGCTTTCAGATGAAACTTTTACTGTGCATTCACACTCCCTCAGTCATGGAATTTTACAGGCAGTCCAAACCACCTCCTCCTCTTCCTCATTATCATCATCATCATTTTCAGCCTGCAGTCTTCTTGTGTTATCCCACAGCTTCTGTCAGCTTTTTCCTGCCTCAGAAAACCCATTAATGAAAGAAGATGGAATAGTACACCATGCCCTTTGAGTTTTAGCAGCAGGAGATCTCTCTCTAGAACAGTGGTTCTCAACTGGGGACCCACAGGTTGAGAACCACTGCTCTAGAAGCATGCACAGACTGAGGAAGAGCAGGAGCACAAAGGGCTGAACTAGGACAACAGCTAGGAGAGTGAGAAAGGAAGAGGTCCCCATGAGAAGGAGGAGGGAGCCATCTGATGGGATGGCAAGGGTCCAAGAAGACCTTCAACCCCCATCTGGAATGTACAGCTCAAGTCCAGAGTGCCACTGGGTAATCCTAGTCATTAGACTGAAAGTTCTTACGAGAGTCAAGCAGCCTTTAGATGGTCATTTGTACTCTTTCAGCTCTGAAAAATACAGCAGACCTTCCTTGGACTGACCTCATTTCTCCCTCTTCAAAATATTTTCAGTTTTGAAATTTGAGGTTTGAGATGCTATTCACGACAGATGTTTTAAGAAAACAAAATACACACACATGCCTTTTTTGCACATTACCTTTTTGCGCTGCTGTGTTGGGGTTCTCATGCGAGAAGGGTTGAGAGGAACACTCTTGCAAGCCTCCTGCTTGGGCTCCACAGCTCCTTCCTGGCTGCGCGAGCGCCCTGCCCGCACCCCGCCCCTTCCTTTCACAGTGCAGCCTGGGAGTTAGAGGCTGCGCTGGGGCAGGAAGCACGACTGGTGCAGCTCAGGAGGCTTTGCACGGCGGAAGAGTGCATGCAGGGCCCGGGAGCATTGCGCGATGGCACACTATTTTCAGCATGAAGCCGAAAATGAAAAGATACATGCCCGCACTGCGTCCGGCCCTTGAGCGTCACGTAAATGTGAGTGCATCATGCAGATCACTCCTCACATCTATGCGACACTCAAGGGGCCCTCTCGCTTCCAAAATGCCGTGTGAAAAGGGCCTCCTGACTGGCCTGCTTTAGAACAGAAAGCAGAAATTTCATCAAATTTAAACTTAGTAAAACATTGGAAAAGAAAAACAAGGAGGTTTGGAATAAGATTTTCCAAGTGAGAGAATCTCTTGCTTCAGCATACATTTCTCTTGTTGTATTCTTTATTTGGGATAAGAAGCTGATATGAATACCTATTTGTGGACGAAATGATGTCATCGAGTATCCTGGTATCCCTGTGAGAAATTGCCAGAGTGAGACTTTTTTTCCTGGTAGTAGGAATTGTAAGGAATAAACTGCTGGTATTAGATCGCTAATGGAGATTACATACCACCGCTTAGACCTCTGCTGCTCATGAAATTCTCATTATCTAGACAAAGAAACAGTGAAAACATAAATGTAAACGTATTTGTAGTGTAAGTCTGACTGTTCATCGCCCCCTTCTCCGGTGTTTGCATCTGCTCAATCATCTCATTGTCCCTTGCTACTAAGGGACATGAGACCTACTAATTTGTCAATACTAATTTGTCAATTTACATAATCTCATAATTTCATGCATATTTGGCCATCACATAAATTTCACAAATTTTGAGGTACCTAAAATATTTAACAGGACTTTTTTAAAAAAAATCCAGCCTGCTTGGTCCTTTTTACCTTGCAATCCCTTTCCTTCTTCAAAGTGCTCACAAAAGTGCAGTTGGTCCCCTCTCCTTAACTCTTTCTCTCTCTTTTCCTCAAATGTACACACACATATTTTTTTTTTTTAGAAAAATCCTATTCAGGCACAAAGCTCATTGGGTGACTTTGGTCCATAACTATCTTTCAACCTTGATGCTAGGAGAAGCTTCAGGCTGAAAGATAGCTGTGGACCAAAACCACCCAATAAACTGAACAGGATTTAAATCTGAATTTCCTTCTATGTCAAACACACTTGTGGGTAAACTATTTTCTAATGCTTGACCTTTTTTCTGTCATGACTTGCATTTTCTTTGGGCCAGTCTGAAATATGGAGTTATGGGTGAGGCCTAGTCTGCAAGAGAGAGTTGTGGGTGAGGCCTATAAACTCAGTGAGCGATATCAAGGCAAGAAGAGTCCTTCGTTTTCTCCCTTTCTGACGTCCCCTTTGCATTTTCCTTCTGTCTCCGGGTCACCCTTTCTGTTCTTGCTCTTTTGACACCACTGCCTTCTCTCTCTCCTCCTCTTCCTCCTCCTACTCGGTAGGCTATAAGGAGGAGGGTACACTACTCTTCCCAGAAGCCCAAACAGATTGCTTTTGGAAATAAGCCAAGAGCCAGGTAAATTTTGTAGCCACTGCATCTCACTGGTTGACCTAGGTGCCAAACAGCACATGGCCTAACCTGTTATTTCCCACAGATTTCCTACAGATACACAGGAGACTGAGAGCAACCTTCTCATACATAACTGTTTAATGACCTTTTCAGAAAATCAATACACAGCATAATCCACAATTATAACAACCTTTGTGAAGGTGCCTGTTCTCTAAGGCCGTCTATATAATGGCGCCTCCACCTTAATGGAAAGCTCATGTACCTCAAGGCAGTTGATTTTTGCAAATTCATCCTAAAGGCTGCATGTCTGCCGGCTGCTCCTGATGCTTAGCAGACCCTCCCCCTCCCCCAGAACAGTATGAGATGCAGCACAAAGGTTTGGGGTAATTCACAAAAAACTGGGAGCCCTGAGTTGCACAAGCAAAAGCACCGCCTGCCAAACCAAACCATAATTGGAGACAACTTAGAATTTGTCACAGGAAAATGCCATTCCTACTCGGTTAGAAACCACTCAAAATTGCTGAGGCTCAGTGGAATTTGGGTAACTGTGATAAGCACAGTAACTGCTGATGAGCAAAGGCCCCCACCGCAACATTTTGTGCCTTGTGCCTATTGTCCAGGTATCCCATTTGTCAATAACCAATTTCTGTTGCTGAAGTTTTCCTGCTAGACCAGGAATCATTATTTCAATGTAATTATTTGTCAATTATTTCACTGTAATTATTTGTAACAAAATATCTGCATTGAGAGTGACATGATTTCTCCTTACCCAAATATGAGAGGCTTTTAGAACTACTCTTACTTTTACAGTTAAGAACTATTGGCCTCCTAATCCCATATAGACAGACACATATATATAGGACACCCTTGATTCATCCTTTTATCATCATCAATTGAATACAGTTGGCTCTTCATGTTCACTAGGGTTAGGGGCACAGGACCCACACAAAAGTAGAAAAATCACAAATATCAAAATATGTATGTGTGTCTGTGGGAAGAGGGCTAACCATGGCAGGGAGAATGGACACCCAGGGTCCAAACCACATCAGTGAAAGGAGATGAGGGGGCAGCATGGTAGTCCTGTACTTGACTTTCACCCATCTCCTTAGTCGGGTGTAAGGGGACATTGTGATACTGAGAAATTGGGCTGCAAACTGTCCTTAGCTGAGCAGGTAGTGGCTGGTGTGGGAGGAAGAAGATCAGAGGAGGGTTTTTAAAAAACCATGTGGCCAGATTGGAGCCACCAAGAGGTAAGGTTCCTCCAGAAGAGAAGCGTCTGAGGTGAGGGGATCAGCGGTTGAAGAAACTTGCAAAATAATCAAAGCTGTGAAAGTCAAACCCACAAACTTGGAAGGCCAAATATATGATTCAATAGACAAAGGAATGTGCTACAGTCTATTGCATTTCTTTCTGTTGACACTGAAACATTTTGTGCTCATTTACCTGCCTCCGTAGGTTTGTTTGCTACCTCTTCTGCTTCAGGTTTGGTGACCACCATGGAAGTGAGAGGTGTAACAAAGCTAAATTTCAAGGAGAGGTTCAAAGCTTTGGCTTCTAGGTTATTCCGTTCTTGGCCTTTAGCTGAAACACTAAAATGCAACATAAGAACCATTTGCTTATACACATCTTTCTTCAACACACCTTAAATAGGAGTTAACATCTAGTTCAAGGACAGAACTAAAGGAAACATCTTTCATGTTTTTTGCAGAGATTGTCCTCTGTATGATGAAAGATATCTGTTTGACATAGCACTTGACTTTCCCCACTGGCACATTATGACTTCAGCATACTTTGTTGTGATTCATTATTGGAAGATAAGCTAAGCATAATTTGGAAGTCTCATTGCTGAGGCATGGATGTTTTAGGAATCCTGCTGTGGGAGTGGGGAAAAGATCCATGCCCATGAAATTGCTCAGTTTAACATTCAGATAAGCAGAAAATTGCATGCTTCAGAAGTCCTGGTTTTGAGTTAGGAATGTTCACTCCCTTTCAATAAAATAATGAACATGTTGGAATTACCTATCCAAACCACAATATTGCTTCACCTCTATTTTAAAACTACCCCCAATAGACTGAGAGCATATAGAACTTTCTTTGAAAAGAAAGGCTAGTTTGTACCTTTGGGAAGCCTTCATGCTCTAGTCAATTCTGCAGAAGGAAGCATTTGTCACATAATTAGACAAGGTCTTAACATTATCTGTTCTGTGCTTACAATTTTTCTAGTAGTTGTTGAATTGTTAAGTAGGCCCACAATCTCTCAATGAAATCTCCAAATATGTATTTCTGGTGTTGAAATACTTGCTCCTTTTCCGTTATATTTGCATCTTCTTTAAGAGTCAGGTCACTAGAAAGCTGCAAGGGAGGGAAGTGTGGGTTATTCGCAGTAGCACCAGTCTGAACATAAGAGACAATTCACTGGTGTCGTTTGGCTAACAGAACTGCTTCTATCAGCAGAACCTGGAGAGGGGTGATTGCTTCTCCCCCTGTACCCATCACAATCAAAACCTGCTCCAGAACCTGAAGGACCACTCCAGAAAAGGTTTGGGGGCAGAATGCAGAGTTGCTGGCATGGTGGTATTAAATGTCCACCAAGGCAACACTATATTTAGCCAAAAGCAATTAATTAAAATCCAAATATCTCCTTGAACAAATCTTTAAGAACAGGCACTCACTGACTACATCCACAGAGGCAAATAATAAATTAAGAACACATGCCAACAAATTCTGAATTAATGACTTGTACAAATGGGTCAAATGGCATTGTCAGTGAACACTTTAACTTTCTCAGGTCAGCATGTTCTTTTGTCTTTCTGTTCACAAGGAGACCTCAGGTAGTCAAACACCTATTTGTTTAGAACAAAGGAGGACCTTGCAAAAAAAAAGGGGGGAAGTAAATTCTATGCACTTGTTGCACTCCTTAGGAATACAGAAATGTACATGCTTCTAGATGATATGAAAATAGAAAACATTAGGGTACACAGCCATGGCCCTATGAACTTCCAGCACCTTTGGTCAAAATCCATTTGTATAGTCCTGCTGGAGGTCTGGATCCCACAGCTTCTGCCAGAATCAGCAATCCCTTCCTTCCCACTGTAGCTCTCAGTAGAGTCTCTACAAAGCTGTTCTGAAGGGCTAGGAATTGTTCTGGACCTCCTTGTAGGTAACAAGTAGGGACACAATAGGAAAACGGAGGGAAGAAACTCCCAATTCTCTGGTGCCAGAGACAAGAACTTTTTGTGCCCACTTCATGGACTCCACTCAGGCCCATGCATGGAAGGACCACAGATTAAAAAAACCTCCTGAGCTATGGGTCCTTTTTCATGCAAAGATGCCTTATTTTACATAATACTTACTGCCTTAGCTTTAATTTCCACAGGAAGAACATCAATGTCATTGCCAAGCTTTCCAGCTACTACAATTTCAGAGCCATCAAAGAGCAACTTGAAATCATTCTGGGTGATCTCGAGGACTGCATTGTCTGGGTACTTCATTTCAATTTCCTTCAGGATGGGAGTAGCAACTTCATGGTAAAAGTTCTTGGAAGAGACAGACAGAAGAGATAACCACAGGAAGAAATCTAATTTCCCATTCAAGAAAATATCAAAAGATTATAGGTGCATAATTCATTAAAGATATAGGTAATATAAGAATATAAATAATTAAATAATTAAGGATTATGGATATAAAGAGCTAGATCTAGATCCACAGAGAAAGATTTTTAACCATGGCTGGACAAACATTTGAGACATGATTACATACAATTAATCATAACACCATGCTTTTATTATTGGCTTTCCTACTTGGAGCTGCAAGGCTGCATCCGAGTCCTCATATATACGGCGAGCAACTCCTTCGTTGTCTAAGGCCATTTTCTCCAGGAATGAATAGCTGACATCGAAACCGAAGCCAAGGCAATAGAGGAAGTACTTTCCATTATTAGCCTTCTTTATGTTTCCTTGAATCCTATCAACATTTATTTCACCTGTCATTTAAAAAAAAATGCAAATGTAACACAGCTAATGTAACACAAGGTCTAAATCCAACATAATCCAACCTGAAAAGTTATTTAGTTGTGACTAGCAAGCCCAGTTAACCACCAACTATTGACAAATGGCTAACAGTGTAATCCTGGGCCTGTCTACTCAAAATAAATAAATCTTATTGAGTTCATTGGGATTTACTCCAAAGTATGGTTGCGTAAAAATAACATGCAGAACATTCTTACTTAGTGGGGAGATTGTCACATGGATGAATGACTCATCCCCAACCCTGCTGGGTTCACAACAGCAGTGTAGAATGAATGAAAGCATTTTGCTCCCTGTTACCATTTTAATTAATTTATAATCAATTAGGTGCATCAACTCCAGCTTGAAGTTGTGCATATGTGTGGGAGACTGTGGGGGACTTGGAAGGGCTTTGAATTTCTTTTTCCAAATGTTTTCACTTTGCAAGTGTTTTGTAAGAGTAATTCTATGGCCCTTTCCACACAGGCTTATTAATGTGGGTCAATGTGTTTTGGCATGGAGCTGTTCTGCATGTGAGAGCGAATTAGGTTCACTTTATTTACCATCGTTCTGCACATAATCCCGAGTTAATGTGCCCCCATGTGGTGGGAAAGTGTACTATTTGAAAACCAGAAAAAATCCAAAACAATTTTTAAGATTGAGCAGATTTGGACTTTTGCAGTGGTGCAGATACGTATATTCACACCAATGCAAATTGGTGGGCAGAGGAGGGTGGGCTGTGGGCATACTCACCTTCTCCAGCTGTCCCCATCCACCAAAGGACGGGCAGGTGCCATTTTTTGTTTTGTTCAGCAAACTTTAGAAAATGGAGTAACCGGACAAATCATGGCACAGGCATGTTAAAAGGAGAGAGCTGTTTTCTACTTTGCAAATGTTTGACTGTATTTGCCCTATAACAGCATCCTATTTTTGGACTATATTATTTAGGACAAAATATTTTAGTACTCTGTTCCTGGTTCCTGTCCTATCTGCTTGGGTGGGGGGACCTCCCTGCCCAGGCAGAAAGAAGAGGGTGTGTGTCTGTGTGTGTAAGAAGCTCCTTCCCCGCATTCCTTTCCTCCTCATGAGGAAACTTGCCTGCCGATGTTGGAAGAGGAGGAGGGGAGGGAGGGAGGGAGGGTGTGTAAGGAGCTCCTTCCTCCCATTCCTCTCTGGGGTAGGATCGTGTGGGCAGCAGGGCAGAGATGATCAGGGAGCGCAGATCGCTCTCCCAACTTTGCTCTGCCAAGTGATCTGCCTGGGTAGGGGAAGTTACTATATTCGCACCCCATTTTCAGAAGGCATTGGGGGGGAGTGCCTCTTATACATTTGTATGTACCTATGTAGCTACATAGGTACATACAAATGTACCAACCCAAAAGAGAAAAAAAAAGCCAATCACAGCTGCTGGATGGGGTGAGGGGAGTAGTGGGAGTGGTCTCTGCTGAAGTAGCGCAGATGCATGAATTCGCACTTCTCCGAATCAAAAGGAAACATATGGAGGAGCTGTGTGGAAGCAAATGAGGGAAAGCCCACATTATTTGGATCTGATAAGACATGGTAAGAAACAGCATGAACTGCTTCATGCACCTCGTGCGGAAAAGGCCTTTCTTAGCAATTAGGCTGAATAGTATGACAAGTACTAGAGTGCAACGGTACTGTAGAATAGCACAAGGTTCATATTAAAATATAGGTGTTGGTCTCTTTGGAGTCTAAAGATGGAATAACTGGGTTGGATCAGAAAAACTAAACTGCTTTTTAAAAGACAAGTACCATATGAATGGAAGGGTGAAATTAAAACCAGACATAGATACCTGGATATTAAGAGTTAAGGGAACTGGTAATCAAGGAAGAAATGGCATGCACAAATAAATTCATGAAAAATAATACGTGAAGAACTCTGTGGACCGATATGAAAAATAAGAAGGCACTTGTTAAAGATCATCCTCCTTCCTTCCTTCCTTCCTTCCTTCCTTCCTTCCTTCCTTCCTTCCTTCCTCTTCCTCTCCTTTCTTGCTTTTATCTAATTCAGGCATTTCTGCATAACTGAATCTCTCTCAGCTATCTGGATATATGAACAGTGGCTCAAGAGGTCTGACACTGCAGAATCTTGAGGGAAAAGAGTAGAGAGACACTGGGGGAAAAAATTCATATTGTTTTTAATGTCACTAAATGTATTGCTGATGCCTGCATTAGTACCAGATAGATAGATAGATAGATAGATAGATAGATAGATAGATAGATAGATAGATAGATAGATAGAAAGACAGACAGACAGACAGACAGACAGATAGATGTAGATATGGATATCAATATAGATAAAGATATGAAAACAGAAGCAAAATGGGTCACATTGCTATTTATAATTTACCAACAGTAGGTTGACCGTCTGTTAGCAACAAGATCATTGAAACACTTTGGTCTGGCAATAACTCAGCAGAAGTGGCTTTGTCCAGTGAATTTATTGCAGTCAGAACTGCACCGTTTATATCTGTTGCTGTAAAAGGAAAGAAATCATGACAATGAGTTTTACCATGGAATATGTACAGAGGAAACTTGAAAGTTATAGGGAAAGCCCTAAAGGATCAAATAAATCAGATATCAGTGGGGCATTTGGAATGGCAAAAGAAAATGCATATAAAAAATTGTAGAAGTTAACAATAATGGCTTAAGGGGGAAAAAAACTAAAAAACACAAAGTACGATAAAATAAAAGTTAAGAGGTATACATTGTATAAAGTACAGAAGTCGAAATATAAACTACAAATTTAAAACATACAAGAGTGAATGAATATTGTTATTGCTGTTTTGTGCCTTCATGCCATTTCCAATTTATGGTGACCCTAAGGTGAATCTATCACAGGGTTTTCTGGGGCTGAGAGTATGTGACATGCGGGATCCAGTGGGTTTCCATGGCTGAGCAGGAAATCAAACCCTGGTCTCCAGGGTCATTGACCAAGGTTCAAACCACTACACCATGCTGGCTGGCGAATGAATATACTTAATGATTTAAAAGCAAAATTAAAAATTGCAGTCCAAAAGGATAAAGGGTTTTGTTTTCCGAAAGAATGTTTATATCAGAAAGTGTCATTGAGCAATTGAATATTAAAAGATGAAAGATGGTGCTGAAATCTGTGCTTTGCATTTCTGGTCAAAACTGTGGAGAATCTTGACATGCCTGCTCAGTCAGCAGATTTACCTCCTTGAGCCCGAATGGTCTGAACATATTGTTTAGCCAGTAGCACATTCTCTTCTGTGGCTTTCAACAAAGATGGACGCCACTCAGAAATAGTCGAACTGAAGACAACCAGATTAAAATGATCTTCAGGATTCAGATCACCTAGAATTTTTTGCAGGGCTTCTCGTGTCTGTAAAAATGAGAAAAGAAGCATATACTTTCCTGTAAAAACGAGAAAAGGAGCAGATAATTTTCTGGCACATAGTTATGGCCAGATTGTGATGTCTGAAGTTAGCTTTGAATTCCACTAAAGATTTCTGCAGCATACATGGCAGGATTTAGAGGATCATATCATGGGCTAACAGACAGAGATATGAAAGAGCCTTTTGATTGTCCATACAGTCTATCCACTCCTTCTTTTTCAGGAGCTGTAAACTAACTAAGAAGTCTTCCCTTAGTACAATTTCTTGTTTCATCTGAAACAGCAGATTATAGTTAAAAGCTCTGGAAACTGGAAGAGAGCAAGATATTAAGACAATTTCAAAACACGAGTTAATGTCTTGGTTTGTTCCAAACAATACAACTCAGGTTTAGACCATCTGAAAGGCTTTTTGGCCCTTTCACACTAAAAATTATAGCACAGTTATACCACTTTAACTGCCATGACTGCATGACTGTCTGGAATCCTGGGATATGCAATTCAGGCAGCAGGGTATTTGGAATTTTCAGCTACAAAAGCTCTATTGCCTCTACTGACTACAGGCCGCAGGATTCCATAAGACGCAGCCATGATGGCTAAAGTGGAATCATAACACTGTAACTGTGCAATGTGAAAGTGCCCTTTATCTCCCTACCTGAGTCTTGAGATCCTTGGTGAGATTCTGGTGAGGATACATTAGAGATCCTTCTCAGGCCCTTTTCGCATGGCATTTTCCGTGCGAAAGGGCACCTGGAGGAGTGATCTGCACGACACACATTGCATGATGCTACAGGGGCCGGCAGGCACCAATCATGCACTTTTTCATTTTCGGCTAGAAGCTGAAAATGGTGCATGATCGCACATTGCTCCCAGGCCCCACGCACATTTACCTGGCATGCAGAGTCTCTGGAGCCATGCTGGTAGCACTTCCTGCCCCAGCGCAGCCTGGGAAACTCCCAGGCTGCACTGCAGAAGGAAGAGGGGGACTCTCATGTGAGCAGGCAGCTCGTACAGAGCTGAAGGACCCTGGATGCGAGAGCCTCTCACCAGAGGCTGCTCGCATGATCCCCGCACCCCAGCTCTGGAAGAAGGTAAGGTGTGGAAAGGGCCTCAGTGGTTACTCCCAGGTTGTGGAATTCCCTCCCATAATAGGCTAGGCTGGGTTCCTCTTTGCTCTCTTTTTGCCCACAGCTAAACCCCTTTTTATTTATACAAACATTTAGAGATTAATTGGGTGAGCAGAAAGTCTTTTTCTTCGGTTAATGTGCTACATTTTTATCTCTAATGTGATGTATTTTAAATGACTGCTGTAAATTATGGGCATTTTAACATGATAGCTAATTTTTTTAAAAACTTTTATAACATTGAGTTTCTTCTGTATTTAGTTTTTAACTTTGTTGTAAGTAATTTTGAGTCCCCCCCCCCCCCGTAGGTAGAAAAGAAGGATATTAAATAAATAGATATGTTAACTATAGTTTTCTAGTTGCAACAAAATGGGAAGCTTTGGTTACCACAAGATATTTTGGTTTGTTAGCCCTCAGTCTGGCAGAATAAACAACACATAAGAGCACAAGTCTGGTTCATATTGGCATATTAATCTGTGATATGGTAGAGTAAATGTGCTATATAACCCACATAATTTATTTCATTTTTCGCAGATGATTTTTTTCGGTGGGAAAATTTAATACATGAAACAGTTTTAAGGACCAATAGGTATCATCTTTTAAAAGGTGGCATATGGCCCTGAATGTACTGGAGATGGCTTCTTAACTTTGGATCTCATCTTGGGTTTTGACCGAGATCTTCTGTGAGTTTCAAACCTCAGAGACCAGAAGTGGACAACTGTAGCAGTTTTGGGGCCCAATTTTCTGTCCTGGACCCATCTAACAGTCACACAGAATACTGAAGAATGCTTTCCCCAAGGCAAGAACTAGCTGGAAGTCTACTTCTGAAAGACTAGACTGAAAAACAGTAGTGGCACTATAACTTTATGTGCCTTGCTATTCCTGCTCTCTTCCAAGAAAGGCAGTTCACTGTTTTGGAAAGAGGCAGAAAAAGGCTGGTCTATGGAGTTTGGAGAGGACATGGTGCACAAAATTTGCCTTGAGGGCTGTATGTGATCCCAGGACTCCACTTTCACCTTCCCCATCATTATAGATCCTTAGTATTTCACGAATGAGATATTATTCCTTCCTGTACTGTTCTTTGCTCTAACCTTGCATTATTTGAACAAATGTCTTCCCTTTGTAACTACATACTTCTGTTCCTCCCCTTTTAAATTAAATGATTTGACAGGAAATGGTTTTGAAAACTATTCACAGTACAGGACTTGTTTTGTGCAGAATTTGCACATGATTGCTTTGCAGAAAGCAGCATTTTCTGTGCAGAAAAGAATATTTCTCCATGGAAATATAATTTTTTGTGTGGTTTCCTGCATGGAAAATTCTGTTTTCTGTGCAAACTAACCATGTGCA
The DNA here is from genome assembly GCA_948472985.1 of Iguana delicatissima. Taxonomy (NCBI): domain Eukaryota; kingdom Metazoa; phylum Chordata; class Lepidosauria; order Squamata; family Iguanidae; genus Iguana; species Iguana delicatissima. Next base: position 306,257 of record CAOKZL010000963.1, read on the forward strand.
AATTTTGCATAAAATAAGTCCTGGACTGCAAAGATTTTCACCTATCTAGGCTGCTTCTCATCAGGATATTCAATAAACATATGTTTCAACAATTTTCACTTTTTTAAAAAATGTTCTTTCCATCACAAATGCATATATACAGAGCTTTCCTGATTATGTGGTCTAAACAATGGAATAAGATGGGACTAGCTGACAGAGAGCAAATAAACTAGGCTTTACTGTGATTACCCAAAAGGAGACACACTCTTGTGGTTGTTAGAATTTAGCACATGCTTAGTGTGACACAAACATTATGAGTAAGCTGCAAAAATAAATAAATAAATAAAAATCTTTTGTGACAAGTTACCTGCTCAATTTTCCTGCCACTCATAGATCCGCTGTTATCTATAACAAAGATGACATTTTTGGGAAATATTGGCATTTGGCTGGGAGCAAAATAATGCACAAAGTATCCATTCACAATCTGAAACAAACAAAAAATAACAGGGATGGCTTACTCACATACATTTCAAAAGCAAAAGCAAATGGAACAACAGTTCTTGGAAGTAAAATTAGACGGCATATATAAAGAAATCACAGTTCCTATTACATTTCATAAACTGAGATTTACATGAAAAAGTTGCTTTTTCACAGAACAAACAGGAATTTCACATGCCCAAAAGCCCACTTCATGAAAAGTGCAACTATACCTGCTTACAATCAAAGCAACCAAAACACTTTGTTTTAAATCTAAGACTGCCCTGTCCCCACTTTGCTTGAACGTAGTTGATTTGTATCCCTAGAGACAATTGCTGGTTTGCATTTCACTCCATAGGAGTTAAAACAGCACATATTTATAGTGACTTCCTTGTTTGTTTGTTTGTTTATTGTTTTCGTACCCTCTCTCTTTCTCCATTACCCTATCTTCCAACAATTTTTTCTTTCCTCTCTCTTCTTCATTAGACCATATCTTTGATTATGGACAAGTATTGGGAATAAAACTACTTTCATATGTTTTACAAAAATGATTAAGCTTGTTTCTCTTCTCTTCTAGATCCTGCGTGTATGGTGGCCCTAGGACTGATAGTTGTTCAGTTTCTGCTTTGCTGGTTTGATTATTCTGCTTGTGAGAGGCTGTGCTTGCTAAAAACAAGTACAAATAAAACACACAACGAGTTATCCTATTAAACTAGAATTATTAACTTGTTTAAATCTGTTTTAGTAATATCACCTACAGTATTTTTTTAATTTGTTTTTAACTGTATTGTGAGCTGCCTTGGGCCCCAATTTTAGGACCAAAATGTGATATAAATCAAATAATACATAGACACATACAAAACTTATTTTTCCTTGATGAAAAAAAAGGTCGGTGTTTCACCAGATAGTTTTGCCCTTCAATACGCTGAAAGGTTCTGGGACCAGGGCATGAACCTGAGGTAAAGCAATTTGTCAATGGTCATTTCCTCCAAGTTTTTCTTGAATTTAATGAGATGTCCTTTACCTGTATGTCACCTGCAGCGACATTCCTTTTAACATCATAACGGATGAGAAAATCTCCATCCAGCAGAGTTTCCTCCAGTTCTGGGCTTTTTCTTTGTTGAGTTAGGGTAGGTTTAAACGAAATATGAGCCTAAAAGTTAGAGTCCAAGATGAAACAATTAGTCAATCTGGCACAGAAGAACAAGAGTGGGTGTTTCAAGTGCATTAGGGACACTTTAACCATGGGGTTTACCTTGGTCTCATCTTGCACCTTTGTGAGGGCACCGCTCAATTCATTGGTCATGAAAGTGCTTTCAGTCTCTAAGAAACTTATACCTTGTGGTTCAAAGATGTGGGCATCAATCTACGGGGAAGAAAAGAGTAAAGAAGATTGAATTTTTTCTGTTGAAAACCAGTGCTAGCAGTTGTTTGTTTGGGTGACAAAACCTTTTTCCTAGGATTTACCTGAAAGTGATTAACCAGTTGTTTGGGCTTGACCTTAATCAGCATTTCGTACTTTCCCAGCTTCCGTTTTAGTAACTCCTCATAGGTCAGCTCAAAGGTAACTTTAGCAGCTGCTGCAACATTGACTGTAACCTGAAACTGTTCAAGTTTTCTTCCAGTTGATCTGGAAATATGAAGTTATAATTTAGGCTTTATTTATGCTAATAAGTAAATTTGGCAGCTCACCTTCAAATTTGCTAAGATTAATATAGGTAATAACTTCTTAAATTGGATCAACTTAATATATAAAAATCAAACAGCACAGATAATAATAAACGGAGAGAGAACGGAAGCCATAGCTATAAGAAAAGGAGCTAGACAAGGATGTCCTTTATCCCCTTTATTATTTATTATGGTATTAGAGGTATTAAATAGAAAAATTCGAGAAGAGAAACGAATCCAAGGGGTTAAAGTCAGAAAACAAACATATGAAATCAGAGCCTTCACGGATGATTTGGCAATAACATTAGAGAACCCATTGCAAGATATAAATATTTTAAATGATATATTAAATCAGTATGGAGAACTATCAGGATTTAAGGTTAACAAAGAGAAGACGTATATAATAACTAAGAATATGTCAAAGATAGAAGAGCAAGAAATACAAGAAAAAAACAATTTTAGATTAACAAAAAAAGCTAAATATTTGGGAATAGTATTTTCTAAGAATAATAAAGAACTTTTCGATAACTATTATGGGGAAAAGTGGAAAGAGATAAAGATAGAATTAGAGAAATGGGATAAATTAGATTTATCTTTATTAGGCAGAATAGCTGCTGTTAAGATGAATATATTACCAAAAATGAATTTTTTATTTCAAAATTTGCCAATTTTATCAAACAATAGCCCATTTAAGAAGTGGAATAAAGATTTAATAAAATTCATATGGAGAAAGAAAAAAACAAGAATCAAACAAAAAATATTAATGGATATAAAAGAAAGGGCAGGGGGGGGAATTACCAAATTTAAAGTTATATTACGAAGCGAACTGCCTAGATTGGCTGTAGGAATGGGTCAATTTAAGAAATCAGAGAATACTACAAATAGAGGGAGAAGACATTTATTTCGGTTGGCATGCCTATTTATGGTATGGGAAGGCCAACATAGATAAAAATTTTACAAACCATCTCATAAGAAAAGTGTTGCTAAGGGTCTGGACGAAATATAAAAGGAGATTCTATTTTAAAACCCCACTTTGGATTCGGCCCATGAAGCTTTTTATAAAAGGGAAAAACCCAAGATAGACCATTGGCTTACTTACGAAGATCTTATAAAAAATCAGGATGGAGATATACAATTTAAATCTAGAGAGGAATTAAAAGCGAAAGGACTAGATATCCATTGGTTATTGATAAGACAGTTAAAAGAGAGATTTAAAATTGATGGGAAACAAGATGGATTTGAAATGAGAGAGAATAAATTAAATGAAGTGCTTATTAAAGATGTGGAGCATAAAGTGGGGAAGATTTATAAGATACTGCAAGAGACAGAAATGGAGCAAGAGACAGTCAAAGACAGCATGATAAAATGGGCCAGGAATATAGGTCATACCATTTCATTGGAGACCTGGTCTAGATCTTGGGTAAGGACATGGAAGTTGTTACAATCCACAAGTTTGAAAGAAAATCTCTATAAAATGATATATAGGTGGCACTTAACACCGGTGCAATTAACAAAGATTCGTAGAGGAGAGAAAGAGAATGCTGGAAATGTACAGCCAGAGGCACGTTCTATCATATATGGTGGACGTGCACAAGAGCTAGGGAGTTTTGGGAAGAAATACATGGGATAATTAAGGATATATTTAATATTAACCTTTCATTAAACCCAGAATTGTACTTATTAAACATATTGGATTCAGTACCTACGCTAGATAAAGCACAACAAAGGATTTTACTGTGTATGATCACAGCTGCAAGACTGAGCTATGCACAAAGGTGGAAACAGTGAACCCCCAAAGATAGAGGATTGGGCAATGAAGCTCTATGAAATGGTAGAATATGATAGGATCAGAGTATGGACATCAGAGAGACCTATGAATCAGAATGAAGACAGATGGAATTTGGTTACACCTCTATGGGAACGACTATGGGGAAAAAAGGCTATTAGGGGGGTTGAAGTATAAAAACAAGATAATTACGAATTTTGGACTGTTTTATATTGATATGTTTAATGTTGGAGGTTACCTATTGGCAGCAAGTAATAATATAATGGAAATAGAATGAATAGGATAAGTAGGAAATCGGTAATGAGATAGGGTTTTGATATGGTTAATAGAAAAGTTAAACTTAGGCCCTTTCCTCATGGGGGGGGGCCCAAACGGGGCCGCGCACGCAGGGGCAGAGCTTACCCGCGAGTGGGTTGCTCCGTCCCTGCAGAGAGCGCGGATCCGCCGTTCTAAATGCCGCCGAATTTCGGCGGCGCTCGGCGGCGCTCGATAGCGCCCAAAATGGCGGCCGGCGGCTTCCAGCGGCGCTCTGCCAATCAGGACAGCGTGCCAGCCGGAAGCCCACCCCTGGGCAGATCTGCAGGGATGCGCTACCGGGTGAGTTTTATAAAAACCACTTGCGAAGGTGGTTTTTATAAAACCACAGCGCCACCCCCACGGCTGCACTAGAGCAGTTTGAGGTCTAGAACCTCACTTTTTTTAACTGCTCTAGCACACCTCCTGGTGAAGAAGACCTCCAAGAGAGGTCGCCCTAGCGTGGGCAATATGCCTGTGTGGAAATGGCCTTAAAGACATTACATGTAATATATAAACAACTAGAATGTTTATATTGAAGCAGAAAAATATTTAAGAAGCGATACTCATATGAAGATGTTATGTATGTTATGTATGTTTATATGTAGGTTACACATATTGTATATGTATTGTAAAATAGACCTGAACAGTTATAGAAGAAATTAGGGAAAATAATGGTTTTGCAAAATTAATTAGAAATATAGAGAATGAAATAGATACATGTTAGCACTCACTTCTTGAAGTAGGGGGGCAGGGGAAAAGGGGGGAGTAAAGGAGAAGCTATTAGAAGATTAGGATAATTATGAAAATAAAAAATAAGGGTAAATTCAGGACATTAAGGAAAATATGATAATTTAATTAGGGAAATAAGGAAGATAATATCTACGATATGTTATTGTGTGTTTCTTTTATCTTTCTTTCTGGTTTTTTCCCCCTTTTTTGGCTCTCCTTTCTCTTTTAATAATGTAATTGAAATATGTAATAAAAATATTAAAAAAACAAACAAATTTGCATGGGCAAGACACATGGGCTGGCATGCTTTTAGGCGGTAATGATACCGTTATCTAGACTTATGACTTCCTAACTGTTTTGTATTCACTTTTACAGTCAGGGCACCATTGCTACAACCACAAATGCCTCTAAAACCCACCTTAAAAGGCAGATAAATGAAGAGAGCAAAGGAATTCTGGTGAGCAGGACACTGGAGAATGATGCATCCAGCTCCTTCCCACAGCAAGCTGCAATGTGATGAGTAGTGCAACAGCGCTCCACAAGGGCTCCTGCTTCTGCGTGGTACACTGTGGCTCACCGCTGAGGAGGGGCTGGACATGTCTCCCTTCAGTTTCTCACTCACCAGTGACATAGAACCTCTCCACATGATATGCCTTTTAAGGTGTGTGTTCAAGGCTTTGTGTTCCAACCTCTCTCAGTACCTTGCAGCTCAGCTAGTATGGTATGTTCCATCCAGGAATTTGAGATCGCCAGGCAAAGTATTACTGTCTGTTCCACCAATGCGGTTGCGAGCTTTTCAAGATCTGACTCTGCATTTGTGGAACGGTCTTCCCTAGGACCTCCGGCTGGAGGAGGATCTCATCCATTTTCGTCAAAGGCTGAAGACCTTCCTCTTTGATTCTGAAGACCTTCCTCTTTGGGCCTGAGGGCCCTCCCTAAACTGCAAACCCCAGGATTCCATAGGATGTTGAAAGTGGAATAATAGTGCTATAACAGGCTAGTGCAGAAATGGCCTATGTGTCCTATGCAGGATCTCAGCTATTCTGTTTTTCACAAAGCATCAGATTAATTCCAAGCCAAAGGACAGACACATGTAGTATCCTCACAGATCAGAGTTTGGAAAGTTACATTAAAATTGATATACCATGATAGTCTTCCAGTCTAAATTTAGGATGCTGGTGATGACCTTGAAAGCCTCAGCCAGCCTGCGATTGAAGCACCTGAAAGCGCACTTCTCCCTATTTATGCTTGCCAAAGATTGAAATCTGCTGGAGGGACCCTTCTCTGTGGGGAAGCAATATACTGTAGAAGGAGCCCTTTTCTGTGGTGGCATCCCAGTTATGGAATGCCCTCCCCCTGGATGCCGGATTGGCACTGATGCTGGTTTCATTTTGGTTCTGGATTCATTCTGGCATGAAGTTAACCTTTTTAAAAAAATAAAATCAAGCCTCTGGGACCAAATATTTTTCTCCAAATCTGTACACACACACATGGTTTTAAAACAGTTTTAATTTGTTCAATTATTTAACATAGTTTTAATCTGTTTAAATGATCTTTTGCCCATTCTATGATCCAGGGTGGGATATAAATATTTTAATTAATTAGCAAAAAAGGAAAAGTTAGTGCCAGCCCCCCTAACAACCAGTGTTATAGTTGCTGTTTTTAAAAAGCAATTCATTATTCTACTTCACAAAGCAACTAAAATCTCAACTGAAGAAGACACTGGCTTTTAGTGTGAAATGCACATCTGCCTTTTCAACCTCTTTGTTGCTTCAGTACCCACAACAGAACACAAAGCATACACACTTGAACTGTAAGATACAGATCATCCATCATTTAGCAAGGCCACATGCCTATAAGAGTTAATAAAAGTTAAAAGTATTCTGTGAAAGGAATGAAGTTACCAGTCATACACAATTATGTGATATAGTTATACTTTTGTTGTTCGGAAAAGCAACTACTCGCAAGTAACTGCTTATTTGTAACTGGTTACTTCCAAGCTGTGACATGGTTTATCTGTTTATCTGTAAAGTTTCAGGAAGCTAAGGCAGCACCACTATTCTGCTGTATATCTCAACAAACTGGAAAAGGAACAGCCTTCTGGCAGAGTACACCAAAGAAAACCCAAACAGATGAACCAGAAAAGGGATGTGGGGAGTGGAGAGAGACTCACAAGCACATGACTGCTTATTGATCCAATCTAAGCAGAAAGGGACGAGGGCTATCCAACAACACACAAAAGGCAGCCGCATGGCAGGCAAGGAAATTATAGGGTTCATTGGTTAGCTCAGGCATCCCCACTCTTGATCAGTGATGATATAGTTCTAGTGGAAAATCACAGTATAGATATAGAAACCAGAATGAACATACTTTTAATAGATATGTAGAATATAGGGGTTCTGGCAGGCACATCTTGTCATGTGAGGTCAGTGGGGGGCATGAAATCAAGAGGCCTTGGTGAAAATTCATTTCTTCCCAGATATATTAAAGAGAGTAGTAGTATTCAACAGGGAAATTAAGAATAACTTGTCCTTGTGCTTGAGACATTATTACAACAGTTTCAGGTGCCGAGAAATGTAGGCTTTCAATAATGCAAGACATGTTTTCCACATATTTGGGACTTGAGATAATAATGTTTTCTAACTGATCTTCACATGAGCTTGATAAAATTACTTTTTGGCCATTTCTGCACTACACTGTTATAGTGCTATTAGTCTACTTTCAACATCCTATGGAATCCTGGGGTTTGCAGTTGAGGGAGGGGCATTGAGAATTCTCAGCCAGAGAGCTCTTTTAAATTCCACAGGATGTTGAAAGTGGAATAATAGCACTATAACAGTGTAGTGCAGAAATAGCCCTTGAACTACAGATCTTAGAATACCCCTGCCAATGCAGTGACATTTCCAAGCTCTTGGACAAGAATGTCTTGGGGATAATGGTGCTCAGTTTGTAATGCAATTGAGTATTATAATCTGTGAATTTCACATCCCCATCCAGGCAAATCTTGAACTTCAATGACTCAATGCCAGTGAGCTTTTAGTGTGGCATCTGTAATCCTCAGCAGGTCTCCTTGATTAAAGACATGCAGAATATTTTAGACTGAATTGACTATCATTCAGTCAAGTGATAAGAAAGTTAGAAATTCAGCATATTCCAAGGACTTCAAATTGCAGATGTGAGTAGATTAAGAATATTGGTTCAGCGCTTAAGCTACACAAGCAGAAGACCACCAGTGCAATCAATTTTTTCCACTCTGTTCCTCCACAGATATTTCTCCCAGTATATCTCTGACAGAGCTGCTCTTAAACAACATGGGTTGTGACTGCCAAGGAAGAGCTATAGTCAGAGGGGAGGGCTGTTCACTCAAAGATCCTGCACTTGATTTGTGCATTTCTCTTTTCCAGAGCAGCCCCTCCATGACTCATTGGCCATGGTGGCTGGGGATTTCTGAGAACTGTAACTTTCCCAAGCTGTGGCTTAGATTCAGTTGCTTTTCAACCAACATCTATGTATTGTTGTTCTATTCTCTTAATATATAGATTCGCTATGCTTTCTGTTATACTATCCAGGGAAGGAAGCAGTTTGAAAAAGTTTGCTGCTTACTTAACCAATCCAGCACTTTGCCCTCGTGAAACAGCAGCATCATACTGATCCTGTGCAGATTTCTTCTCTTTGATTATTCCAGGATATGTTTTTCCATCTATGGTCCTTAAAAAACAAAAAAGAATATTTTGAATGGGTTCAGTAATTAGAAAGAGGTGCATATAAAAGTTCAGACAGAGGTTGGAGAGAAATCATATATGGGTATATATAATTCATATATGGAGATATACGGACACACACATACGAATTATATATGGGTGTGTGTGTACACACACACACACGCACAAACATATTGGTATAATAAAGTAAACAAAGCAAAACCTAAAGCCTACATTCCACCAGTATCACTTCCTCTAGATTTTCATTGTCCACGTTTTAGTTAAAAAATTATGAAGCTAAGGAATGAAGCAACATTTAACTGCATTTAATTCAAAGCCGTATCATAATAGATATCTGTTTGTGTGTGTGTATTTTCCTACTCTGCAGCTCTGTAAGATGGTGAGAAGAGAGACTGCTCCTGCAAAGCTGTCTTGTCTTTTAAGACAGTTAATCCCTCAGTGCGTCATTTTCTTTTCTGCAACAGCACCGCAGAGGAAAAAAAGTCTATTAGCTTAATGTAAGGATGTGTTACTTTATATGTGTTGCTGTTTATTTTATTTCAGATTTGCACTTTGGAATAATAACAATATTCATAAAAAGCTGTGATTAAAACTCAGCCCTTTCTCATTATGAAATGTGTACAAATAAGAAGGCTGTTTTCTGAACTATAAAAAATAGTTAACTACTATGTGTGATTTATCACATTTAGAACTATTTAGTTTTTGTAAAGTCAAAGACTTTCACAAACAGAATCTATAGGTTGTTGTGGGTTTTCTGGGCTTTGAGGCCATGTTCTATTAGTATTTTCTCCTGGCGTTTTGCCTGCAGGCGCAAAAGGAGTGTTAAAAAAAACCCCACATTTTTTGTACAAGAGTTTTCCAAGCAAAAATGTTTTGCAGTGTATTTTGTGCAAAAATTGTGTATACAAACAGATTTTTCACAAAAAATAATTCTGATATATATAAACAATAATTGAAAAACTGTACAAAAACTCACTCAAATTCACTCAACAGAGACAAACTTTTGAAATGATTTGTCCTTCTGTGCTTGAATGACATACACAAAAATTTTCTTCCTTGCTTACATGCTAAAGTTTGTGATGAAAGCTGTCTTGGGTAACTCCACTTCAAAAAGAGCTTCCTTGGACTCTTCCGCTCGGTTGACAACTTTGCTGGTGATGACCGTGTGAGCAAACCGTGATGTAACTTTGCAGTCCACATGCAGGCTGTAGATTTCAATGCCATTCTGAGAAAGAAAAGGACAATTGAACCCAACTGAACTGGATTCAGTTCAATCCAGTTCTTACCACAAGTAAAGGAATGATTACAGACCTATAATACTCACCACTGTAGTTTTTTTCTCTTCATACGGTTCAAACTAATGGCAAAGCCAAATTATTGTTTTATAAGCTTTTTTTTTAAATCAGCTGTAGATTTTATTTGCAACCAGAAGGCTAGGTTGGAGTAGAACCATGAATTCTGTGGGCTTTAGTATATCCCTCAGGCTAGCTGCATTTGACTGGATTAACAAACTGTGGGAGTAGTTTTGTTTTTGTTTTTTTTACCAAACAGCTACTGACTCTGGACTTTCTTCTTTTGAAACTTTTAGATTTATAGAGAAAAATGGATGTCCAAAGACTATAGATATCTCAAGAGTCACTTTTCAATAATAATTCAAGATAACACTGACCGTCCATGTTTATAGAATATGGTAGCAGCTTCTACGGCTTTCTTACCTGAAGTTTTATTTCCATGCTAAGTCAGAATTTTGCAAAGGTCAAATATGGATTTGTGAAGATATAAAGACAAGGAGAAGTGATAAAGTAGATAAAGTAGACAGGAAAGTTTAAATCGGAGATTGGAACATAATCGGCAAGACTTTGCACATTCTGTTAACTACTAATGAGCTCAGGAACCTAATCATTTACATTAATGTTGGATAAGGAAAAGTATTTAACATGTTAAATAGATGTTATGAGAATTAACATTAGCAACAGAAACAATAGGGTCGATGGAGAGAATGGCATATATACTTTGGTTGACATTACTGCTTGCAAATGACACATTTTGAGGGTAGCTCTTTTGTTCTTTGGGGAGTTTACATCACCTTCCCCAAATGGACATTTTTCCAAATGTGTCCAATGCATATCACAATTTGATTGCTGTCTGGGGATTATGACATTTGTAATCCAACATATTTGGAAAGTGCTAAGTTGGGAAATGCCACTTACACTCCCCAAAGAGTACATTCAAAGAACGAGTAACAATAAAGGTGCCCTTTGGGAGCAGCGGTATCAACCACAAGTGTTATACAACATTTTTCACCATCAAATCATGTCTCTAACAACATGCTTATTCTGTTTACTCACCCTTCAAACTAGGAATAGAAAGAATATTTTAAAAATATCCAAATGATCGCTGGAAGAAAGAGTTCTTGAGTATCAGGAAACTCTTTTGCCAAGAATACTGGATAGAAAAGAACTTCTCTGTTTAGGACTAATTTTTTGTGGAAATTCAGATTTTTGTGCAGAAAATCCACAAAACATGATTTTCTGTGCAGAAAAGAATATTTCTACATATAAAACAACGTTTCTGTGCAGAACATGGGGTTTTCTGTGAGAAATAACATACGTTTTTTGCAAACACCTCCTCCCACAATTCTTGAGGTTTGGTGCCTTTCTTAGAGTGGGAAGAAAAAGAACAAAGGTAATTATGGCTGTCCCTGGGAATGAAATTGATGAAGACTTATTTTCTTGCTTCCAGCAGTTGATTGTTTCAAGAGTAAATAGCATGAAAAATACATCTTTTTAAAATGCTCTTAAAAGTAACTTGAAATATTAACTAGAATACATTATGTATTGCAAGAAACCAACTGATGGACGCCTCCAAATTGATTGAAAAGTCTCAGATTTTGTTCCTGTTCTTTCTGATTTTATACTGGGTTAAAATAAACCAACCTGTGGCGCTGGTATAAAAAGTTTCTGATTCAAAATATTCTGGCACAAACAGAATGAGTATGGATTTCCAAAATAAATTTGGAAGAACAAGAACAAAATCTAGGAATTTTCTAGTCTTTTTAATCAGCCTGGATGCACCCAACATTTTTCCCAACTGTCGCACTACTTTTGGAATATGACCCAGTTATGCCATCTTTGTTGTACGAGGTAACTTGTTTCAAGTAACCGCATCACTTTAGCTCATTATTTATGATCACTCATTTCAATGAAAACATTATGCCGTTGTCAGGTTAGATTTGTAAAAACAGAAGCTAACCAAAACTAATGAAGACAGAAGTAAGATTATGCTCACATTTTATTTTAAACAAATCTTTGCGAATCTTTGTCATTTACAGGCACGTTGAAAGCTGCCATCCGACAAGTCTTAACTTTGGTTCATTTAGTTCTGTTTTATCTATACTGGCTAAGAGTTTTGAAAAGGTAGGAAGAGGGGAGGCTGGGCCACGGAGAAGGCCAAACTGACTTAGAGGCCATAGAATTAATATTCACAAGCTTTGATCTTTAATCCCAACCATGCTTGACCGAAGACTAAATCTGTGATCATTTGCATGTGAAAAAGTACAAGTAGTCTTCTGTCCCTGAGCTACGGCTCTTCTCAGACTATAAATTAAAATAGCCTTTTATCTCCTGTTAGTATTTCAAGATGTGTTTGTTGTGTGCCTTCAAGTTGTTTCCAGCTTGTGATAACAGCAGTCTTAATTCAGCCTTGCACACTTAAATTGAGAATTGCGGTAAACATCTTTAAAACAGAAAATACTGGATTGTATATGGTAACATGTATGTGAAATTCATTATTGCCTTCATTTTTCTTGGACTTTCAGTTCTTCTTCTGAGGAGTCCCCTGGCAAGGAAAGCTCATGGAAAATTCCATCTCAGTTTACAAAATCAAAAATTGCCTTTCCAACATCTGTCGTATAGGTCCCCAAATCCAAACATTAAAATAGGTTCTATTTACTGGCTAGACATGGTAAATACATGTATTCCCTCCCATCACCTTCTAAATGTGAGCAAGAAAGGAGAGGGAGGTAAGAGGAGAGAGAGGGAGATATTTAAGAATAAAAGGCAAATACCTGGGGTACAACCGGTTCTGCTAACGCTTTCAGAGAGGAAAAGACCAGCAACAAAACAAAAAATTGTTGTTCCATTTTGTGAGTGTCAAATCCACAGAAGAAAACTAATTAAGAGAGGAAAGAGCTTTAAAAATAAATCAGCTAATCAGTCTTAAGCATGTCAGAAGATTCCTCTCTCCCTCTTCAGTTCTCTTATTTATATACAGAAGTAGATTTACACTACAATTTTTTTTGAAAACTGCTAATGTTTAAGAGAGAGATGAAATCTTTTAGAGCATCTAGGAAAGGGTCAGAGACACAATGGGACTCTGACCTCCCACGTACTTGCTCAACCATGTTGAGGAAGAATAAGACTAATATTTACTAATTGATCAGAACATTTTTGCTCATCCCTCAACATGGTTGAGCAAGTGAGTGGTTGATTTCAAATATATCTCCAAGCCTTTTATAGATACTTTAGAATAAAATATCTAGTTACCAGAGCTTAGAAGTAACTGATTACTTGTCATTAATTTCCTTTTGCAAAATTAAGGCATAAAAATGTCTTATTATGTTTATAAGGTACTGAGGGTTAATGTCGTTTCTTTTACATTGTACTTGCTTTATAGTTACAGGGTGCATATCTCCAACTGTCCCCCTTTTGCAGAGACAGTTCCAATTAGTCCTCTGTCTTCCCACCTTTACAACTGCTTTTCAAATGTCTCAGTTTCCCTCTCCTCCTCCCACTTTCCCCCTTTCTCTTCAGCTTAATTCCACTGGGACAAACTGAACTCAAAGTGCAGAAGTAATTTATACCCAATTAACTCAGAAGTGAGGAGAGGAGAGGAGAGGAGAGGAGAGGAGAGGAGAGGAGAGGAGAGGAGAGGAGAGGGCAGAATCCTGCCCTTCCTATAAGGCTCAAGCAACACCAAATTGCTGCAGCTTGCCTAGCATGTATGTTCTCCTTCATCAATAACTTTTGCCAACTTGATCACACTCTGACATCTCTGGGCCCCATGTGTCCTGCTTTTCATCTGTGAAATATTGGAGGTTACATTGTACATTAGCTGTGGAGGTTGAATCCGTAGGAAATGAGATACCAAAAAAAGACAATTTTCACACTGTTCGTTAACTTTCAAAGAGTTGGTTTAGCATAAAAAGTGTGGGGGCTGAAAGTTACCACATAGGTCTAGTAGGTCTTTAGTTGACTCTGAAATGTGAGCATAGTACATTCTGCCTCAAAAAATGTTCGTTCCCTTGAAGATAAGAGTCTTCCCTTGAAGAAGACAATTTGAGGGGTTTTGTTTGTTTGGTTTGGTTTTTTGGTTACATATATTTGTAATGAAAGCCAGTTTATAAATATACATATACCAGCACCATGTTTGCAACACGTGCATATATGTGTAAGTGCAGCTTGCACACACATATGTCCCAATTGCTCTTATGCTCTGTCCCAAAACCTCCCTCTCTGGCAGCTACCAAGTCTGAGGAGAGGAACTGCTGCCCTTCCTCCTTACAGATGGGAAGGGAAGCAGGGGGAGGCACTTTAGGCCATGAAGTTATGGCTGCTTTGGTTTTCTGGAGGAAACAAAAGGAGAGTACACTCCATTCATGGGTGCACCCTCTTTTTTTGTCCCCTCACTAAATTGCGTTCAGTCTGAATCATCCCTCCTCTCTCCCCTTTGGTAGCCAGCAGCAGCAACAGCCCATTCCTCAGCTGGACAGCTGCCAGGAGGGGAAAAGGACAAGGAACTGCATGAACGGATGTGCACTCCAATATAGGATCATACTTATAGTCTACAGTGTACACACTGTTCTTGTTTAGAGCTAGCTATCTTCCTTTCCAATATTTCCTTGAAATAGTTCTGCTCCACAATGTCATTTTGAAGTCAGTGACCAAATGATGGGTAACAGCATTGCCAAATAGTTATTTAGTGGGGAGGGCAGAGCTGGCATCTGCATTTGGAGCTGAGCTCTGCATTTTAAACCATGGCCCTTTCTGCATGACATCACTGTCTCGTTTCTGCCACAGGATGGCAGTTGTTGACAGGTTGCGCTTCCGCATGACGCCATTGCCGTCCCCCTGCCATCTTGTCGCAGAGTGTCGCACTTGTGCAGTTTTCGAAAAATGGAAAAAATCCATTTTGCGTTTGTGATCGCACGGCGCTCACATCACTTCTGGCCATGCAGAAACTATGGCCCTTTCCACATGGGGAAAAAAAAAACGGCTTAGGGCGACTCATCCGGAGGTCGTCCACACCGTGGAGCGCACTAGAGCGGTTTGAATAGTGGAGGTTCCACACCTCAAACCGCGGTAGCGAGGCCGCAAGGGGTGACGCGGCACGCTTTTTTAAAAACCACATTTTCTGTGGTTTTTACGAAACGCGAGCGCGCTAACCCGTTGCAGCGCCCCGTGTGAAACTGCAGGGACGCGCTAGTGCGTCCCTGCAGAGCTGCCCGGGGGCGGGCTTCTGGCTGGCGCGCTGCCCTGATTGGCGGAGCGCCGCCGGAAGTCGCCGGCCGCCATTTTGGGCGCCGCCGAACGCCGCCGAAACTCGCCAGCGTGTGGAGCGGCGAACGCGCGCTCTCCGCAGGGACGGAGCAACCCGTTTTCAGGTAAGATCCGTCCCTGTGTGCACTGCCCCGTTCCCCCGTCCCCCGTGTGGAAAGGGCCTATGGAAGCGCATTGGCAATGCTTCGTTATGTAGCACAGCAATGGAAAAAGCCCAGCTGCACTGTGGAAAGAAGACATGGCACCATTGCATTCTCTTCCACATGGACCAAGCGGGTGAAGAGGGGAGCATTGTTGACATGCTTCCTTCTGGACCCAGGACTGCAGCAAGACGACACAGAAGAGCGACATCATGCGGAAATGGCCCATCTTAATGTGACTTGTAGCATAACTTCCAACTGTCCCAGTGTGGCAGGGACCCTCTTGATTAAGCCTCTTTTGCCTCACTTTTTAAGCTACTTTTAAAATGTCTCAATTTCTCTCTTTCCCTCCTTCCTTACTTCTCTTGCTGCAAATTGATGTCAAAGTGCAAAAGTAGTTTGCATTCAATTTGGCAGGCTGGAGGAAGCAGGAGAGGGCAGAATCTTGTCCTTCCCACGAGACTCAGGCAACAGTAAACTACTGCAGTCATCCTAGCTTCTGTGTTCTCCCTGATTCATAACTTCTGTGATTTTGACCACATCTGTGAAATGCTGGTGCATATCCTGTCATAAGTGAGCAGTTGTTTAAAGCTGGGGAGCTATCTGTAGACATGTATAGGCCCAGAACCGATGAGAAGGCAGTATTATTCTCCAGACCTGGCAGCTTGTGTTTGAGTGGTCCAAACTACATGTCATTGTGCGCTTTCAAGTTGTTTCCAACTTACAGCAACCCTACACTGAACCTATCATGGTTTTTTCTGGGGCTGAGTGTGTTATATGTCCAAAGTCACCCAGTGGGTTTCCATGGCTGAGCTAAGAACTGAACCCCGGTTTCCAGGCAGAGGCTTATCTAGCATAAAAAGCATCTAGGGCAAGCAGGCAAGCAGGCATACATGAACGTTGTGCCCCTACCTCCAGGGCTGCTGTCGCTGCCGCCTCCTCCCCTTCCCCCTCCTCCTTGGCCTCCTCCTCCTCCTCTGCTGCTTCTGGTATTGCTGTTTTGCACCCCCCCCCCGGCTTTGGCGCCCAGGGCATGTATCCTGCTTGCCCCACCCTGGATATGCCTCTGTCTCCAGGGTCCAGAGCCCAATGCTCAAACCACTACACTACACTGCCTCTCAAACTATATACCCTCCAACATTTCACAGATGAAAAACAGGATACCTGTGACCAAGCAACATCAGTGTGTGATCAAGATGGCAAATGTTATTTATGAGGAAGATCACACAGGCTGGGATAGACTGCAGCAGTTTGCTTTTGCCTGAGTCTACTGGGAAGGGCAAAATTCTGTCCCCTCCTATCCTTCTTCCCCCATTGAGATATAATTAATTGCAGACTACTTTTTCACCTTGATCTCAGTCTGCACCAGTGGAAGGAAGCCAAGGACAAAGGAGGAAAGTGAGAGGAGGAAAGAGAAACTGGGACCTTTTAAAGCAGCTGAAAAAGTAGGACAACAGAAAATTAATTGGGGCTGTCCCTTCCAAATCAGGACAAGTTGTTCAGAACAAAATTAGGAGCTGTATGTGACAACAAATAGTGTTGTAATGTTCTGTTTTGGATCTTTCTTGTAATAGGTTGTTACTGAATACAGTACTAGTCTTGTCTTTTTTTCTTTTTTTTTTTTAATCTCCACTGGGTGGGTGTCACAGTTTGAAAACTGCAGCAAATTCATGATTTTTGAGTCCCTGTCTTGTGGTTGAGTTGGAGAGCTCAACTGGAGATAAAAAAATTGGTGGTACATTGTAGATGTAAACTGGAAGCATGTAAGTATGTGTAGCAATTGGCTGGTTTTCTGTGTAACATGGAACTTACAACATATACTCTTAAATGGAACTCACGGGCAAAAGAGAAAAAAATCTGCATATTGTTAGTTATAAATTCTGAACATATTAAAAAAAATCTATAAAGAAAATACATGGAATATGTAGAATGATCCACATATGTACAACACGAAATGATGTAACCCTGAAGGATGGCTACCATTGTAATGCTTGCTGAGTGTTCGTTTCATATTCCCTTTGAGCAGTGATGTAGTAGCACCCAGATTTTCAAAGACAGCAAAAATGACCAGTTCCTGGTAAGTGCATAACTACACAGCAAGCATAGCATTATCCACAAAGAATTCCCCTCATAAGGATCATTGCAACAAGGGTCATTTCTGCACTAGACTGTTATAGCGCTATGATTCCACTTTCAACATCCTATGGAATCCTGGGGTTTGCAGTTTAGGGAGGGGCCTCAGGAAATGGCCAAGGTGTCCACCAATTTGTTGCAATGGATAGATGAATCCGACAGTTTCATTTCAGAATTATGCAAATCTCACTTTCTTGCCATTCAGTGAAAAAATTTGCTTATTTTGTTATATTTGTTATATTTTTCTCAAGGATGATCCAAAACAAATTCTCAGTACCAGCCAAATTCAATAGGTAGAACCACTTCAATATGAAGAGGATCATACTGTACCTGCTTTCATGTGGTTGGAAGGAGTCTTTAAGAGAAAAGAGATGAGAAGCTTTATTTGGCAAACGTGACTGGATACACAGGCATTCAAAGACAAACTTCTAAGTGCTCAAAGTCCTCTGCCTGGATTGTAAGCTTTGACTTCTTGCTTGTTCAGATTTTGTTTTTCCAAAATCACAACTTCATCTCATAGTACTTACAAAGGAATCAATTAATTTTGCAAAATGCTCATCGAAATATGAGCTGAACAAAACTATTATCCATCTGTAATAATTGCTGTATTTCTCAGCCTATTTCCTTTTTGTTTCTTCTTTCCAAGGCAATGACAAGGGAAGGTTTGCTGCTCTTTCTGTCTCAACTGTAGTAAGCTTTTATCCAGATAGTCAAGTGGACAGCAGGGCAATGTGAAAAACTGGAGATGAGAGCTCAGACCTTTTCTACAACTCTAAACCACTCCCTACAGTTATATATTTTGGGACAGTAAGACAACTGGAATGCCTGGTCCTACATAAATCACTGTGCTGCAATGGAAAGATGGTTGGGGGCATATGTCTCTATATGAACACACCTCATCAGGTTTAAAACAGCTTCATTAGTTTCTTGCTAGTATTTGGGCAAATTTAAAATGTTAGTTCTTAATGTGTAAATAAGGGTGGGCAACTGTCAGAGGGGAGGTAGCATGGTATAGTGGTTTGATCACTGGATTCAACTCTGGAGACCAAGCTTCAAATTCCCACTCAGCCATGGAAACCCATTGGGCAACCTTGGGCAAGTCACACTCTTTCAGCCTGAGGTGAAGACAAAAAAAATTTGTTCTATGAACAAATCTTGCCAAAAGTACCCCATGACAGGCTTGCTAGAGAGTTGCTATAAGTCAGAAATGACTTGAAGGCACACAACAACAACTATAAGTATCGGATGCACGGGGCACACATTGGCCTGCAGGACACCACGGGGCTGCATCTTCTACCATATCCTTTGCAGAAAAACTACGCCATATATAGGAACATTCCTCCCAGAAGAGGCCTTTTTTTACAACAGGAAATGACTCAGGGTCAGAAGTCACTTCCTGTAAAAAAACCACCCTCTTTCTATGTCTAATTTATGAGCCCCTTAGACCTATAAGATCATCTAGAGAAGCCCTTCTCTCTGTCCTACCATCTTCCCAGGCTTGTTTGGTGGGAACATAGGAGAACGCCTTCTCAGTGGCTGCTCCCAGACTGTGGAACTCCTTCCCTCGGATGGCTTTCTCATTGCTCTTCCACATCAGTAAGTTAAAACATTCTTACGCCACAAAACTGAAAATCCACAAAAGAGTGATATTTCTATCGGACCAACCAGAATGTACAAAATGCAAAACTTCACTGGCTTCTTCCTTGGGCAAAGATCTTAAAAATCATACAGCTATTAGACTTTGGGATTGTGGTGGACTTTTAATGGTGTGCAATGCTATTTTTAAGGTTTGCATATAGTCTTTTAATGAATGAGGTAGAGGGAGCAAAAATATGGCAAAACTGCTCCATACAAAGCTTAGGGGGCAATTTTTGATCATTGGGGGGGCCAGGGGGTCCTACATGCAGCCCATGGGCCACACTTTGTCCCCTTCCATCACAAAGACTTAGGCAGCAAGACCAGGACTGTTTGCTCCGGTCTGTTGGAATCCTTTGGAAATTCTCTTCTCCAGGTGACTTTGCATGAAGATGTTAGGATGCCTCTACAGCTAAGCTTTTCTTTTTGCCATGAGTGAGCTGGTACTTGTATGTTTTCCCCAAGGCCTTTTGACCAGGGTCCTTCTTAAGAGTCTGTGCTGTGGGTGTGAGCCATTTTATAAGTCCCTGCTTGCTGGTAGCTTCAGATTGTGCTGTTTTATCCCTTTTAGTTACATAAGGCTGCTGAAGTTGCTGTTCTATTGCTTTTACTTCCGTAGAGGTTTTTGTAAGCCACTTTCACAAACATCCAGTTGAAACATTGGCAAACAATGGAGGTGGGCCCCTTGTTGGGTAAATATATCACTTGGCAAGGCTAGCATTCTGTGGGACAGATGCCATCTTTTGCCCCAACAGCCACTGACCTTATTTCAACCTCCGGAGAAGAATTGATTGCCAAGAGGGGTAGGGGTGGAAGTGGGAATCCATAATAGTTTTTACTATCTTAGCAGATGTTTCTTTTAAATGTTTCAGCAATGGAGTTGACTTTAACAATCATGTAATGGCAAGCATAGGCCATTTCCACACTCGGTTTTTAAAACGGGGCAGAGCGTCCTCCAGGGAGAACGTCTGCACCTGGGAGCGGACTGGGTCGGACCTACTTAACGTAGATCCGTGCCCCAGCCCGCTCCGGAATGACCCCAAGTGGTCGTCCAGCATGCTTTTGAAAGACTGCTAAAAACAGGTCTTTCAAAAGCATGGAGCGCACCACTGCAAGCCTGCTCCCTTAGGCAGATTCGCAGGCTTGCATTGGTGCGAGCCTGCGATCTGCCGGGGGCGGGCTTTAGGCTGGCGAGCTTCAGCGGTTGGTCAAGACCCTCGACCAACCGGAAGCTGCCATTTCGACACCGGAGCAGTGTGGAGTGGCAAGCACGCACTGTTCCGGAGCAGCGTGGACCAGACCAGGGAGCTGAAAAGTCCGGTAAGTAGCGTCATGGGGCAATTCCCTCGCCTCGTGCGGAAATGGCCATAGTTTCCTTCAATGTTGATTCTGAAGGTTGTTTTTCCATTGAAGACAGAAGCTGATGACTGCCAAGTAAAGACACTGGGTAGGCGTAGGTGGAAAAGGAAGTAATAGTCTAACTCTCTCAAGGTCTGGCTTTGCTAGTAACACCATTATGCAATGCCTCTTTCAGGAGAAATGGAACTGGGTGAAAGTCAAAGACAACATTCCCATCACGCACACACTCCCCATGGCTTGTCTGGTGTGCATAGGCTTTTCTCTCCAGTCCACATGGAGCAGGTCACTGGGAATGTTTTCTGCTTGATAAAAGTCAAGAATAAATCTAACATTCCAGACACACTCATACAGCAAGTCTATAAATGACTGTTCAGATGTAAGCACCATTGAGTTCCATGGAATGTACTTCTGGGTAAGTATATATAGGATTATGGTCTATAAGTGTTTTTAAACCCTTATAGACCATAATCCTATATGAAACTAGTTTTTAAAAAGTCATTTTACTTTGCTTTTATAGAATATTTTTACTTGTTCTATTTATTTTTATTTACCATACATTGCCTCGGGAGCCCTTATGGGCTGAGATGCAATAAATAACTACGGTGGGCTCTCTGCTTTTGTGGGTTCATCACTCATGGATTTGATTATTTGTGAGTTATTTTATATATTTTATATATTTATTTGTTTGAAGAATGGTTACTGTATTTGCCAATGCCTATTTGTTCTCTCTGGAAGTCTCTAGATCCTTCAGCATAATTCCAGTGTAAATGGACCATAGAGTTGTTCTGGAGGACCTAGAGAGAGCACTTCTCTAGGCATTGCTAGGTCCTCCAGCGTGACTCTGTGGCCTGCTTCCATTGAAAATAATCATGCTGGAGGACCTAGAGATTCCTAGAGAAGTCTTCACAGGTTAAAAAAAAAATTGCATTGGTGATTTTTATTTCTATTCACTTTTTTTCCACTTCTGCAGGGATCTTGCACTCCTAACCCCTATGAAAGTGGAAGACTCACTGTACATAAGGCTGGAATCCTCTATCACAATGTATATTACGAAGTTTCAAGTGTTACAGGAACTCTTGTTTGCAGACCTGCAAGATTCAGCATGTCTGAAAGATAAACATAAATTTATAAGATTTACATCTGGTCCTATCTATTTCTGCAACATAAGGTTTATTTACACACACACACACACACACACACACACAATCAGTTGAGCACAATATCAGGTTCACAGCATCAGCACTGAAAAGAGCCTCCTCGCCATCCGATGTGTAGAGGAGTTCACACTGCCATAGGATTCCCTGCAAAGAGTATAAAGTCGCCTACACACTTCTTTCCAGACACAGTTCCAGCACAGAGTGACAGCCTTCCACAGAGATTAGGCACCTATGGAATTATGGGTCCTCTTTAATCACCCATGGCGATACACTATTGAGTCCCCAGGCCCTCTGCCATCTCTTGTGTGGTAGCGGTTAGAATGTTAGGCCTTTTCCGCAGCATGTTGTTGTCCCACATTGGGGATGGGAGACGTATGGAACCCTGATGAGGGTTCTGCATGATGTTGTTCATGTCCCATCATTCTCTCATCCCCAGGCTATGTGATTGCGCTGCAAATCCAGCAATAATGCTGCCTTCCCACCAACCTCCCACACTTACATGAGCTGCAGAGGGTCAGGAAGTACATGGCCACATTTACTGTCCCAGCACAGCCTGGGACAGTGCCTGGCTGTGCTGCACTGTGGAAGGAAGAGGAGATCCCTGTGGGCCTTGGACTGCAACTCAGGAGGTCCCAGCCCTAGTCCCCACTCAGCCATGAAGCTCACTTTGGTCTGCCTTCACTGACTGTCAGCCTAACCTTCCTCAAAGAGTTGTGGTGAGGATAAAATGGAGAGGAGGGGTAGAAGAGTATGGTATAAACTGCTTAGAATTCCTTGGAGAAAAAGCAGGAGGACTGTAAATATGACAACAGTAGCAGCAGCAGGAAGAGGAGGAACTAAGAATATACTTGGTTTACATCATTACTGTTAGCACTACCAGTGGTTGTAACCATCTAGCTCACGCTGCCACTACAAAAGGACATTCTGGCCTACAGAATTTATTTTGTAATTCCACCCTATCCCTATGCCTCTCCCAACCCAACCTTCTTTTATAGGAGCTCAAGTTTCTTGGATTCTGAAAGCGATGAGATGGCAATGGTGCAGCCATGTCAAGGGTTGATGTGCCCTCTCCATGTGTGAGGCTTCTCAGATATGTGAGGACCCATGACCACTACCCTATGCCCGCACCTCCTTTAAGGGTTCTGCCTTTGAAAAATGATGCCACTCCAGGCATCTATACTGACTGGGTGAAAATGAGAGATGTCTCTTGTCCCTTTAAATGGCTATGCAGAAGAGAGAGTTTCAGCAGATGTTGCTTCTAACCTAGTTGTCTTACAAGGAACACCAGTTGAAATTCCTGCTCCTACACAGTCATTAAAGGGACAGTAGGCATCTCCAGTTTAGCAACCCTAAGTAGCTCTACTAAGTCACATCTTAACCTCAAGGTGTCTTTTATCAAAATGGCTAGATGTTTACTATGGCATAAAATGGAAGCCTTCATGACCTTAGAAAGAATGATTTCTACAAAGTCTGTCTTTGCAAGCTTGGGATCATCATAATATGTAATGGCTCAATTTACGCTAGTTTGTTGGCAGCCTTTCATTGGGCAATACTGTTCCTCAATGAAATTCAGTTAACCACAGAGTATAAACCTCTCTGTGCAACTGTTCATAGTCAAGTCTCCCTAATTTTAAGGATCTCTCACCAGTGGTCTGATTCTTCACAGCTCAGGTGAAGCAGTACAATAGCTCCACCTTCTGTTAACATCTCAACAAATTACAGTAAGGATCCTTCAAGTTTTCCATCCACTCAGGAATTATACATGCAGCAGAGTGTGATGGGAAAAATT
The DNA here is from genome assembly GCA_948472985.1 of Iguana delicatissima. NCBI lineage: Eukaryota > Metazoa > Chordata > Lepidosauria > Squamata > Iguanidae > Iguana > Iguana delicatissima. The sequence continues at coordinate 329,685 of CAOKZL010000963.1, forward strand.
TCATAGATTGAGACTATGCCACTGCAGGTGGGTGAAGTTATGTTGTTTTGGATGCTCCACTGCATGAAATCAGACTCTGAAAGTAGAAAACCTTCATATAGGTAGGTAGACTGGATCTACCTCCACACAGACCTCTGGAGTGTAATTGCCATATGTTTTTCATGCAGACTGAATGATCCTCCCCCGTCCCTTAATGCCAGAAGTCTATCTTTTCCACAGGTACAGAATGAATACACTGAATGCCAAAGTCAGGATCATCAGTCCCATAGCACATCTGATTTGTATTTATGATTGTGGAGTTGGATGTTGAAGAAAGCTGTCAAGAAGAAGATTGTCTCATTTGAAATGTGGTACTGGAGGAGAGTTCTGTAGATACCATGAACTGCTTAAAAGACAAATAAATGAGTCAGAGGGTGAACTAAGCCTGAACTCTTCACTAGAAGCCAAAATAATAAAACTTAGGCTGTTACACTTTGGATGTGACTTATTGGATTATTTTGTAAAGTGGAAGGCAGTAGGAAAAGAGGAAGGGCATTATTATATATGGATTGATTCAGTCAAGGAAGTTAGAATTCTGTGTTTGGAAGAGCTGAACGGGGATGTTGATGACTGAGTACTTTTGATATTTCACATTCATAGGGTTACCATAAATCAGAGCTGACTTGACAGCCAATAACAACAACCCTGCTGCCCCCAGAGTTCCTGACTGAATAATTTTTCCATAAAATTCCTATCAGTCTTTCTTTTTTTTTCTCTTGATTTTGCCTCTCTCCTCTTTCCAACAAGCAAAGAAGAAGGAAGGAAGGAAGGAAGGAAGGAAGGAAGGAAGGAAGGAAGGAAGGAAGGAAGGAAGGAAGAAAGAAAGAAAGAAAGAAAGAAAGAAAGAAAGAAAGAAAGAAAGAAAGAAAGAAAGAAAGAAAGAAAGAAAGAAAAAGAAGGGAGCCCCAGAATGCCACCAGTTTCAGTTAAAAGCTTAACAGCATTTCCCTGGAGGCTGTGAGGCACTACTGGCCACTTGGTAACAATATCAACCCCCACACACTTTGGTGGATGCAGGGATGAAAACTGGGGGAGGGCTACAAACCTCCAGTATCCTTTGTGGGTCCAGTGCAGCCCCTCGGCCCTCGGTTGTGTAGGCCTACTAATTTGCCCACTTTCTCATCACCCCATTGAACATGGCATTGCTAGTCCCCAACTGTACACACTTTAGTATACCCAGCAGCGTGGATTGATGAAAATACATATGCTTGCTTTTGTACAGCTGCTTAAGAAATTGACTTTGTGCCTTGTAAAACTTATTTGAAGACAGAGAGTGGAGAGAGTGAGACTGACTTTATATCAGGAAGATGGGTTTGAACATCAAATCCACTCTGCTAAAAGAAACACAGAAGGGAATTTTATTTACTGCTGAACTGTGAAGGATATAGTTGTTGTCCATGGCAGTGATGTTGTATTATTGCTGTGATTCAGTACAATTTCTTCCCTTGTTGTGCATCAGGCTTATGGAAGATAATTTCAAGCTGCATATATTGTCTTTCTCCAAGCTTGCCAGTCCCTTGAATCCCTGAAGTGAGAGTGGGATGGAGAGAGAAAGTATCATCAGAGGCAGCCTTATCATAATGAAGTGGGGTGTTAACGCTACGCAGAATCTCCAGAATCTCCCCAGACCCAATCTTGACTTAGGTATCTTTTTTGTGAATGGAGCAGAAGGAAGGGAAGAGAAGACAAAACGTCACATCCCCACTTCCAGCCGGGGCACCCTTGGAGTGGAGTATGTGTATGGGTGTGCTTTTTCCTTTACGAAAGGCTGCCAATGTGCACAACATTGTGTGTGTGTGTGTGTGTGTGTGTGTGTGTGTTGTTACACAGCTGTGTGTACCTAAAGGAAAAGGAAGTGTGAATGAAGATGCCAAATCTTTATATTCCTTGTACGGAAGATAAGCCCCAAAGGTTCATTTCCTAGTCCAGTGCTCTGTTGTCAACAGTGTTCACTTGGATGTTCACAAAGAAACCAGAAAGATTGGGAGGGCCAGTGTAGTGTGTAGGTTGGGGTGCTGGAGGGTGACTCAGGTGATCCAGGGTCAAGTCTGGGAGGTCTTTGGATGGAAGGGTCCTCCCAGTTCCTAGAGGAAAGAGAGACATATGGCAGGCAATCATCTGCTATGGGGAACAGCAGCAGTGGTGTGCAGCCCTGACATGATGCCTTGAGAGAAGTGCTGTTTCCCTGGGGTGAAGATTCATGAGGTAACAGCAAGGCTGACAAGACTCATGAAGCACACTGGTTGCTCCCCTTTCCTCCCTGTGGAAACAAATGATACTGAAGGTTAAAACCTTCAACACATTGCATGGGGCTATGAGGAAATGGGTAAGAAGCTGAAGGGCCTTGGGACACAGGTTGTTCCTCTCTTCCTATTTGGAGGACTTGGCCTTAAGAAGAGACATAAGAATTCCAGAAGTGAACAGCTGGCTCTTCAGATGGCGTTGTCAGAAAGGATTTGGCTTCTTGGACCATGGGATGCATTTTCATGAAGACAGACTTCTAGCAAGAAGTAGATTGCATCTCCAAAAAATTTATTTGGAAGGATTCCTGCAAACCTAATCGGGGTGGGGCACATTAAACTGAGTTCTGAAGGGGAAGGGTAAAGTAATCCAGAAGGCAGGGAGTCACCAAGTAGTAGGGACAATAACTTCTATGAGATAGGGATAATTGAGTCAACAGTACAAGATACCACCAACAGGAGGGAAAATAGAACAATAACAAGGCAGGATTAAGTATGCAGACTCTTCTTGAACTGCACCGACTGAAATCTTCACTATCTAAAAATATCCCTGTGCACTTGGAGTGGGCATGTCACAGCTGCCTTCTGCACAGAAAATATTTCCAAGTGTGTCCCCTGGTTTTCTGTGAGCTGGGATACATGCTTTTGTGGAGTGTTTAAATAGTTAAGTCAAAACTGTAATCTGAAAGAGTCACAATTGATTGGTAGATGTGGAAGATGGCCACTAATTCATATAACTTTAAAAAGGGATTAGATACATTTATGGGAAGCTGGGATAGGTAACTGAAACCTCCTTGTCTTTATCTCTATCTATCTATCTATCTATCTATCTATCTATCTATCTATCTATCTATCTATCTATGAATAACATTTCCCTAGGTGCAAAGAACAGAGAACAGCATCCATCCTTCCTTCCTTCCTTCCTTCCTTCCTTCCTTCCTTCTAACAACAAAACCTTCAAGCTGGTTGCTTAATGTAGAAATATAATATTTTGTGTTAAAAAGTCACTTGTTTTTGTTTAGTTATTGCACAGTTCACACAGCCTTAAATTCTGAAATTTGTAATTAATTGAGGAAGTTAAGCCATAACCAGGGGGCACTTGGATTCAATCTTAAGTTTGATTTGCATTAAGGAATCGATTCAGAAAGAATTACTATTAGTATTAGTACTGGGGCAGAGACTTAAATATGTTGAAAATCACCACTCACCTGTCCTCCAATTTCTTCATGCTGCCAGAGAATTCAAACTGCTCAGGCTCATAGCTTTTGTTTTTCTTTTTAAGCACAAATTTTAGGCACACAGCCTAAATACCCTAAAAGCAACGGATCTTTTCTGATCTTGGAAGCTAGGTAGGGTCAGGCCTATTAGTCCTTGCGTGGGAGACTGCCAATGAATACCAGGTGCTGAAGGCTATGTTTTAGAGGAAGAAACTTGCAAAATTGCCTCTGAGTATTCCCTGCCTAAGAAAACCCTATGAAACTCATGGTGCCACCATAAGTTGACAGGCAACTTGAAGGAACAGACACAGTCATAGGCTCTCTTTCTCTCACCAGTCTTACTCAAGCCTTGCCTCACACCTTCCCAGCCAGCCTGCTAGCCCACATATGGTATTCTCCATCACATTCATTTTGCTAATTGGTCATGCTGTACACAGAGAAGCAGTGGAGCTTCAACAGCACCTAGAGCGTGCGTGGAAGTTGCACCCCTAGATGATGCTTCCCCCTCTGCTGCCGCCCCAGGCTGATGATGACCCCGGTGAGGTGGCAGCAGTGGTCCAGGCCCAGGTAAAGGTGCTGCTTCTCTTGCCACCACCACCACTGCCTTGGGCCGAGGATGACCCTGGCGAGGGTGGTGGGCTAGGCCCGGGTGAAGGTGCTGCTTCTCCCACCACTATTGCCCCCTCCCTGGGCTGAGGACAACCCAGTAAGGGCAGCAGTGTCAGGCCCAGCCCTGGTAGAGGTGCTGCTTCTCCTGCCACCACTGCGGGCTGAGAATAACCCTGGGGAGGGTGGTGGTGGCAGTGATGCTGCTTCTCCAGCCACCACCGCTGACCCGGGTCAAGGATGACCCCAGAAAGGTCGGCAGTGACAGTGGAGACCGCTGCTGCTTTCAGGATGTGCTGCTGGGCCAGCTGTCACAAGCAACAGGCTTGGGGGGGCACAGCTTTTTTGGCATTGGCACCCAAGGCACATGCCCTACTTGCCTCACCCTAAATATGCCTCTGCAGAGAAGTACTCAGCTCTGCTGAGCCAATGTTACTAACAAAGGAAGCCAGGTTATATTATTTCATTGTAAAACACAAGCACCTTTCAGAATAGGAGGGTGAGGGTGGGGCAGGTTATAAATCCATGAGCCTTCCAAGCTCCATAGTCCCCATATATTGTGCCCCATACCTCCTCTGTGGTTACCACTGTTTTGCTTTGAAGTAGGTATATAAATTTGTGATGCTCCAACAGTTATATCTTTTAGAATTTTTAAATGATTTCCTGTAAACTTTATGTCAATGTAAGCCCAAGAGTGAGGAGCTTGTCAAATAATCACCCAATTCATCTAGTCAAGAGTGCCATATCTTATCTTTAAAGTCTCAGATGGCTTGAGACTCAGCAGCTTGAGAGCATCTATTCTCATGAGAGTTAGAGAGCTAGTGCAGTAGATTTCCTGAAACAATAAGATTTATTTTAATTTTGATATAACATACTACAATTGATCCAATGGGTCAATGGGTTACTAGCTGGTGCTAGTAAATGGATGTGGGCAAGGGTGAGGTTATTCTTGATGATCTAAGCCAAAGTATTCATTGCATGCATCCCAAATAAAATGTTTTGAAATTATTCTGACTGATTCATCCTACTTTGGGAACGGTTTGTGCATTGGTGGCATCAAACAAAGATGAGAGTAGATGTAGAATCATCTGGTAGGTGATCGCTGAGCTTTTCCCTTCAACCATTCCTCCTTTGTTTAGGGTGATATATGTGGTTGTTCCACTGCAAATCAGGAGACTGTGTATGCACAGGCCTGCTGTGATATTATATATATTTTTATTTAGATTTTAATAAAATATTTTTAAGCTGAACACTGTGCAAAAGGGAGGATGTGACAGCTAGCATGGTGTAGTGCTTTGAGCACTGGACTAGGACTCTAGAGACCAGGATTCAAAGTCCCGCTCAGCCATGGAACCCCACTGGGTTACTTTGAGCAAGTCACACTCTCTCAGCCTCAGAGGGAGGCAAAGGCAAATCCCCTCTGAACATATCTTTCTAAGAAAACACTGTGATAAGGTCACCTTAAGGTCACCGTAAGTTGGAAATGACTTGAAGGCACCCAACAACAACAAAAAACCTTTCCTACTTCCTATGGCAAAGAAGAGATACAAGCAAAGCCTTTGGGCCATTTTAGGGCAACTCTGCCTGGTAAAAGCACAGGGCCTGCTTTTTATTGATTGTCCTTAGAATAGTGGAAAATATTCAGAAACAAAGATAGGGCAACACCTCTGAACCTGTAGCATTCAGATTTAAATCTAAGTGGATGTGAAGGTGTACTTTAAATTATTGTTAAGTCCAGATCAACTGGAGGAAAACTTGAACAGCCAGGATCCATTTTGAGCTGATCTACTGGTAGGAATTACTAAAACAGAGAGTGGGAAAGTATGAACTGTTGATTAAAGGAAACCCCAAACAACTTGTTCATGACTGTCAGGTAAATTCTCAGAAGAAGCTTTTGTTAGAGTCAGCAACCTTTGCATGCCTCTAGTCCCTAACTGCTAATTTGCATTCTTCCTGTTTGTTTGTTTGTTTTAGTCTCTCCCTGCATACTAACCTACTTTTATATATCTTACTAAGAAGACTAAGATTATTTTTTTTTTTTCCTGCTAAACTCTATTGGTGGATGTGAGGCTGCTTGTTGTTCAGGTTCTGCCTTGCCAATTTAATTACTCTGCTTGTAAGATCCACAACTATTTCTCACATTTTCCAGCAGTAATGGCCTCCTGAAACTCCATATTGCCATCTTCCCTGTTTCCCTGATGATGTTTCCCTGCCTAAGGAGAGGAAAAGTGGAGAAGGAATGCCCCTTAAACAGCATTGGCCTCTCAAACAGCATCAGCCTCTCCAGTACCCAGTCTGGCTAGTGGTGCCTGTAGTGCAAACTTAATTTTTGTGTACTTAACATGTCTGCCAGAGTAAAAATATTTTGTACCTTCATAGTGTTGAATGTCTTCTGTACATCAAGTGGTAACAATGCTAATTAAATCCATTTTGATGCCAGGTTGTAATACAACAAAATAAAGTCAAAAAGGAGAAGTTACTATTTCTGGAAAACCACCACACCTATGGGGAACTCTACAATGAAGCAATTGTTACCCTGTTTACTGGGGGTCCCGGGAGGGACATCAAAATGTGCTCAACTATAGGTGGGGAAAATTAGCTCAGAGCACTGCTTAGCATTACGAGAGGCAGGGTAACTTAGCGGGATCTTGTAACCCAGTGTTTACGGGGTCAGGCCAAGGCAAGAAGCAGACTGGTTAGACAATAACTGAGATTTTTATTAAATATAGACAAGCAGTGTATGCAACACACTCATACAAGTACCTAAGGAAAATAAAGGTTGGAGTGGTATAGAGAGATTTTGAGAGGGTTTATTGAATTGGGTGATACGACACCTGTCCTGAAGCTTGAGTTCATTGGTCTGGAGTCTCAGTACGTGGGACTGAGGGGACAGCTCACGAAACAAAGTGGCAGCAAGGCTGGATGGAAGTCCGAAGCAATCCGAGGTTGCTGCGGTCTCAGCTACTGGAGCTGAGGGGAAAGCTCGCCAAGCAAAGCGGCAGCAAGGCGGGATGGAACTCAGGAGCGATCCAAGCGATCCGAGGAAGGTCTCAGAATCAGGGGTTTTTATAGGGTGAATTGTGACTGCAGGCTATGCCTTACTCGGGGAACAACAATGTGTGAGACAATGTCTTGGAAAAGTCACAACTTTGCATGATGGAGTTAAGTCCAAATTGATAAAGAGGTAAGCGGTATGCAAATGCGCAGCGCTTACCACTGGACGGCACAACCTTTGTCCAGTAGCCTGCTCAGGGCAGGAGGCTTTTGTTAGTATTGCACATATGTAATGAGGTGTTTGCCAGAGAGATCCCTGAAGCGATGAACCAGCTGTATCTGGCCTGCCTGGGTGGAGAATGGAATGTCCAGCAATTATCGGCCGTGCCTGTTTGCGTGCTCGTCCAGTGGCCTCACAAATACGTGGAGCGGGGTGGCAGGGTAAAGCCGAATTAGTGATATCAAAATGATATCTAAGGATGTCCCCAAGGAGGTCTAAACTGCAGTAACACAATAAACTTTGTCACAGCAAATCACAGAGCTGCTTATGAAACCCAGCTCAACTGGGGAAAGGGACAAAGAGTTAGGCACATAACACCCTACAGTTCTGAAGTCGGAGAAGGAGAAGAATGAGAAATCATCCTTTCCCACCTTCCCTCCAATCCAAAATGATGGCCCAGGCACTACTCCCCTCTATCCAATTGTTTCTATACAGAAACCAGCTGGGTTTGGCTATCAGTTTTGCTTGAGCCAGTAATAGTTGGTACGCAGATGTATACTGCAGACACACAGCCATTCCCTCATTTTCTAAAGTAAAATTAGAGATGGCAGAAGAAAGAGGCAAATCCTGGGCAAACAACATGTTCTACCGGCACTACCGATGGTGGAGGGTGGAACAGCACATAAACAGAATGACAATATGCCTTTCCGTTTTGGAAACATTTGAGCCAACCAAAAAGGAAAAGTGAATGATTGGATGTGATTAATGACTAACTAGGATTGGAGTGACTAGCAGGAAGTTCCCAGAAAGGAGTAGATTGAATGTTTACCCTTGGATATTTCAGTCCAGGGTATAATGTTCTTCTCTTTCCAGCTTTGAGGCCAAAGACTGACAGACATTTTTGTGTTTGTTATATAAAAGGATCAGGGACAGCTTTCATCCCTTCTGAGTTTCTGGCAGGCAGCTGAATCTGTGCTATTTTGATTGGCCTACAATTATTAGTATTAGGAGTGGTTCCTCTGGCTGTTTTTAATTGCTTTTTTTTAAAGAAAAAACATTATGACTTTAGAACTATTATTCAAAAGGAGGTTTGTTTTGTTTTTAAATGTGTTCAAGTGTATTTACCATTGTAAATGTTTTTATCCATTGCACATCACTTTAAGGGCCCTGATGGGTTGAGAGGTGATTAAAAAACCCAAACTTTAAATAATACCAAATACATTTTTCCATATTCATAGCCTCTAAGATGCAGAACAATGGTCGGGAACCTGTGACCTTCCAGAAATGGTTAGACTCCAACTCCCATAATTCCATAGTATTGGCCATAGTGGACCTGCTGAGAGCTGGAGTCCAATATCATCTGGTGTAGCCACTTGATCTCATGGTATGTTTCCACCAAAGCACAGTGGGTAGAATCAGGGGGCAGCATCTACTGCTTCTGCCTCTAGATATTGGAGGGAGGGGGTTCCCCTACCTACTCTCAAAACCTGTCCCAGCAGTCCAGAAAACCCTGACATACGGATGTTTGGGGTGATGTGGAAAGCTAGATGGGGGAGCAGAGAGGAAGGGGAACAGTGGTGAGTGCCCACTAGTGGAATGCTGGATTGAGGCCTTTACATTGATTTCATCCTAACCATCATGTTATCCTCCAACTGTCCTGATTTGGAAAGGATAGTCTCAATTAATTTGCTGTTTTAATTTTCAAGTGCTTTTAAAATGTCCCATATTCTCTCTCCCCTTCCTACTTTCTCCCTTTGCCATTACCTTACTTCAGTTGCTGCTAACAAAGTTTAAAGTGCAAAAGTAGTTTGCAGTCAGTTAACTTGAGAGGGAGGCAGTGACGTACTGACCCTTAAAAGTGCCCAAGGCAAGGGGGTGAAGTGAGAGGAGGTGGGCAGGGGGGAGTTGTGAGTGGAAGTGGGAGTGGCCAGCAGCAGCAGGCAGGGAGGGGGTGGGTGGAGGTAGGCAGGCAGAAGTGGGTGGAGTGAGTGGCACTGGGGTGGGGTGAGTGGTGGTGGGCAGAGGAGGGGCGAGTGGAAGTGAGCGGGGGCAAGTGGAAGTGGGTGTGGCAAGTGGCAGCGGGCAGGGAGAGGACAAGGGGAGGAGGGCGAGGTGAGCAGCAGAAGTGAGCAGGATGAACAGTGGCGGGCAGGGGAGGGGTGAGTGGAGATGGGCATGGTGACTGATGGGCGGAAGTGGGCAGGGTGAGTGGCAGTGAGGACGGAGTGGGCAGAGGTGGGTGGGGTGAGTGGTGGGGGGCGCCTCCCCTGACATTGGCACCTGGGGCATGCACCCCAGTTGCCCCAGCCTAGCTCTGCCTCTGGAGGGAGGTGAGAAGAAAGTGGAATGCAGGATTTTGCCCTTCCCAGCAAACTTAGACAAAAGCAAACTACTGCAGCCTCTCTTTGCTTGTGAGTTCTTTCTCATTAATAACTTTTGCCATCCTGATCACACACTGATGTTGCTTGGCCACATGCCCCCAGGGTTTCATCTGTGAAATGTTGGGAGATATATAATAAATGCATTGGTGTTTTTTCTGGCTCTATTTGCATAGTGTAGAGATTGGCCTTCAGTAAGTGAATAGTGCTATCTGTTATGTCGTCATATAGTTTTTAAATTCCAAAAGGTGTTGAACTTTTGAATGAGTAGCATTTCTTTTTCCAACACTCATTTCCTGCCTTTTACCCTAGAATTGGACTTCAAAGCAGATGGCATTATAATATGTATTATAGAAACAGGAAAGCAATGTGTAGGGGCAAATGATATTAATAAAGCCATTCTAAATATGCACTTGGAGTTAAAAATGTTCAGTTATGTGCATTTTTACTTGGAAGTAAATTTCACTGAATATAATAGGACCCACTTCCAGGTAGGTCTGTATATTTGTTGTGTGCCCTCAAATAATTTCTGACATGTTATTTTGCTCTATGGCGAACCCATCGTGAGGTTTGCTCAGCAAGATTTGTTCAGAGGGGGTTTAACCTTTGCCTTCTTCAGAGACTGAGAGAGTGCAACTTACTCAAGGTCACCAAGCGGGCTTTCATGGCCAAGCAGGGATTTAAACCCTGGTCTCCAGAGTCATAGTCCAATGCTCAAACCGCTACACTATGCTGACTCTCCCCATGCTGGCTCTCAGCTATATATTTTCTATTTTTTAATGGTACAGAAGGCTGGTGGACAAGGTGGCAGCCAGAACCCCTTGAAAGGTTTCGTCTGATTGTTCCTCCTGATCAGTGCCGACAGTTAAGGATTGTGTAGTGGACTGGAGTAGCAGAATGGGATCACATTTATTTGGGTTCACATATTTATGCAACTGAGTAGCTCTTTGGCTCATCCTGGGTTGTGGCTTTCATTAGCTTGACTCACAGAATTCTCAAAATGTACGAAAAAGGGAATTGGCTGCTGTCCAAAAATCTCTGGTGGGAATAGGTGAGCTTAATCCCACAGATATCATGATTCCTTTCTCAGTTCCTGGGTCAGTCTTGGGTGAAAGCTCTCAAGTGTTGCTCTTGGAAAGGGCATTCTTCAAAAATTCATGTTGGCTACTACAGTTAAGATGGTCCTACCTCATGTCACTACCTGATTTAGTTCTTGTATGAACATTTTAATTGCCTCTATAGAAATGGTCACAACAGCATCCCATCTTCCCACTTCAGATCAGTCCCAATTAATTGTTGAATGGGAGACCACCAGCAATTTTCAGGAAGGACTAAGAAAAAAACAGTCATGGAGAACCAAGGCTCCTGTTAGGGGTGGGTAAACAATGGTCTGACTCATTACTGGAGAGGTTCCTGTGTTCCAGCTCAGCACATTGTCACATCACAGTTGTTAAGGAAATAATGCTGGAAAAGATAGATACCAATTTGTCTTGCAGATGACCAAGCTCAGAGATAGGGAACCATACAATGTGTCATTTACTGTTGCAAAATGCTTTAGAACTTGCATGTTGAACTGCACCACAATGAAATTGAACTGTCTGGGAAGAGGCAGAGAGACAGAGAGAGAATTTTGCATGCCTAACATGGTTAAAAATCAGAGTTTGGAATTAATTCACTAAATTGTTAATTTTGGTGTTTTTTTCCCCTAGTGCTTTCCTTAATTCACTAGATTCCCCAATTAACGCTCAAATTCAATATCTTTTAGTGAATTGGGTCATTAGAACTTGAAAGAATTTGTTAAGGTGGGTGCTTTTGCTTCTGTCACATTCAGTAAAACAGGAAGCCCTGCTGCTTCAGGAGAATACTGGAATTGGAAAAAAAAGTATCACCTGGTTCTGTTGTTAGGCAGGCTAATCTATGTGATTTCTTTGGGGAGATAGAAGGCAGGGACAGGAGGTTACAGGGAGCCCAAGTGCAATAAATCCATTTCCAATCTTGTTATGAGGTATCTGGATAATTAAGAGAAAAACATCCCTCAAGCCATAATTTCTTTTCTTTTCTTTTTTTCTGCCTTCTCCATCTTTCTCCCTATCTACCCTTCCCATCTAGACTCCTTTTTTTAACCTACACACTTTTAATTATACAGTTAAAGTAAGAGAAGAGTAGGCTTGTTCAATAGCTGATCATTTGAACTGAAGATGGAATAGACTGAATTTGGGGTCCTTGGCTCCTGAATGCAAAGCTTGTGCTTAGTTACTTATTTTTACAGACCACACTTGGTGGGAAGTACAGAGGCAGAAGGAATGAAAAGACTCATTGTACAGAAAAATATTCAGCATGTGCTCAGAGACTCACAAAAAATTCAGATTCAGAATTTCTCACTCTGGATTCATGTATTGATTTTTGTGCTGTCCATTTACTGTGGTACTTGAGGTCAATCAGTGTCTTCTAACTGAAATAACCCACTCCTTATTAATCTTTAATAAACAAGGTATTTGAAGAGTGAGTGAAGTGTATGTGTTGAAGGTAGAAAGAAAAGAGAGATCCGGATGTGTGACAAACTGAATTGAAAAAGTTATAAAATGAGATCTTAGCTTTTCCTAAACTCACAATTCCCAAGTGAGCTGGACTCCCACTAGGCAACATTTCTGTTATGGGTTTTGTAGCCCCTGTGGGGGAAAAAAAATCCAAGTTGAAGGACAGCAACTTTAGAAGGACAAATAAAGACTTCTTGAAGGGACCAGTAAAACATTCTGAAGAACAACAACGACAACCTCCATGCCATTTTCCACAAATCCCATTGTGTGGCCAACAATTAACGTTTCAAACAATGGGTTAGCCAACAATAACTCAACTTAGTAAATCATTTCAATAGTACATGCCATTTTACTGCTTAGTGAATTATTAGAATTTAAACAGTTTCTATTGTTAGTGTCAATTCATTGCCATGGCAGGTAATTAATTTTCCAATTCCTAACATTTAGCACTATTGAATTGATTTTCAAACCTAAGATGCTTCAGAATGAAAGTATAAATGATAGATGAAGATTCCAATTTCCTTATTAGTGCTTGATCATATTCTGGGTATTACAATGTTTAAGTGCCACCATGTTACATAGCAAAGATAAATTGAATAAATTAAGCAAATAATTTAATTAAATAAATTACCTAAGACATATTTTATCCAGGCACCCTGATTAAGAACAGCTACATTATCCCATTAGTATAGAGCTTCCCCTTCTGGGCTTTTGACCTGTGGACTGTACATGTTCTTTTAGGAACAGTTTATGTACTAAAGCAAGGATGGGCAAGACCTGATCAGGCAGAAGTTTCTATCACCTCTAGCCAGGAGCTGCAGGCCAATAACATCTGGAGCTTCACAGCTGCCCAATACTTTCCCCTCAGGAAACTGAGAAGAGGCCTCAGTCAAAACCTCGTGTGTTGCTCTGCCGCCCTGCTGTGACACTGGGGGCAAGGCCTCAGGGCTTGCTGCATGTAAAGAAGACTGTTACTGCAGAAGTAATGTGTGCAAGACAAGCCACAAAAGTTTGTAACAGACAGAATACAAATGTTTCTATTAGGAAGAATGGAAGTAGGCATAGTGAGAGATCATAGGGGTTGTACAATATCTGAAGTGTCACACCTGATGAATCCCTGAATTAAAGGACAACAGAGATAATTCAAAATGATTTACTTTAAATTAGGTAGCTTTAATGTTTGTATTCCAAATTGTTTTCCGCTGTATTATTTTAACGAATGGTGTGCAGCACTCTGGGCCCCATATAGGAGAAAAGCAGGTTATAAATAAAATAAGTAAATAAAATAAATTACATACCATCCAACTGTCCTGATTGACAAGGATAGTCTTGATTAATCCTCTGCCATCCCACTTTTTCAGCTGCTTTTAAAATGTCCCAGTTTCTCTCTCCTCTTCCCCCTTACCCCCTTTGTCCTCAGCTTACTTTGCTGCAAACTGAATTCAGAGTGAAAAAGTAGTTTGTACTCAATTAACTTAGCAGTGGGGAGAAGATAGGAAAGGGCAGAATGTTGTCCTCTGTAGCAGGCTCACAGAAAAGCAAACTGCTGCAGCCATTCCTAGCTCGTATGTTCTTCCACATTATTAACTTTTGCCATGTTGACCACATTCTGATGTTTCTCGGACACATGTTCCAGTTTTCCTCTATGAGAATGTAACTACAAAAGCCCAGATCCCCATAATGTAGCTCCCTATAGTAAACACTCTATTAAAACAATAATTATTTATTTTATTATATGTATATACTTCCTTCCTCCCAGAATGGGTAGCATGGATTTCATTCTAAAATTCTAAAATAGCTAACTCAAAAATATTCAAAATCCAACAGACAAAACATTTCTGCCCCATTAATTTGACAGAGGGCTCTTGAGAAACTTGTTAGAATCTGGCAAGTTTTTACAAGGCACCCTAATACTCCTGGTTTTAGTCAAGAACATTGATTAGGGCCATTCACTGCCTTCCAACACCAATCAATATAAAATGTGCCACGGCCAGGCTGGCTCAGGCGTAATGAGCAGCAGAGTTTGGCAGAGTTACTTTTGTGGACTAAAGCTCTTAGAATGACGCACACAGGATTGTACTTCAGCAAATTGCTTCAGCCGTTGCTCCCATGGACAAAGCAGAGAGATGTTGTAAGCAGCAATATAAAAGGCAACTATGACAAAGAAGATTTTTTGAAGGAATTTCAGAAACAATGGGGAAAAGTTTATAAGTGAAGTGTGTGTGGGGGGGTGAGTAGACATGCAATAACAGGATCTGAACAGTAGGATCAGAACTGTCATTGTAGAACACTATTTTAGGGTGTTTTTTTTAAAAATTAGATTACATTTAATACAATTGGGTAATTAGTTATGCTTAGGGATGGGGCGAATCCAGAATTTTCTGAATCCAAATCCAAATCCATGGAAGGTTCCGGGAATCCACGAATCTTGAATCTTTTGAATCCTTTTTTTAAAAAGAGTTTAAAAAGCAAGGGAAAGAAGGATAATCTTGGGCAAGACACACTCTCTCAGCCTTAGCAAAAGCCTAGGCAAAGGCAAACCTACCTCTGAAGAAATCTGGCCAAGACAATTGTCCTAGTTTTGCCTCAGGATCTCCCCAGATTGAAAATGACATGAAGGCCCTTTCTGCACAGCCAGGAAAATGTGGATTAACCCCACATTTTCCTGCCTGTGTAAACAGGGCCAGATACTAGAGTACAGAGCTAATCCAGGTCAAAACTGGCATTTCTTTGCATAGCTCCTTCTGTCATCCTGGGGTTTGTAGTTTGATGATGCACCAGCACACTTTGGCAGAGAAGGCTGTGACACCTTGTAAAACTAGAAACTCCAGAATTATGTCTGAAAGAGCTTTGCGAGTCAGCTATGCAAAGGAATCTTTCAGCTGTCCTTGAAATCTCAAGCCTGTAGCTTCCAGTCAAGTGCTGAACTTAAATATTAAATGTTCAATTTAAATATCTTAAAATACAACCCCAGATGTAACTTGTGAAATTGTTAGCAAAGGCCATTATTACTCCAAGGGAAAAATTCACCTACTTGCCATCTCCCTTTGTATGTCTAGTCTCCCAAGTTTTCAGGCATCCTGGTCTCCCAAGTTTTCAGACATCCCGGTCTCCCCAGGTTTTCAGGCGTCCCGGTCTCCAACAAACTGTTTGGGTGGCAGATTTGAAAGATTTGGTTTGCCTATTTTGGCACAGAGACTTGGATTCCCAATCTGAATCCCTGCCAAGGATTCGAGGATTCAGTTGGCCCATCCCTAGTTATGCTATAAATAGATAATGCATTTAAGAGATTGATAATTACTAAGATCATTTAGATATAAGCATTTAAGAAGAAGTTTGAAGAAGTATAACAAGCTTTCATTAATAACTGTTTCCTAAGGAGTGGGAAGTCAGACATCAAAGCCCTTTACTCTTTTGTTTGTTTGTTTGTTTGTTATGTGTTTGTTTAGTATAGTTAGTAGTTTGTTTGCTTACATAATAGTTTTTCTTCTTTTTTACAATTTGTGTTTGTATTTCTCCATTTGTTGTTTTATGATAGTTAGAAATGGATTGAATAAAAATGTTATTTTTTTAAAAAGGCAACTATGAGGCAGACCAGTCTCTTGAGTTAAAGGGGGAGCAGGAAGGAAAAACTGGAGCCTGTTTATAAGAGAAGGTGTTTGGTGTTCTTCCACAGACAAGAGGACAGTGCCTACTCTGACACAACCTTGTCTCATCCATTTCATCACAGAGAATGAATTCTTCTTTCATATGCAAATTCATGCTGATACATTCTAAATTACTGAGGCTGCAATTTTATATGCTTGTGCGGTAAGCCAGGGAAATGCCAAAGCTCGGGAGCAGGTCACATGTTTTACACACGGAGGCTAAGATCCTGTATGGCACTGCTTAGCACAGTAGCTTGGCACTCAGAACTCTACTACAGCTGGACATTCAACACCCCCCACAGGCAACCTGCAGCCCCCTTTCTGACCATTCTGTGCCTGGTGTGGGAGAGGAAAATCAGAGAAGCATCTATGAGTCCTTAGCCAGACATGAAATTATTACCTCATCCACTGAGGGCCACCAACATCCACTCAACAGATGTCAACATTTCATGTCTGGCTATGGGGACCCAACCAGATGCTTCTCTGATCCTCCAGCAGGCACAGAATGGTTGTTGGTGGAGTGGGCTGTGGCAGCTCTACGGTACATCTGGATGGGGTGGTTATTACTGCAGGAGGAAGAGGATACCAACCTCTGCTACAACTTCCTCAAAGATCTACATGAGCATAAGATGGATTTACTGGTGTAGTGGTTTGAGCATTGGACTACATTAGGCTATGTGTTCTTCCTCATTAATAGCAGTTGCCATCTCGATCACACACTGATGTTGCTCGGCAACAGGTATCCTGCTTTTCATCTATGAAATGGGATGGTTTGAAAGCCAGTGTGTTGTAGTGTTTTGAGTATTGGGCTATGGATGCTGGAGACCAGGGTTCAGTTCCCCAGTCAGTCATGTAACCCCACTTGTGACCTTGGGTGCATCGCATACTCTCAGCCCCCAAAATCCCCATGATAGGTTCACCTTAGGGGCACCATAAGTCACAAAAAACTTGAAGGCATACAGCAACAACAATGACACAACCCCCAATTATTTGACAAGTACATAACCTTAATTATTTGACAATTAATTGAAGACTTGTGGAAATAACAAGATCTGTTATCTCTTCATCATCTTTCCCTGCAAGTTTGTGTTTCTGCTTGTCAGCCTGCTCCTTTCAAAGCTGGCTCCAAAGATCCCCAAGTCTGAGCAAAAGCCTACTGAGAGAGGGAATGGTCTGCCCCCTGTCCCCCTGAAAACTTGCTTTGGAGTGTACCTTAACCTCCCAGGATCCTGCATCAGGCCTCAAAATCACATGAAATCTGATGGACATCTTCTCCAGCTCCCACCTCTTAAGACAGAAGTAATATTGCTGTCTCCCACTCATAAAGAAGGATCTTGTATCAACTCACAAAATATAAGAAGAGAAAGAAAGTAAACAGTGTTTTTGATGCTTGCCTGGCCTCGACCCTAAGCACGCGAGCTATCTTCAAGGGGGCCTATTTATTCAAAATATACTCAGGTTACACAAGTCTCCTTTTTCTTTTAGTTTTTGTTTGTTATGCACCTTTATGTTGACTCTGACCCCCCCCCCAGGGTTTTCTTAGCAAGATTT
Organism: Iguana delicatissima; assembly: GCA_948472985.1. Lineage (NCBI taxonomy): Eukaryota > Metazoa > Chordata > Lepidosauria > Squamata > Iguanidae > Iguana > Iguana delicatissima. The sequence goes on from CAOKZL010000963.1 coordinate 347,114, forward strand.
CTTCAGAGGAGGTTTGCCATTGCCTTCCTCTAAGGCTGAGAGAGTGTGATTTGCTGAGGCTGAGCAGGAATCCCAACCCTGCCTCCTCAGTGTCCTGGGGGCCAGCACCCAAACCATTATATCACACTGGCTTCTTTGTTTCTATAGAATACCTTTTTGCATATATGTATAATTTGTATACATAGTGTACAGAGGGACAGTTCTGCATATTGTGAGAGTTCAGAGTGGCAACAGTGCAGTGAATCTGTGTTTTTTTTCCAGTCCACATCTCTTGCCTGCAAGTGGTGGAAGGCAACCCACTGTTGGGCCAAGAAGTTTCATCCTTGCTGCAAGCGTCCAGGTGCAAAGTGTTCCTTTCTCCACCCCATAGGCATGAGCACCACGCCTTCACTTGCCTAGGAGAAATGATAGGCAGCAACCTGGGGATATAACCGGGACAAAGGATGTCCCTATCACCCTGCCATGGGGACCTCCGTCTTTAAGAACCAAGCCTGTTCATGGATCTGTTCTGGGTACAGTATATTTTGGTGACATTCAAGTTTGATGGAACACACGGAGAATAAGATGGAAGGCTGGAAGCTGAATTCTGCACACAAACACACATTTGTGGGGGATGGAAGCTGTCAAATTTCTAAGGCCATTGGGTGAAGACCTACTGCTATACACTTTGACCAGTTTGCACTTTGCTCCCCCATTTGGCTTCCTTTAAGTGTGCTGACTATGGTCACTTCCAAAATCAACCTCAAGGAGAACAAATACCACAGCCGCTGTGGCTTTTTGTTTCAGCCTGCTGCTTTGCAACAGTGAAGATTCAATAAACCTCCATCTTGCTGCTGTTTCAGAATGATTTTTCCCACAGAAATCAAAGCTCAGCGAGTCAAAAGCAGAGTTATCTCTGGATGTATTGCTGCCTAGGGCAGAAACACTCCTCCTTCTGGACAGCAAAATGGAAATATTGACTCCTGAAAAGATCAGGAACTATATATAAACTGTCGTTAACTAGCCATAGGCTGCTGTGAACAACACTATTGGGTGCTTGCCCTCTGTTAAAAGAGTAACGAGTAACATGAAAACAGTAAACAGTCTACATGATATTACTCTCTTGGGCATAAACTGAAAATTCCCACAATTTTCTGTATGAGAAAGTTGTTATATATTGGAGGTTGTTTTTTCTGCAGGGGGAGAGAAAAAAAGCCAGGATCAAAACCACCATGCTTTTATTGGTTTAAATCACAAAATTATCAACACAACTGGAACAGGGATACCATTCTGGAACATATATTTAAAGAGAAGAAACAGGTATGCGTGTAACAAAGTTGGTCATTATGCTACCAGCCTGCACTCTATCACCATCATCTTACTAGAATCATCCACAACTAAGGGGTAAAAAAAAAAAAAAGTCCACAAGTTGTGTATATGTGTCTGTGTGTGTATATAAAAAAGTGGCATCTTTCAATGCAAGTTCTTGTGTTAATTAGTAATTGAAAGAATTAAATCAAGAGTGCAGTCGTAAGACTGGTGTGTGTGAAAGCAAAAGGAGGGGGTAAGGAAGCCATGAATATTAATCACAGATCTTGAACTTGGCAGTCAGCCAAAGACACTCTTTGGAGGCTCTTCTTTGGGCCTATCAAAGACTGTTTCCCCTCCTGTGCGGTCTCGGCTGAATACGGATGGCGCGGCAGAGCCAGCTTGCTCTGGAAAGAGAACAGGAGTCAATTAATACCTCAGCAAGAATGAGTCGCATACAGCGGCAGCTGTGTAACAGGGAAAAAGTACACCACGCACACACATCTCATTGAGCTGTAAGGCTTCCAAGGAGCCCTAGTGGTGCAGTGATTGAATGCTGGTATGCAGCCATAAGGTTGTGAGTTTAATCCTGCCGGGCTCCAAGTTGACTCAGCCTTCCATCCTTCCACAGGTCGGTAAAATGAGTACCCAGCTTGTTGGGGGCAATTAGCTAACACACTGTAAACAGCTTAGAGAGCACTTAGCTGATAAACAGTATAGAAATACACATGCTATTCTATTGCTGCTCCTCTCACGTCCAGAGGTTTAGCAGGCACAGAACTGTTAGATGTTGGAGCTCATAGGCTGGTGGATTTTAAAAGCAGCGCAATGCATGAGTATAAAATATGATACCTTTCTCTCCCTTTTGGAGGGCTCTTTCTCTGAGAAAATTATCCTATCATCTTTAACTACTGGTACCTAGGGGTTTAAAAGGTAGGTGGCTCCTTGGTAGTGGTGTGTAATAACGGTAGCAGTTATCTATTTAGTGATGCAATGGCACTGTCCAAAGTTAATGATCACACTCCAGACCTAAAGAGAAAGAGCAGTCTTGCTTCAGTGAGGCAGGCAAGGAGTGCCTTAAGGCATAAGAAGAAGTGGTATGCCATATTCAGATAACTCAGATTTTTCACAAACAGGAGAGAAGTTAGGTTCCAGTAATGGCAGTCTAGTGCAGCATGAGAAAAGGGAGTCTTGCAGGATTTCATTTTGCTTATAAAAAGCCATACAGACACAGTAAAGACATTTGCTCAGACAACCATCAGCATTTAATTAAAAAAAACAAACCTATTTCTGTTCAGAACAGAAGAGAGGAAAAGGCAGGGATAAGCTGCCGCCACCAAAGAAAGAGAAAATCTGTGAAAAGAATCTGTACTGTGGTTTCCTTGTTCTCTTTGGCAAAGAACTATGGTTATTGTTTCCAGAGTTAGTATCTGACAGCAGCTCCCACCTTGTGAACATGGCTGAAATCCCCCTTTCCATCTATAAATGCCTGTATTGGCTGGTTGATCCAGAGACCAGCGTAAGCACAGTGAGGCCTTGGTACAGGTGGTGCCTCATTGGCATACTAATTTGTCACCAAGCACTTTTGATATTTTACTTCAGTATGCCTACCCCTGGTTTGTCTCATGCCATTGTGATCTCACTTACAACTGAGCAGCCAAGCAGAACTGACATACTCTATGATATAAGGCCCTACTGTTCATTTTAGATGTCAGCTTAAGCAGCTCTCACTCCACAGGATACATTCAGTCCTTTGTATGTGGACGGGCACAGAGTTTTGCCTGGACATGTGTTAACACGCTAGTGAGGATAATCTAATCGTCTAAATGTTTTGTTGGATTGCAGCTCCCATCAGTCCTATGGAGGCATGCTGAGAGTTGTAGTTGAACATCTGCTGTAGGGCTACATATGCCCTGCTTCTGATTCAGAGAAAAAGAATCTGTGGAAACACGTGCCTCTCATATCTGGATGATGGATAACCTGCTACTTTGAAGGGCTTGCGGCCCCAGGCAGAGATTCTCATAACATTCAGTTCTCCTAGCAAAGTAGTGATACACACTCACCACACTCCCTCATGACTTGGTAGGTTTTGGATTTGATAGGCTGGTTGCTAGAGAGTTTTCCTCTTGCTCCTTTAAGATCTTCCTCTTTCACTGGAGGACGCTTCTTCTTCACAGGAGCTGGCTATAAATAAATAGATCAAGCGATTGATCAATATATTTTTTTTTTTTAAAAAAGGAGAGACAAGTTTGTGTTATAACAAACAGTGAAGTCGGCTTCCAGTCACGATGGAGGTAACCGGGCAGTCTGCAAATATTAATCTATTCCTTCTAATTATTTGACCTTACAGCTCCAGATAGCCAAATGCAATACAATTAATGACCCTTGTTTCAGTCATTTTCTGTCACTGTTTTGAGAAGGACTTCAGAGGACAAGAGATTTTTGAGGTAGTACAAGCTTCTGTGCTTGTGGGGGCCGGGATTGAAGGTATTTTTGCATGTTTTCCCATTTCTGTGGAGATTTCTCTTTCAATTAGGGGCAAAAATTACCTGAAAATTATAGGTTTTTTTTAAAAAATGGGGGTACTGGAGGACTGGTGAATGGCTTTGGGGACCACAAAAGTAGGGTCCAGGGGCTTCCTGTAGCTTCTGGGCTTCATTACACCCACTCCTGAAATATGCAGAGATGCGATACAGAGATTTTCTGTTTATGCTGAAGAACTTGCCAAAGTAACATAAAATACTAGGTTGAATCCAGAGTCAACTAGTAGATTCACTGGAATGAGTGGAACTTGAATTTTAGCAATGAATCCCTTAAGTGCCCTCATTTTCAGTGCATCTAATCCAAGGATGGACCTTTTCTGAGTAACATTCACACCACTACAGTAATCTGTCTCCTACCTGCTTAACTTGAACTAGCCTGTCAGCCTGTCAAATAACTGTCCCTCCCCTCTTTGAAGAGGAACATATATTCTACTTTTTTTTTAAACTCTTACCCCACCTCCCCCCCCCCAGTGAAATTTAAATGTAAGATGCTTGGAGCCAGGATTTTTATGTTACTGTACAGGACTTTAAAAGCTAGTGGTACTGTTTGAAGTAAGGAGGAGGATGATAAGAAAGCATTTTACTCTGTTCCATTCTAGGTATCTGTAGTTTAGACCAATGTGGTCTTAGCTGTCAACTGGTACAAAAAGAAATCAGCTTCATTGTAGCTTGTTTCAAAGCAACCCTGTCTAGCTAAATTTTAATTTTAAAAAATGGGAGTGGGACTATTGAGACATATCTCCACTTATGTGATTCTTTATAAAAGGTGTTCCTATAGCTGGAAATGAATAATGTATTCAGTGTTCTCCCTACTCCAAGAACATCTTTGAAATCTGTGCAGTTTCTGAAGATGTTCTCATGGTGTGGAGAAAGACTCCCCACTCAGATTCACTATTTCTCACCCCACTTCCCAGCAGGTGGCCAGGGCGGGGTGGGGGACAGCTGAGGATCGTCCAGCTATGTTCTGATAGCTGGGTGCATGATGATGACCTCATCCCCCAAAACGGTCTGCTGGGAAATCCAGGAGGATGACTGCAGGTTCATGTGCCAGCTGCCAGAACACAGACAGATGATTCCCAGCCATCCCTCACCTGGCCTCTACATGGCAATGTGAGGTGAGGGAGACAGGCAAGAAAATGATGAGTCTGTAAGTGGGTGGGAATAATACTTCAGGACTATCCAAATTTTCAGGAGTGGGACACAAAGGGGCTCCTAAGTGGGGATGGGCTTTTGGAACCAGAATTTACATCATTGAGATTTTCTGACACGAGAATCCTTTTTTTCATTTATTTTCCCTGAGTCTTCAAATATTCTTCACATCCCTTCACAACTGTGTGCGCGCTTTTTTGGAAGCACTGCATTACAACTTTTGTTTAATTTGCATGTTATTGGTCTTCTCTACTTTGAGACTCATCATCTTCAATATAAAAATGTTTAATTGTTGTCCAAAGTAATCCTGTTTTGGCTAAGGTATTAATATGGCTGGTGCACTTGTCTCAAGAGAGACATGGTTTGCTATATACACAAAACCAGAGGCCATTTTACAGTAAATGGCTTGGAGACTAATTTTGAACAGCTTTAGGTTATGTAGAGCACAGAAATATATCTACATATTTCAAGAATGCATGGGAATATTTTGCTTCCAGTTTATTGTAGGAACAAAAAGCCCACTTCAGATCCCTAGAGAACCAAGAAACATAGCCTGCCAAAGAACTTGAAAGTGAAAAGTGAAGAGCAGAGCTTTTCCATAATTGGCTAGCAGCCACTAGAAAGCAGCCACTAGAAAGCAGCCACTAATTGGCTAGAAAGCCACAAATATAACACTCTGTGGTATATTTTCTAGGCACAGAACAAGGCAGTCATCCTGTGAGATCAAATGCTGGATGAGGAACAATTTGGCTTTCTTCATTTTAGAGAATTTTTATGCCACTTTTGAATTAAAGAATCTCAAAGAAGTTTATAATAGAATTAGAGGACAGGATTATGGTTTATATTGCTGTACGTGGTTGTAAAAGCACTCCATAGGGAAAATGTTATCATATGACACACTCATATTAGGGAAAAAAATTCACTACATGGATGAAACGGATTATCTAAATCCATTTCAATCTGGTTTCAGGCCTGGTTACAGGGCACAGACAGCTTTGGTCACTTTGGTGGGTGACATATGCAGGGAACTAGACAGGGAGAGTGTGTCCCTTTTGGTTCTGATGGACCTCTCAGCAGCTTTCAGTACCATCAACCATGGTATCCTTCTGGGCCAGCTCTTTGGGATGGGAGTTGGGGATACTGTTATACAGCGGTTCCGGTCATTCCTAGAGGGACAAATTTAGAAGGTGGTACTGGGAGACTCCTGTTCGACTCCCTGGACATTGGCCAGTGGGATCCCTCAGGGTTCTGTTTTGTTCCCCATGCTGTTTAACATCTACATGAAGCCACTGGGAGACATCATCCAGAGTTTTGGGGTTCACGTCACCAATATGCTGATGATACCCAACTCTATCTCTCCTGGCTTCCAGACCCTTCACTATTTTGGTTGCCCTCCTCTGGACACGTAACAAGGAAATGATAGGGTCACTGCGTGGAGAAAATAACCAATTAATAATGGGGGGAAGTGAGAAGGCAGAACTACTCAATACCTTCTTTGCCTCAGTTTTCTCCCAAAAGGATAGAAGTACCCAACCTAGGGCGTGGGAAGCAGGTGAGGAAGCGAGGGAAGTGCAGCACATAATAAATAAAGAAGTAGTACAGGAATATCTGGCTAAACTGGATGAATTCCAGACTCCAGGGCCAAATGAATTCCACCCAAGGATATTAAAAGAACTGGCAGAAGTCATTTCTGAACCACTTGCAATAATCTTTCAGAACTCTTGGAGAACAGGAGAAGTCCCAGCAGACTGGAGGAGAGTGAATGTCATCCCCATCTTCAAGAAGGGGAAAAAAGAGGACCCAATTAATTATCGTCCGGTCAGCCTGACATCAATACGAGGAAAGATCCTAGAGCAGATCATTAAACAGTCAGTTTGTAATTACTTAGAAAGCAATGTCATAATCACTAAAAGCCAGCATGGATTTCTCAAAAATAAGTCATGCCAGACTAATCTTATCTCTTTTTATGATAGGGTTACAAGCTTGATAGATGAAGGGAACGCTGTAGATGTAGCATATCTTGACCTCAGTAAGGCCTTTGACAAAGTTCCCCATGACATTCTTGCAAAGAAACTAGTAAAATGCAGGCTGGACAGGGCTACTGTTAGCTGGATTTGTAATTGTTTGACCGACCAAACCCAAAGCGTAATCATGAATGGCTGCTTTTCATCCTGGAGAGAAGTGACTAGTGGGGTGCTACAGGGTTCTGTCCTGTCCTCAACATCTTCATCAATGACTTGGATGAAGGAGCGGAGGGCATGCTGATCAAATTTGCAGATGATACTGAATTGGGAGGGGTTGCTTATACACCAGAGGACAGGATCAAAATTCAAAATGACCTTGACAGATTGGAGAGCTGGGTCAAAGCTAACAAAATGAATGTCAACAGAGAGAAATGTAAGGTCCTGCACTTAGGCAGAAAAAATGGAATCCACAAATATAGGATGGGGAACGCGTGGCTGGATAGCAGTACATGTGAAAGGGATCTAGGAGTTTTTGGTATATGACAAGCTGAACACGAGTCAGCAGTGTGATGCAGCAGCCAAGAAAGCCAATGTGATTCTTGGTTGCATCAATAGGAGTATGGTGTCTAGATTGAGGGAGGTAATGGTACCACTCTATTCTGCATTGGTTAGGCCTCATTTGGAATACTTTGTCCAGTTCTGAACACCTCAATTCAAGAAGAATATCGACAAGCTGGAATGTGTCCAGAGGAGGATGACCAAAATGGTGAAGGATCTGTAAGCCATGCCCTATGAAGAACAGCTTAGGGAGCTGGGTATGTTTCATCTGCAGAAGAGAAGGTTAAGAGGAGACGTGATAGCCATGTTTAAATATTTGAAGGGACGTCATGTTGAGGAGTGAGCAGGCTTGTTCTCTGCTGATCCAGAGACTAGGACAAGGAGCAATGGATTCAAGCTGCAGGAAAGAAGATTCCACTTGAACCTCAGAAAGAACTTCCTGATCATCAGAGCTGTCGGGCAGTGGAATATGCTGTCCTGGAGTGTGGTAGAGTCTCCTTCTTTGGAGGTTTTTAAGCAGAGGCTGGATGGCCGTCTGTTGGGAATGCTTTGATGTGTGTTCCTGCATAGCAAGGGGTTGGACTCAATGGCCCCTGGGGTCTCTTCCAACTCTATGATTCTATGATTCTATGATTTCTTTCCATCTGATTCCAAGGAAGCGATCTTGGTGCTAAACCAATGCCTGTCATCAGTAACGGACTTGACAACAGCAAACAAATTGAAGCTTAATCCAGACAAGACAGAACTGCTCCTGGTCAGTTGGAAGAGCAGATCAGGGAATAGGAACTTTGCCTGTGCTGGATGGGGTTACACTCCCCCTGAAATCTAAGGCTTGCAGTCTTGGTGTTCTTCTGGATTCAGCTTGGGGCCTGGATGCCCAGGTCTCAGCAGTGGTCAGGAGTGTATTTGCACAGTTAAGTTTGTGCACCAGCTGCACCTGTTACTTGAGATGTCAGATCAGGCTTCAAGTGACACATGTCTTGATTATATCCCAGGTGGACTGCTGTTAACATGCTTTACCTGAAGCTGCCTTTGGAAACTGTTCAGAAACTTCAACGGGTTCAAAACACAGCAGCCAGAATGCTGACGAGGGCCAGTTACAGGGAACACATAGCTCCCTTGTTAACACTGCTCCACTGGTTACCTGTTTGTTTCTGGGCACAATTCAGAGTGCTGGTTATGACCTATAAAGCCCTATATGGCTTAGGCATGGACTATTTGAAAGACCACATCTCTTTGTACAGATCTAGTAGAGCCCTGAGGTCAACTGGGGAAGGCTTTCTCTTAGTCCACCATCCCAGATTCACCTGGTGAAGACACAGAACAGAGCCTTCTCAATGGCTGCTCCTACCCTATGGAACGCTCTTCCATAGGAGGTTAGGTTGCCCCCCCGCTCTCCTTCCACTGGCAGACCAAAATATTTCTTTTTAAGCAGGTGTTTATATGAACAGGGGAACTTCTATTAAACTGGTTTGAAATTGAATATTGTTTTATGTTTTATAAGTTCATATGATTTTAATGTTTTTAACTGTCTTAAATGTTTTCAATGTGTTTTTAATGTGTTTTTTTATTGTTGGAAGTTGCCTTGGGTCCCTCTCCAGCAGAACGGTGGCATAGAAATATAAGACAGACAGACAGACAGACATGTGAGGTACTTTTTCCAACCATCAGCTGACATCTGAGTATTTGTGTCGGCAGAACTAATCTCCCTGGTTAGATGGCAAACTAGAATGGCCGACTGTGCCATGAAGATGGTTTAAAATAGCTTCTATATGCTAGGACAACCTGCAGATATAGTCCACTCCTGATTCTCCTCCCCTAAGACACTAGGCTAAGCAACCAATAGTTAGAATGGATCATAATTGGAAAGAGCCCTCCTGGCATCAAGACCAAAATATGACTTCTGCCAGACAGCAGCATTATTTCCAGTGTTACTGAAGTGACAAGTTTAGTCACAGCTGCTGTCTTTGCCAAGAAAACATTCCTATGCTTGCAGGCACAACCATCTATCCTACAATTTATCTGCAACTGTGACAGGAAAAGAGAGTGCTTGTTTATAAGAGCTCCAGTATCGCCTTTAGCTACGACTTACTTTGAACAGAAAAGAAGCAGAACCAAATTCCTCTACACAGCCTCTTCAAACAGCTTCTGAATCGCTGCTGTGGCCCAAGATCTCTCCCCATTTCTAGCGGTAATATAGCTGTTCCCATTAGGAAACTGCAATTTTCTTACATACCCTCTTATGAAGAACACTGTCTTTGTTCAAACAAGGCATAGTTCCATTCTAAGCCTATGTTAGGATAATATCAACACACATGGGGGGTGCGGGGGATAGAGTGCAAGGAAGGAGACAGGAGAAAACCTGAGCCGTTGAAGTTGTTTGGTCAGATCATCATTCTGAATATTGTTGGAGTTTTGTCTCAACAGGGAACCTAATTCTGTTGTTCAAAGTTAGTAGTCTCTTATTTTCCTAATCATTCTTGCTTCTTTATGTCTAGGATATACATCTGAGAAATGGCATGTGCCCAGGAAACTGGAAGTAACATTTTTAGTAGCATTTCTAACATCCCGCAAACAAAACAGAACTATTCTTACATACACACAATCCTAAATCAAAGCACGCAGTTAGTAAACATGGATTACAGCCTTGACTGTGTTGGCTACCTGTACACTCAAACTGGACAAAAAAGCAAAAGGTATGCTACATTTGTGTCAGTCCCCAAAACAGACTCTCGTTTAGAATCACTACTAAGAGATGTCTTTCACAGAATGGATTAATTGCTAAATATAAGGTAAAGAAGTTGCACAGGATAAAATATAAGGAAAGAATGGCATTCAATAGCTACAAATATATTCCACATTTAATTCACAACCAAAGGCTACACAGTCACCAGTGCTACAGACAGATACAAAGCAACGGGTTATAACTGAAGTAAATGGAGGAGGGAAAAACGTTCATACCTGTGACATGGCTGCAACACTTACACAAGCACAGAGCTGGCAGTCTCCTTCATTAACATCCAAATTCCACAGTAGCCTGCTTAGTCTAACTTATATAGACTCCTGAGTGAGGTCATTCCTACTGGGTCATCTTCCCATCTAGTTCCTGGAGTGTTTTGGGTTGACACAGCCTTGATGCTGAGAGGTTTATTCTTAGCAGTGACTGAAGTTTGTAGCATTTACTGAAGAGTATGACTGGAGTGAGAAGAACTGCACAAGTGACAAGAGAAGACAGCTGCGCCAGCAGAACTTGTCCCCCCCGGCTTAAAAAAGTCTTTCTTCCAAGGGAACCCTCCGAGAATCTATTTATAGCTTTAAAGAGCAACGCTTTGTGTTCCTGATGCTCCTCGTAGCCTGCAGTACTAAGCATCTGAATGTAAAACTCACTGAAAAACAGGGCAGAAACAAACGCAGCAGGAGTTCTAACCCTGTTTTCCTCATAATGCCAACAGGGGGGAACTTGTAAAGTCAAGGGGAAGATATGGCCCGGTCTATGAAGACAATACATATCGGGGCAGATATACAATATGCATTGACAGTATGATGAGTATTCAGTGTGCAATACAATATGATGTGAAGCATGGGGAAAAAATCCTAATTTCATCTATGTTCATTACTATTTTTTTTTTTTTTTTTGCAAAGTATCCCTCCCTCATCATTTTGTAAACTAAACAACTGTCTCCAATAGTTGGACTCTGTAACAAGAGATACATAGCTGAGATAAATACAGATGAGGAAGGGACTGGGGTGAGGGAAAACAAGCTGGAGCAACTTCAATGAGACAGATATATTGTTCGCTGCATGTATTTCCAATGAGGAGGAAAAATGGGAAATGTCTAAAGAAGCCAGGATAGATTTCTAAAGAACTTTGAACTAAGCTAAGATTTAAAAGGGGCATGTACAAGAAATAGAAAATGGGGAAGTCAACAAAGAAGAATTCAAATGACTAGCCAGCACAAGTAGAGAGAAAGTCAGGAAAGCTAAAGTGCAGAATGAGCTCAGGCTTGCTAGAGAGGTTAAATATGTAGAACTCAAGATTACGTAAGCAATAGATTTGCACTACTATTAGGTCTAATTTACCAGGAGTCAGAAGAACTCTTGACCAAAACCAAGGACATTATCAGAGGGGGAAAGGGGGGAGAGAGAGAAACTTCATTGGGTGATAGGTGAAACCCCCTAAACAGTTAAGGGCAGTTGAGAAGCAAAAGTAAAAGGTGGCAGAAATAGGCTCAGAATCCTCAATGCAACTGTTCCAAGACTTGTGCGTATGCACAAAGAGAACTATTATAATAATCAATGCAAAGAAATAGAAGACAACAGAAAAGCTAGAACAAGAGACTTCTTCCACAAGAACAGAGATATCAAAGGAAATTTAAATCAAAACTGAGGATGCTATATGACCAATAGAGAAACCCATCATATGATCAAGAAAAAATAAAAAAAGATGATGGAAGCAATATACTAAAGAGCCCTTTACAAAAGTTGAATGGATGCTAGATTCTTCCAGGGATGAATCTTTTGTTGTTAAACCTACAATTTCAGAAAGGAAAGTGGAAGCTATTCTCAAAGTATTTGAGAGAAATAAATAATCAGGAATAGATAGCATATCAATAGAACTAATTCAAGTTGTAGAAACAGAATCCACCCAAATTCTAACCAAAATCAGCTAACAGCTATGGAAAACAAAACAATGGTCCACAGATTGGAAGCAATCAATATACATTCCAATCACCAAGAAAGAGACAGGGGGATTGCAGTCACCAGCAGAGCATTGCATTAGTCTTCCCATGCAAGCAAAGTGATGCCTGAAATTTTACAAAATATGGCAAACATATGTTGGATAATGGGGAGCACCAAAATCAAAAATGTTAAACTTTGCATCAAGCCTTTGTGCAGATCATGAAAAACTGTGGATCACTCTAAAAGAAATGGGTGTGCCATAACATTTGGTCAACCTGAAACATGACCTACGCTTAGGATAACAGGGCATTGTTATAACAGAATATGGAAAAACAAAATGGTTTTCAGTGGGCTAGGAGGTAAGACAAGGTTGACTACAGATATACATAACATTATAGTGGATGATGAAGATAATAGTTTTCTCAGGATTTCTCTATCTTGACTGAATCATAAATCAAAATAAAGACTGTAGCCCAGACATCAGAAGACTACTACAACTTGGAAGGGCAGCTAGACAAGATCCTAAAGTATAAAGATATATCATTCAATATCAATGTCAGTGTTGTCTATGCTGTAGTATTTCTAATCTTTATGTATGGTTGTGAAAGTTGGACAATGAAGAGAGATGAGAAGAAAAAAATCAAATCATTTGAAACGGGGTGCTAGAAAGAGAGTTCTACAGATACCACATGCTGCCAGAAACACAAATGGATCCTAGAGCAAATCAAGCCTCAACTTTCCCTAGAAGCTAAATGACTAAACTGAGACTATTGTATTTTGAACACATGACGAATTAATGTGATTCTAGAAAAATTGATAATGCTTTATACAGAGGAAAGCAGTGGGAAAAGAGGAAGACATTACGGATGGAAGGAAGCCACAGCTCTGAGGCTGCAAGATCTCTACAGGGCTGCCAACAACAGCTTGTCCTTTAGGTCCCTCATTCATATGTTCTCTTTAAGTTGAAACTGACTTCACAGCAGTTAACACAACAAATGCCTCTTGTGTTGAGGAACGTTGAGATGGAGAGTGCAGTTGCACTCTTTCTCTTGCTGGCATGCTACCTATGGGCAGCTGATTGGCCACTGGGAACAAAATATTGCATCCCTGCTGCAACAGCTCCACTGGCTACCGATCTGTTTCTGAGCACAATTCAAAGTGCTAGTGAAAACCTTTAAAGCCCTACACAGTTCAGGTCTAGGTTAGTTGAAGGACCGTATCCTCCCCTATAAACCAGCCAGGTCACTGAGATCTGCGGGAGAGGCCCTTCTCTCAGTCCCACCACCTTCACAGGTGCCTTTGGTGGGAGCACAAGAGAGGGCCTTCTCAGTGGCTGCTTCCAGGCTCTGGAACTCCCAGCCCAAATTGGTCAGACTGGCACCCTCCCTGCCTAGCTTCAGGAAACAGCTAAAAACATTCCTCTTCCAGCAGGCACTTAATATGTAATTTGTATATAGAATGGTGTTGGTTATTTTAATTGCTATTTAATTGCTTTGCATGCTTTTTTTAATATGTATTTTAACGTTGTTTTAATCATTACTGCTGTTTAATTTGTTTTAACTTTTGTATATTACAGTTTTTAATAGAGATGATGATGATGAAGATGATGATGATGATGATAATAATAATAATAATAATAATAATAATAATAATAATAATAATAATAATAATAATAATAGACTTGATAGGCCTTTGGTCTGATCCAATATGGCCATTCTTGGGCAAGTTACTTCTCTTTACCACAGTATTTTTGATCATGTAAGTTCCATTATTTGGCATTTTACAAATCTAAGAACAGAAAAACTGAAGTTGAGACTATGTAGTCTGAGACCGTACATGAAAGAAAGTTTGTCCCGGTTGTATTCAAGGCTGACTTGGGCTGCAGAACCCAGTTTCCATTATATCATACATGCAAAGCAATTTGTGAAAATAGCCAGAGGTGAGTTTTTTGTTCCACGCCTGCCAGCCTTTCAATTCCTCCATTAAATTTGATTCACAAGCCCCCTCCCAAGAAAACACTGGCACTCTGCTGGTGACATATGCAAAGGTTACACTTACCAGAGGTTATACTTGTACTCAATGAAGAGCAGCCTGACACCAGGAACAGAGTCCCCGCCGCTCTTCTGCATTCAAAAACAACCAGCCCAACCCTGGCGCACTGCTGCAGCCAATCAGACAGAGATACAACTGCACCTGCCCCCTTGGTTGTGCAAGAGAGGAAATGGGCAGAGGGAGCAGTCTTTGCTATTTCCCATAAGCACCCTGGGAGACTTATACGCCACCACAACGATGCAAGATATTAGTGTTCCTACTTTTCTCCAGGACATCAAGGTGTCAGCAAACACTATATGACTATCAGACACACTGTTAAGCTTTCTCTGAATTTCCAGAGTTTTGACTATTTTAACAATGCCTGCTGCAAATAAAAAGTGTTCCAACATCCAGGTCATTTTCAAGGTTATTGCTGGGCAGGCAAGGTTTCCTCTGAGTGGACGGCAGAGGGAAGAGGCGATGTGTCCAGACAACCAGGTGCAAGGTCAGCAGGATTGTTTAGGCTGCAACTTGTGTACTGGAGAAGGCCAGATGCCAGAACACTGATTGGGTCACCGCACTTGTTTCAAGGTGACAAGGAAGCATGAAAAGGCCGGCGTTTGCCTTTACCAGCTGCCAGTTAGAAACACCTAGCTGGACTTGTTACGCCGCTGACAGTTTACTAATTGTAATGGGAGATGCTGCTCGTCTATCCTCTGTTATCTCTTGTTATTCTTATTAGTCTAATTGCTGCTGGAATGTTTTCCCAAAGTTTTATCTTACCGTGATAAAGGTAAAATAAAGCAATAAATTCTGACTCTAAATCCTACTTAATGAACCTCTGGAATTCTTTCTGCTTCACTGGGACCCTCTGCTGCAGCGAAGCCTTGCTTCACAGATTGAGAGATTGTACTTACTGTGAAGATTCATTCTGGGATGGCAGGAGGAGGAATCTACTACATTTGGGTTTATCCCCACATGCCAACCGGAACCGCAGGAATTCTCAATCTTTCAGTTACGACCGTTAGAATCCCTCCCTTCTCTAACAGTTTTGTTACATAGACAAAATGAACCTCCTATTCTTCCCTTCCTCTCCTCTCCTCTCCTTTCTCTTTCCTTTTTTTGGGGGCGGGCGGGCATGGATTCCTCCTCCTGCCATCCCAGAATGAATCCTCACAGTAAGTACAATCTCTCATTCTTGGAGGAGAAATCCACTATGTTTGGGAAGTACCCAAGCCACACCCTGAGCAGGAATGTCCTCAAGTTTTCAACACTGACTGCAGCAAAAGTCCTGCCTTTATAATGTCTTATAAAGGTTGAAGGTTCAGTCCAACCAGCTGCTGAACATATATCCTGCAATGATGCAGTTACCGCATAAGAAAGTGGTCGCCACTGACCTTGTTGAATGTGGCCAAATATTTTTAGGCCTCAGCTTGCCTGCACAATCATAACACTGGAAAATGCATGCCTTGATCCATCTACCAATTACCATTCTAAGCTCTTTGCCTTAAAGTCCTCGGATTATAAGACATAAAGAGAGCCTCTGTACATCTTACCCAAGCAGTCCTCTTAATATATAGTCTGACTGCTCTCTTTACATCCAGAGTATGCCACCTTTTTCCTCAGAATGCTTTGGTTGAGGACAAAAATTAGGTAAGTAAATGATGTCTGGTACTTTCTTACTCCAGGCATATTTTGGAAGAAAGGTCAGATTCAAATGTAGTGATAATATATCCTCCTCAAATTTACATAAGGCCAGATTTATAGACAAAGCTGCCAGCTCTGAGACTCGCCTAGCTGATGTTATAGCCACTAAAAAAGCCGTCTTAAAAGTCATCATCCTTAATGTAGCTTCCCTAATTGGCTCAAATGGCGGTTTTGTTAACATATTTAGAACCAGATTAAGATTCCAACTTGGAAATATATGTTTTGTTAGAAAAGATGAAATTGTAGCTCCCCATAAGAATCTCTTAATATGCGGATAAGCTGATAAAGATTCTCCCTTATAATTTAACATCACCGACAATGCCGACACTTGCCTTTTTAAAGTATTTGGTCTCAAACCTTTTAGCAACCCATCCTGTAAAAAATGCTTAACTTCAATGTCTGCCAATCTGAGTTGCTCTCAACACTCCATTTTTCAAAAGCCTTCCACATCATAAATGTTTTGTGTTGATTTTTTTCTTCACAACAAAATAGTTTCAATCACTGCAGAAGGAATCATGCATCTCTAAGGCTTTCCTCTCAAGTCCCAAGCCATCAAATTCAGCCACTGTGGATTTGAATGATTGACTGGTCCCTGAAAACAGCAGATTCTCTGAATTGGTAACTTCCATGGTTTCCTCACCGACATTTGCTTCAGAAGAGAAAATCATGGTCCCCTCGGCCAATGTGGTGCTATTAACACAACTTCCACTCGCTCCTGCTTTATTTTCAAGAGCATCTTCTGCATAATCTGGAGTGGTGGAAAGGCATAATGTCGTCCCCTTGGCCAGGGAACCGACAAAGCATCTATTGCCTCTGCCTGACGACTGTCATTGATTGCAAAATACCTTTTCAGCCTGGCATTCTTTCTCAAGGAGAACAAGTCTATCTGAAAAAGGGCCCATTTCCTGCTCAGTTTTAGAAATACTGCATAATTCAGCATCCACTCCCCTGGATGTTAACTGTGTCTGCTCAAATAATCTGCCCTGAGATTTTAACTTTCCTTTCAAATAAACTGCTGTAATTGACTGCAGATTTTTCTCTGCCCAGTGAAAAAGCCTGTCAGACTCTGCTACCAGAAATTTTGAATGCAGACTCCCTTGATGAACAACATATGCTCTTGCTGTTATGTTGTCCGTCCATACTTGGACATGCTGACCTTTCACTAAATGAACAAACTGGAGGAGCGCCAAACGAACCACTTGTCCTCTTGTCCGATTCCATCCCTACCCCCTGGGCCAACATACCTTACACTACGCTCCCCATCCTGTTAGGCTCACATCTGTTGTAACCTTGACATATCTTTCTATCCTCAACTGAACACCTTCGTTTAAATTGGAGTCCTTCGCCCACCAACTCCACTCCTTTCTCAACTGGTGGGATAAAGACATCAAATAATGTTTTTTCTTTCCAGTGTTGCTCTGATGTGAGACCAACAGTCTCTGAAGACCCCTGGAATGGAACCTTTCCCCAGGGCACTAACCGAACCATTGAGTCTAGAATTCCTATAACACGAACTAACATCATTAAATCCGCTGACCTCATAACACCCATTGACTGAGCTACCTGCTCGACCTTCTATCTCCGTTCCTCTGATAGACACACTAGACGCCTCTCCATGTCTGAGCACCCAAATGAGTCAGTAATTTCACTGGTTTCAATTGATTCTTTTCGTAATTTATTAGAAACCCAAACCTCTCTAAACAGAAAATGGCTGTCTCCAATCATGAAGAAATTGTTCTCGAGAACTGGCCTTCACTAATATGCCATTCAGATATGGATAAAGATGCACCCCTGCTTGTCCCAATGCCACCAGAGGCACTAAAACCTTCGTAAACACCCTCGGTGCCAAAGCCAACCTGAAAGGCAGGGCCCTGTACTGGAAATGTCTGTTCATGTACTGAAACCTCAGGTATTTCCTGTCCCCGACATCCATGGACACATGAAGATAAACCTCCATCAAATCAATGGAGGCCACTGTAAATTCTCCTTTATTGTTTGAAGCGCCTCCATCTTGAACCTCAAATACCTCACAAACTGGTTAGATATCTGAGATTCAACACAGGACAATGCTTCCCATTGCTTTCGGGAATGTGGAGTAAACACCAGAAAAATTCCGTTCTTCTGGAACTTCCTCCACTGCACTAATCTCCAATAGATGAACTATTGGAACTACCTTCCCCTTCTCTACACTCCTGGCTACTGGGGAAGACACATATCTACCTTCAGCACCCTGTTGAACAAAATCTTGCACCTGAATGTTACAACCTTTAATATCCACTGATCCATTGTTATCTGAGACCAACGAGTGCTGAAGTGCATAAGTCTTCCTGCTATTCTCAAAATCCTTTTGTCAGAACTGAGTTCTCCCCCTTTTGGGGCAGAACCCAATCCTCTACCTTGGCCCTGACTCGGTCTACCAAATTGTCCTGTTCTATTAAATGGTCCTCTTGCTCTATTCCACTGTTGTCTTCCAAACCTGAACTCTTGATTGTCTTCCCAGTCCTCTACCTCCTCAAAAGGAATAAAAAACCCCTTGAAAGGGCTTCCTATCCACTTTCTTTTTCTGCAAAGTTGGCATCACTTGCTTTTTCTCTCTATTTTCTATCAGCACCTTATCCAATCCCTGACCACCAAAAAGCAACTCACCTTTAAACAGCACAAAAGCTAAATTATTTCTAGACTTCTGATCGGCCTCCCAATGCCTCAACCATAGAAACCTCCTGGCAACTGCTACAGCACCCATACTTCTTGCCAAAAATGCCACTGTATCATAACTTGCATCAGCCAAGTACTCTAAAACCTTACTAACTCTCTCCAACACTTTACCTACAGATCTATTCTACTTCCTCAGACTCCATAACTTCCTGCATCCACAAAATTGCTGCCCTAGCAAAAACTGATGCTGCCACTGATGCTCCAATAGCTGTAGCTGAACCTTCATGGGCTTTCTTTAATGCTGACTCCACCCGTCTCTCATCTACTTCTTTCAGCATTGTATCTCCTTCTTGGGAACCAATGCCCCCAAAATCAGCACCGCTATGGGCCCACCCACCAACGGGATTTTAAGGAACTCCAACTCTTTCTTTTGGAAAGAGTATAGTTTATTTACGTAAGTTAACTTCTTGCATGTGTTCAAAGGTGAGTCCCACTCAGCTTGTATCAGATCTTTAAACATTTCTGGCATTGGAATATCATTCGTATGACTCTCTCTTTTCCTTATTACAGAAGCTACCCTACTCACCTTTCCCTTACCTTCCTTACCTTGTTTTACATTCTCTTCTACATCCAAACCCAAAGTATGCAAAACTTTCTTGCAAAACTTTAATACACTCCTAAAATTCTGTTTGAAACAATCTACTTGAATCTACACCTGCCTCCTCTTCCTCCCCTGCTGAATCTCCAATATCCTCATCAACTTGCATCTCCTCCTCTTACCTCCATCCATTTCCATATCCAGAATGCTCACATCATTTGACTTTTTCAAACTCTTCTTACCACCAGTACCAACTACATCCTGATCTTCCTCTAAGCTCACATCCAACTTTCTCTTCTTACTTCCATTTTGATTAACTTCTAATATTTCCTCTCTTTCTCTTGATCCGGTGACCTTACTTCTCTCATTCACAGTAGATTTTATCATATCAGAATCAAGTTGAAAATTCAACTTAGTGATTCAATTTAGTGATTGGAGTAATGCAAATATATTACTCTAATCACTAAATTGATTTTTCATTACTGATAGTATACTTCCTAGTTCCTTAGACATTGTTTGTTTAATCATAGATTGCAATTCATTAGCAGCAGCAGCATTATAGACTGTATTAGGCCCATGCTCATTATAAAATCTCACCATGGGACGCATAAAACATTGTCTTACAACTCTAGCGATGAATTTATTCTCACCTCCTCCTGTCACATATTTGCTGCTGTAAATATCTGAAGCAGCTTGCTTCATATACTGACCACTTTCCAAAGGCCAGCCTTCACCCTGCTGGAAATGAATTGCTCCCATGCTAAAAGCGCCTTCACAGTCATTCCAAAATGGCTGCTGGGGAGGAAGGGGTGGAGGAATAATCTCTCTATGCAGCTGTGCAGACATCGAAGGAGAAGCCATGTATGCTCCAAAACCAATTTCTGACACTTCCTCCCTCAAGCCTACCGGACGATGGGTCAGCCCCTCTGGAATTTTGTGGCCTCTGAGGAGCGCTCTTTTAGCCCTCCCATCTCCTTAGAATGGGAAAACAAATGGGGGCCCAAAAGCCGTTGAAATCCAGGCACTGGAGGTGCCTTTTTCAGTGCCTTAGAAGAGCCAGACCTCAACTTCGTTTTACCTTTTGCATCCTTCTTGGTAAGTAACGCCACTTTTTTAACCTTACCATCCATCTTATCAATTTTTTTGCTGCTGCATACTGCTGTATTCCTCTAACTCACTGTCACAGAGGAAACAAAGACTTTTCTGAGTGCTTTATTTTTGTCATCCTCAGAGACTCACAGATTGGCGGCCATCTGGGATAATTTGCCTTTTCCTTTTTCCCCTTTCCCACACTCAGAACCCCGCTGATCCGAGGGTATCTGAGACAAGGCAACTCTTGCGTTCCCCTTTATTTCTTCCTCAGAGCCTTGCGGAATGGCGGGCATATGGGAATTTATCTCTTTCTGCAATTCTGGCATTTTCTTTTTAAACTCAGCTCCTTTTTCCTTAGTTTTCTTTTCCATACTAAACCTAAGATGCCAACTATTTGGAGAAGGGCTAAATCCCGACCGGTTCATTCAGCAGGTAAAAGAAAACTGTTGGAGAAGGGAGGGATTTAACGGTCATAACTGAACGATTGAGAATTCCTGCTGGTTCTGGTTGGCACGTGGGGATAAACCCAAGCATAGTGGATTTCTCCTCTATGCCATCCCAAGAATGCACTCTGTTCGTGCTCAGAGGAGCCAAATCTTGCCAACCCTGACAGTCATTACTTGAAGACAAGAAGTGATTAATGTACATTTTCAAAATTTTATTGTAAACCATTATTTAAGTACAACACATATCCCTTCTTTTTTTAATGAAATCACCATCCAACAAACACATTAGAAAGCATCATGGTTCACATTTTTTTTTAACCTCACAGGGCTAACTTCCATCTTGATTTTGACCTCAAAAGCATAAAAAACCTTGAATACAAAGGAATACATCCAGACTTGTGCTCAGTGGCGTTCTACTCACACTAGGGTAAAGGTCTGAGCTGGTGATTGATATTCAGCTATTCCTCCTTCATTCCAAAAACTTGTGCCCCCTACGAGTCTGCTCTGGAAGGAGGGGGATCTTCTGGAAGTATGGGAGGTGGTGCTGGAGGAATAGTGAACTGGTGAAAATCACTGTTCCATGTTCTTCCTCCACTAGGGAACCTCTGTTGAATCCCACTTCCCCTCCACAGGAATCCTCCTATTCATGGAGGAGCAAATCTGGGCCCAAACCAAAGAATATCTCTTTAAAAATACTATGGTTTTACTTGAAAACAATAGTAATTTCCAATAATTTAACTTCAAATTTTAGAAGTTGGATCTCTGTGTGTTCATAAGCCGTTGGATTTCTAAGCGTCCATCCTGGCTGCTACTATTTCTGTATGAAAGCTGGAGATTTGCAATTAGCTATGTACATGGGGCACAGATGCTCAGATTTCAAATAGGAAATTTTTGATCACCACTCTTTCCCCTTCCCTACTTCCCTTCCAGCAAAGCAAAGTAGGACAACAAAACACATGCTTATGAGGGAATATCTACAGACCATTTTGCATTTTTTGGGTTTGGTTCACAATTCAACGAGTATGAGGTCTTTTCCCTGAAAAGAAGTTTTTAATGTTTTGTCAGCAATATTAATATACAGTTTATCATTTTACTGAGATCAGGGAGACAGTAATCCACTGAAATAAATAAAAAAAATGAAGACTGCAGGATAATCACAGGATTTCCAAAATAACTACACTGGACTCCTGATGTCACGAACAGCCAATGATGCAAGCCCAGCCTCTTTTGTTGTTGCGTTTTCTCTGTTTGGCAAGGGAAAGCTTTCAATTTCAGCATTGTGCTATATGTTTATAAGTGCAAAAACCAGTGAATTAGTCACAGTAAATCTGATCAGCAACTTTTTTTTAAGAGCACAGAATGAAATTCATCTGGCCACATACCTAACAGCTTGAATGACAAAGTGAACATAAATACTGGAGAACAATTTACATCTTATCTTTTTCCTCTGTCATCTCCAGACTTTCATAGCTCACTGAAAAATAAGCCAATACATTCAAATCCATTTGAATGCAAGACAAACTGAAGCACAAATGTCTTTTTTTTAAACAACCAAGTATAACCCATTTGTTCAAATTTAACTAAACTGAACTTCTCCTGCAGATTTTTTTTAAGAGGATTAAAGTAAAATAAAAGAAGTTGTAAACTTTGTAGTCAGTTCATCTTCCAGCTTCTTCACAGAGGTGTATCAGTGGAATTGACATCACTGGCAGACTGAAATCTTGCTCCCCTTGCAGGCCCTCAGATCTGCTCAGTGGAGGTGGGAGAGCCCTAAGAAGCAGATTGGGGGAACATATGAAAGGCAGTACAGAGAGCAAAAGAAACTCCTGTTTCATTAAGTAGAAGCCTGCTCGCATAACACTTTAGTTCACTGTGCATCGCCTATCGAATTCATTATATGGTGTGATGACTAGATGGCTTTTTAACAGTATTCAGATAATTTTAGCATAAGTCTACCAATGGCTATAAGTTCCTGACAGTTATACATGGATAGTTCTACAGAAACTGCATACTTTAAAATGCTAGGTATTGGGGACTTAATGGAAAGCCACTGATGTCATGACCTACATAGTAACCCAAAATAGAGGTGAGCAAAGGGCATAACAGTGGTCTTTGCCTGTCCCATACCCCCACACTGGTAGGGAATAAAGATAGCAATTCATGCACTCTTAGCATGATAGATGCTTTTCCCCATTCCCTTTCCCTTACCTGTTTAGGCTCATGGGACCTTTTTTTCAAAGCCAGATGCGACTGCTCAGTCTCAGTTTATTTTGGAGGGGGATAGAGTGAAATGCTCTTGCATACTTTGGGGGGGGCACAGCTGGCTGTTTGTTGTGGGGGTCGAAGAGAGGAATAGCCCTTCAAGGACCTGGGTAGGACAAATGTAGCCCCAGACCCTTAGAGGCTACCCACAATTGGCATAGATGCTGACTGCTCTGCTAGAAACAGAACACATCAATCACCAACACAATGGTTAAGGTTCTTAAGAACAGCCAATATGCAGTTATGTACATTTGACATTTTAAATTATACCTTTGGTCTGTAGTGCTTCCTTCTCCATGCTGTCAAAATGCACATGAAACTCATTTTGAAATAAAGAAAAGATTAGGAAAAATCAGCAGTACAGGATCTGCTCCTTCTTTTTTTACATCTTTGACTTAAGCTGTTCTGTGGTGCCTAGTGCTATTGAACAAAAATGATAAATATCTGAGGTCTACTTAACATTAGACTACTGAAATACAATTAAGGCTTTGGATTTGTTGTTTGTTAAGAATTCCCCAACTCAACACTGTTTTAAATAGACATTTTATGAACAGAAGCCACAGGAGAAAATGAATAAAGTCAAGCTTTTAAATTTAGCCAGATGTTATTAGTATGAAAAGGTAAATGGTACATAGCAGGTGTTCATCTCTATTTGTCTCACTACCTCAAAGGAATGTCAGTTTTCCAATTCTTAGTCCCACTATACCATTAAATTGATGTCTGTTAGTATCTGCTTGAATTGATGAATTATATCTGTCATGTGCACACAAGGAATATTACACAGATATGACAAAACCTGCTTTAGGGTACAATGCTCAACAGCGGAGTAATTCACAGAATTAGAAATGTACAGTTAATATAAAAACAAGTAAGATAGAAGCCAACATTGATCAAAGACATTTCCTGACCTCATCACAGAGGTTTTTTTCTAGTTTTCTATTTAGTAAAACATTGGTTTCCCTTTGTTTTTAACCAGAACACCCACAAGTAACAATGTATTGCAAGTATGACACAGTGCAAGACAGCACTGTCCACTATGTAGCTCTGAACATGCATGGTCCATTAAAATGCCCCTTATGTAGGGCTGGCCCAAAACACTGACTGCCCAAGGAGAAGAACAAGGCGGTCCTCCCTCCTAGTCCATGTACAAAATCCTACCAGACTGGCAGCTCAAGTTTCTGTCAACATTAGACATGAGAATGTGTCCTCCATTTGCAGGCAACAGACTGTCTCAGGGGATACAAGGGAGGTGACATGGCATACACAGCTCTGTCATACAACAACTTGTTGCTGCTCCCCATCAAGACCCCTGCATCTGTGATGTCAACCAAATGTCCCACTCTGCCTAATGAAAGGGCTGGCCCTACTCATACAGGCAACGAGGTGAATGAGCTGGACACTGCTTGCTACAGAACTACTGCTATTCAAACAAAAAAAGTAGCAACGGTGCCATGGACTTTGTCTTCTAAGGCGCAGTGATCCCCCTCCCCTTCCCCCCAAACCAGCAACCAGTGTAGTTTACCACATTTAAGGCAGACTACACATATAAAAACTGTAAAAAAATATCTCTGAAAAGTTCTGAGCTCTTGCCAGTGAATGTGTTTTAAGGCTTGAAGTACAGTCTGATATTCAGACGAAGTTTGCATTTTTTTTCTCTGAAATCACTTCTGCTGCTTTGTAACAACCAGAAGATTCAACAGAACAGGGAGAGTGGAGTAGCTGGAATTACATATACAAGTGTTCCACTGAGAGAGACATTTTCAGTAACCATAGGACTGCAGACAGAAAGCTGAATGTACATGAAAACTAATGGATGCATATATTTGTCATGTTATACTTCTATTCTGTTCTAGCTTAAAAGAGACAGGTATATTTTTTCTCCACTTTTGGGAAAACTGAGAAATAATGATCAGTGAACATGAGGTTAGTCAACTGAGTAATAATGAGGTTTAGCAAAAATGCTCTTCAGAGGACCTGTTGCAACAGCATTCAGAGCTACTGACCACATGATGAGGCTGTAACCTTTTGAAGAAAGACTTTTAAAGGAATGTTGCTTCACTTTTCGACTAATAGAGTAGTGATATCAGAAGAATACTTGCAAGTACTTAAGAAGTCAAAATCATTAAATGTTTCTTCAGTGTCCAACTAAAGAACAGAAGAAACCATTGTAAATGATTGTTGCTATTTCATACAAAAGTGCACAAGACTGCACATACACAAAGTAGTACCCAAATTACAGAGGTGAGCAGTGGTGAAATCTGCCAAGTACTGCTGCCACTCTACAACATTATGATTCAGGCTCACACAGCACTTTAAGGCGAGGAGTTGCAGATCTAGCAGCCACCTGACCATCATTTCCCTTTGTTAGCATGTTACCTCCTATATGAAACAGAGACAATGACAAATAACTTTGTTGAAGTTTGACCTATCACTTGCAAAAAGTAAAATCCTAATTTTCTTTCACAGAGGAAATCCATAAATATCCCAGTATGAAAATATAACTTAAATATAAAAGTTCAATCAGGTAACAGGAATTTGGAAGAAAAAAAACTTTGTTCACCCTAATAGTCCCATAGGTACCTTTAAGTAGTAAACTGAGATAAGAATATTAAGTTACAATTTGTAACCACAAAACTATTTTGCTCTAGTAATATGCTGCAAAAGTCAATCTTTAGTAACAAAACATTCTGATTCATATTCTGTTAATCCTGATGTCTCTTTCAGAATATAATTCAGGAAACATTGCTGCAATGATGATATTCTATGGCCTGTCGCCTGAATGATCACATCCAAATCTCCTTGGTGACAATTTTTGCACAAAGTAAGAGGATACTCTTGCATATTTGATCAGTGTTTTGATAGTGCAATTGAACAGGTAGCTTTTCCAACTGTCTGTGTTCTACTTATCTGTGGCCCATTTATTTGAGTCACGATTTCCAGAAAATAGGCATAATGCTCCCAGGTAAAAAATCACTGACCATGGACAGTTTTTTCATAAACCTGCAAATGTACAGGCCACAGAATCTGTGTCATACAGGCAGACCAAATCGATGCTTCTTTTTTTTAACAGACTTTAAATTAGTTAATCTACGAAGATCTTCTTCAACATCTGATTCCTCCATTTCATCATCTGCTGAAATCAGGATCTACAGAGAAAATGATATATGATTAGATGAAACTAATTTCTCTTTCTTTCCCTCTATAAAAAGTACCTTCCAGCTCACGAACCTTAAAACAGTTCATACTTGATCAAAAATAATAGGATCACTTCAAATTAAAATTACTTTCTTATCTTTTACCAGTACCTCTTGAAGGAGCATATACTATGATCTGAATGAATGTCTTTGTATTAGGGTGAGAAAGACTTCACACCAACTACGATCTTTCACTGCCTAGGAGTCACATGGATTATTTGGGGACACTGTTTCTGGTTTCTAATATTCTCTGAGATGCAACATTTAAGTTCTGCAACCTCTCACTTCTATTATATGCAGCCTTATCCCTAACCAATACAGGCATATCCCAGTTAACAAAGTATATGTGTCCCTGGTCATTTCTTCTTTGATAGAAAATTTGGTACCAGAGAAAAAATAACATGGAAAAAATAGGGATAGGTTCCTATACCAGGCAGTTCAGTATGTTTCCGCAAACTTTTTATTCAAAATTAACAATATGCATGTGTGAAATGAAATTACCAGGTCAGATAAGCTATGGGATAAGTAAATAAAAATGTTCTGAACATTCCACAGACCATTTGAAGGCTTCTTCCAAAATGCCTCCACTACGAATGACTTTCTCTTTCATTTTCTTAGGCTTCACTTTTCTTAAAATTTCCATCTTGGTGGTCAAACTTACAGACCCATGCTTCTTTGCTAGGGGTAACTGGTAAGGCAGATGTATCTGCTCTCTTCCTTTGACCCTGTTTGCTGAGCAGGCACGCACAGTAAGGGATTCTGGAAGCAGCTGTTCTCTATCTTGTCTGCTGCAGACAGGCATTCAGTTATATTAAAATTAGCTGGAGTAGAATCTTACTCTTCCCCTAGATCAGCGGTTCTCAACCTGTGGGTCACGACCCCTTTGGGGGTCAAATAACCATTTCACAGGGGTTGCCCCGCCCTCTTTTGAAAAAAGGTGGCCTCACAGCCAATGGGAGCGCTGTTTCTGAGACCCAGCACTGGGAGGAGGGAAGAGGAGGCGTGCTGGGCGCATGTGGGGATGCTTCCCCATCTTTCCCTGCTGGGTGGGGAGGCGTTGTAGGAGCCGGAGGTGGGGAGAGCGAGAAGAGAGAGCGTGGAGCCAGAGCGTGAAGGCAGAGGTTGGGAGAGGAGACTCTGCGCTGGGAGGACGGGAGAGGAGGTGTGCTGGGCGCGTGTGGGGACAGTTCCCCGTCTTTCCCTGCCGGGCGGGGAGGCAGAGGTGGGGAGACTGAGAGGGGCTCGCGGGTGTAGCGTGGTCAAGGGGCTACAGTGGGTATTGCACCCCACTCCCGAGCCCTCAGAGGGACGAAAGGAGGAAGGAAGGGGCGCCTGTGGGACGTGGGAGTGAGAGCATCTGAGCAGTCGCACTCCCTTTAAGGGAGGGAGGGAGGGAATGTCCTGTAGTGAAGGTGGGGGTCGCCGCTGTTGGGGCGTGAATGAACAAACCTATGGAAGAAACAGGGAAAAGACCCGCTCAGGTTTCTTAGTGCGGGGCGCCTTTCCTCATAGCTGGGGTAGGGAGGAAAAGGAATAGCAAATGGACGTGCACATTTGCTTTAGTCTGCTGCCTGGGAGCTGTAGGCTGCACTGGGGGAGGAAGGGGCGAGTTGGTCACGCGACGAGGAAACCAGCTGCAGGACGAAGGAGCAGCGAAGAGAGCGCCTCATGCAAGAACCTGCTAGCACGAACAGCACCCCCCCACCTCCATGATAAGGTAACGTGCGAAAAGGTCCAGGAGTGGTGGTGCGTGAGCCACGCCCTTGCGTCCTCCTGCCCCCTGTTCAGAAGGGACTGAAATCGCTCCCCTTCTCCACTACCGGGAGAACCTCCCGTCTGATGGGCCAGCTTGGGGGGGGGCGGCGGCAGCACAGGGGGAGGCCCCCTCCTCGCCATGGCCCCTGCTCCACTCGCCACGGAGGGGGCACTGCGGAAGGGCCGGGGGGCCGCAAGGCGGTGCTTTTTCCGGGGGGCGAGCTGCGCCCGGCGCAAAAGACAAAGGAGCTGGGATTCCTCCTCCCCCTGGCCAGGGTCGACACTCTGGAAACTTTTCTCACACTGCCCCCCCAGCGGAAATGAGAGCGAAGCAGAAGCAGAGACGGGGGGGTTCTCGGAGCTTTTTCCCGGGGGAGATGCGAGGTTCCTCTTTCCCTCCCTGCCCGCTCCTGCCCTGTTCCCAGCTGGCGAGGCGGCCTTTGCCGGGGGGGAGACGTTGTAAATAATAAATAATTTTATGGTTGGGGGTCACCACAGCATGAGGAACTGTATTAAAGGGTCACGGCATTAGGAAGGTTGAGAACCACTGCCCTAGATCAAGCTTTGATCATTGTGCTATTTACTGCAGATAACCCAGCACCAAAGGCCTGTGTTTCTCCAGCCTTCTTTGGCCATCCTCCTAATGCTGGTACTACAAAAAACAAAACCAAAAACCAAAAAGACAAAACAAAACCAACTCCACCAAAATACTCCACCTTCTAGTTAGGCAGAAGACATAGAGAGAAGATAGTGGAAGGACTGGGGCATAAAAATATATTGTAAAAAGGAGCTTCACTATCAGAGGCTTTATTAACTGAAGAATGCCTCTACTTAATTATGGATAAATGCTGACACTCTTATTTGCATTTCTACCTTTCAGTATTAAATCACATTTGACAAAACATAAATTTAAAAGGCTGGGTTTAATTTTACTGCAACAGAAAAAGATGCAGAAGACCCCTAAATGGGTAGGGCAAATGTCATCTGTGGACTACATTAATTTAGGACCCCACAGCCCTCCCCACTGGAGGGATTTTTTTTTTAACTAGAAAAGCCCCTATACCCTGTTTGTTGATCTCTCTAAGCGGTTTCAGGCTTGGTACAGGTCTTCATTTAATTAGGAAATTAACTGTTTCCAGTGAGCTTCCTGGTCAAATAATGGCTTCTCCTGGGGCCAAAACATCCCAGTAGAAAACAAAAAGATGACAAATTTTCCCTCTACCCTCTAGGGAATATGGTATTTTGGGGGCCACAGCAGACTGCGAAGTAAAGATCACAGGGGTACAACCCTCTGAGGAACTGAAGTCAGTGTGGTGCCCCAATCATGGCAGCTGTCCATCCCTGCCCCAAAAGTTTGGGGTTTCATTTACAGAAAATCAAGCTCACCCCAAATGACAACTAGCAGACAAACCTTTACTGTGACTTCATAACCTGGATAGCTCAGCACTGGTAATTTGGTTTACTTAGGGCAGGGGATCTGACTGAATTGTAGTGCTCAACAGAAAAGACTTATAAAACATTAATACTCCAGAGGAAAAATGAAAATGAGAAAAATAAATGCACAGCAGTAAGCAACGGAATAAACCAAATAAACAGTAGACATAGAACTTACCTCTGATTCAGATTCTTCATGTGAAGCTGCTCTCCTGTATCGAACTTTGCTTCCATTCCTTGAATCTTGCCCTGGCTCTTTCTCTTCAAGTTTAGCTTTTGTCTTCCCTTTCTTCATAAGAAAGTTATCAACTACCCAGAACATTAATGCCTATAACAAAGGAGAAGCCAATGCTAAGTGCTACAGGTCACTCATACTGTCAGACAGATTCAACAGACTTATAATTTAGGCCAGGATCCTACATAATATTGGTGGACATAATGTACATAAATATGGATCAGTGAAGTTTTGCTGGGCCCTACAGTTGCATATCTGACTGTGGGCTTCATGGTCTTGAACTCAACCATAGCACAACAGCTGACTAGTTCCACACACATGAAGTCCAAAGTAAGAAAAATCAGTGGGCATGGGCTTGCAAAATGACTGGCTGCACTAGGGACTGTAGACATGCAACCACTGAGAAAGTGTAGCTAATTTTCTGACAGCATAGTGCCCCCACAGGACTCTGGTTATCAGAAAGCTCATATAAATGTATGAAGTTATACAAACCACTGAGAAAGCTGAATATTTTAAGCTGAGGTTAATTTCAGTCAGTTATTTCTCAAGTTCAGATAAGGAAATGTGCAGCACAGGCATCCCCAATGTGATCACTGACCATGCTGGCTGGGAATGATGGGGGTTGTAGGGCTAACACATCTGAAGAATGCTAGGCTGGCGTAGAGCATTTGCCAGGGACCGTACCACAACAAATATGTATTCATTTGTGTCTGACATAATTCTGAATTTTTGATGTCTGCACTAAGAGTTCACAGAAAGATGTGTCTCAGGCCCATCCATTTTATATACGCAGGCTAGTTAAACAATAGTCAAGTATTAAGAACCTGAAGGCACCAGATCCCACCTGATCCTCGAAACTAGGCAGATCAAGTCTGGTTAGTACTTGGGTGGGGAACTGCCAAGAAGCACCAGGTGCTGTTGGCTACAGTTCAGAACAAGGCAATGGCAAATGAGTGTTCCTTGCCTCAGAAAACTGTAAGAACTTCATGGAGTTGCCATAAATTGACAGGGAACTTGAAGATGAAGAGATACATTTTACACATTCTCAATTAAAATTACAGTGGGTGATGCTATATGCCAAATTTCAATGTAATAGTTATGAAGTAATGACATTAAACTCTAATTTTTGCAATTATTTATAGCTACTAGTATTGTGCAAACAATAATTTGAGAGCCTAAGGTTTAGTCAGGAACAAGTTGTTTAAAATGGAAAGCAGATATAGAGGATTAATTTTAAAATGTGGCCTTAAAACAAAGAGAAAAAGTGCACATCCCTAACTGAATTTGTAGAGATATTAAAGCCTGCAGAACGGTTCAGCAAGAACTCTCACATTTCTCTGTATGGGCACAGAGCACTGCAGAACCCTATAGAAAAAGTTCAAACACCAATAGCTTAATTCAGGAGTGACGAATGTGTGGCTATCCAAAATGTTGCCAGACTGCAATTCCTATCAGCCCTACCTAATACAGCCAATGGTGAGAGGCTGTGGGAGTTGCAGTCCAAGAACATTTGGAGCACCCACAATCTCTCCATTTCTGACTTAACTTGTCCTTTTTTGGATAAACAGAGTAGGAATTTTTTTTTTCCAGAAGAATACAACCCAAACTATCATTTGGTGGATTCTCTGTTGCTTTTTTATTTTCTTGCAGATGTTATTGTTTTACTCATTCATTTTCTTAAAAAGCATTTGTTCAAATATCATGGTATCCACAGTAACATTCTAGAAGAAAGAACTATATTAAGTCTGGTAAGAAATTGGTATGTGATGATTTTCCACTTAAGGAAACAAAGTAAGTAGTTGGTTAGCAAAGATGGTATGTTATAGTGGTACCTTTTGACTGTCGTTAGAATCACTGTCATGGAAAAGAACCACTCTTTCTTTAAATATGTTTTAGAAAAATGGAAAAACCAATTTCTCCATCATGCACAGATTACTACTTTCACAAATCTATAAACAAGAGCTAATTAATTATTTAAAAACATTACTAATCTATTACATGCTATTAGTATAACGGTGTCTGCAGGTGCCGTCACCGCCACCACGTATTTGTGCTATAAGAATTGGATCCTGGACCTGCCTTCTGCCTAGGGCAGTTGCCACCATACAATTTTTAGGGATCCTATTTCTCTCACTGCAACACAGACCATTTCCACACGGGGGTAAAACCCCGCGCTGTGATGACCAGACACGGAGGTTGTCTACACCACAGGGTGCGCAAGAGCGGTGAAAAAAGGGGAGGTTCTAGACCTCAAACCGCTCTCAAGCGGCCGTGGGGGTGGCGCTCCGTGTTTTATAAAGACCACTTTTCAAGTGGTCTTTTTAAAACTTGTGCGCGCTACTCTGTCGCAGTGCCCCATTTAGAACTGCAGGGACGCGCTAGTGCGTCCCTGCAGAGCTGCCCAGGGGCGGGCTTCCAGCTGGCATGCTGCCCCGATTGGCGGAGTGATGCCGGAAGCCGCCGGCCGCCATTTTGGGCGCCGCCGGCCACCGCCGACATTTAGAGCAGCGAATTCGCGCTGCTCCCCGCGGGGATGGAGCACCCTGCTTCAAGGTAAGCTCTGTCCCTGCGTGTGCCACCCCGTTTCCCCCGTGTGGAAAGGGCCACAGTTCACTCAAACCAGCATCTGCCAACTCCATGTATGACGAAGAATGAGGAGGCAAGGGTCCTCTTCCACCAGCGAAATGTCACATGTCTACATCTAGATCCAACCACAAGTATTAGTATTTTAAAGCACAAGGAATATCAAGAAAAGATACTCATTTATACTAACATTTACAAAAAAAGGGACTATCAGCATGACAATTGCCAATTCTAGCTGAGGATTTTCTATTGGGTTCAATAAAGCTACCTAGAAAGAGAAGAAAAATATATTAATATCATGGTGTTATATACATAACTGACATCCCCCAGGTTCTCATTTGCACATTGCACGTGACACCGGAAATAATTCTATGGACAAAAGAAAATTACACAAAATAATGACCCCAGGGCTGTTTTAAATGGGAATGCAAGGCTAAGAAACACATAAAGATATATACCCTACTCAGGTAATAATTTTAAAAATTAACACTAAACACTATGGTTTAACTCAAAATGATTTCACAGTCCTGTATCACCAGTAACAAGTAGATGCTAATATAGTGTGGGTGATCTTCAATGCTGTAAACGGAACAGGTCCAATTATCAGATATTTTGACCGCTAGAACTTCATCAGAGGAAACAAACTAGCAGCATATCTTGCTGTCAGCTGGATGGAAGCTGAGTTCAATAAATGGAAAAGGGAGATGACATATAGCAACAGAGCTCGCATTCATATGATTAACTGTGGTTCCGATATTTGTTATGACCTACTGATCAAAGTTTTCATGGTTAGTTGCTAGGTACAACCCCAGGACCTGTGATCAGATCATACACACTATATTATGAAATCTGTCACCCACCCTTATGTCGGCAAACCTTTCAGTATGGAGTGCTTCTTCCCACCTGCATCCTCTGCCTCTCATTTAAATGAGCACAACCATTATCAATCTGTCAATTAGGGATGAACAGACACTGCTGAGATGTGCCTAAACATATGGAATCATGTCAGGGGTTGACTGTTAAAGGCATTTTAAAAGCTAAAAGGATTTTTTTTGCCAACTTCATGCACCTTCTATCACAACAGC
The DNA here is from genome assembly GCA_948472985.1 of Iguana delicatissima. Taxonomy (NCBI): domain Eukaryota; kingdom Metazoa; phylum Chordata; class Lepidosauria; order Squamata; family Iguanidae; genus Iguana; species Iguana delicatissima. Next base: position 380,372 of record CAOKZL010000963.1, read on the forward strand.
ACAATAACAGTACTGAAGACATGACTATTCCTGACAGTTTAGAGGGACTACAGAGAAATGTCCTTGCACTGACATTTTATATATGTTTGGAACAGTGTGGCAGCTGTTTGAAACTCAGTTAAGAAAATGAGCAAAACTGGAGGAAATTTTAGAATTTTCTTCCCTTGCCTTATCTCCTGCAGCAAACTACACATTCTCAAAACTATCTCCAGAGGGCTTCTCAGACCTCTGGAATTGGTTTCAGGGAAGCACTGTACAGAAAGGAATGTCCTCTTTCCTGGTTCCACTATAAGCTACTGTTCTATCAGTTGAAATCAAGCTGCTAAACAATGAACAACAATTAGCAATAAATAAAACTGACCTCAGACCTTAACAATTACCTGTAAATGTCAACTTCTGAAGTCTAGCACATAAGATCAACCACACCCTGCTAAGAAACCACTATGTTATTGTTGAAGGTAACAATTAAGGAGTAGCAATGAATATTTTTGTTTGCTAGCACACTGAGCTATTCTTGTTAAACTGAAGCACTGGAAATTATCTGGCATATCAATTTTAAAAAACAGACTCAAACCTCTTTCCACTGAGGTATTAGAAGAACTATAATAATGACCGTTTTCTCAAACATCATGATTACAATGTACAGTGCACACTGGCCAACCCAAGCACTGCACTGCAGTGGGTCACCTACAAAATAATAAAAAAAGAAATGGTTAGCACAGATATCTGATAAGCATATCAGATATTTCTACTTACTACACAAGCAATTCACAAAATACAACTTTGCATAGCAAATTTAAATGCTGATTAACTTAAGGTAAATGTGGGGATACTTTAGACTAGGGAAACTACGGTAAGAGTTATTTATTTTAAGAAAAAGCAAGTACAAGAGAGAATGATACAGTTTATAAAATTATACATGGTGTGGTGGTAATAGATGTTTTTCTTCCTCCTACAGAATACTAGAACCCAGGATTGTCCACTGAAGCTGAACAATGGGCAATTCAGGACAAAAAGACAACATATACATTGTATTTGCTTCTGCAAAATATGTGATGGTCACCAACACAGATGGCTTTATGAGAGGTTAGACAATTCATGGAGGACATGATTATCAATGTATACTAGTCGCAACAGCAACATGATATTTCCAGAATCAAGAGGCACTGCATCTCAAAATAACTGCAGAACATACTCTGGTTTCTAGTCAGATTATAAAAACTACTAGTGAAAATGAGCAGGAGAGTGCTAATGCTACCTTAATATACTCCTTGTGAACTTCACATAAATCTTGTTAGTCACTGAGAAACATGATTATGGACCACAATGTTTGTTTCATTTGAAACAGAACACCTCTCATTTTCTTAAGTAACAGCCCAGGATAGGACTTCCTTCATTCCAGAGACTGAACTATGAAGTCAGCTGCACACCTGACTCATGGCAATTTAAGAAAACAACCCAAAGCTTGTAAACACAGATCAATTCACTATATGGTTTTTAATATGCAATGTCAGCACGTCTAGGATACAGTTATTCTTTATGATACTTCACTCTCTACTTTCAAGTTAGTTTTATGGTATCTTCAAATACAGACTAACAGCTGAGCCTGAGAACTGTGCAATGGAAACTCAAATACCTTTAAACAGCTGTAATGTGAAATGGACCCTGGCCATTTCCTTTTCTGGCAAAGCTTTGAAAGACATATACCAGATATTTTACTTGCTGGTCTTGATGTTTATGATACTTTTATATCAGTCCTATAGACACTTGAGTACTCAACATGAAGTCTTGAAATTCCTTACAAAAGTGAATAAAGAACTTGTGCTTAATTCTATCTAGAGATTCAGGATACACAGTTAATTACAAACCAGTAAAAAAATCAACAATAAAAGTCTGTGCCTGTCTATTTCAATCTAGATTTTAAATTTGTATATTGGGACCATTTCTCTTTTGTTCAGCATCAAATTTGAAGCACGTATATAGCTCTAATTATTTTGCAGGTATACCCCAATTTAATTTATTTTGTGCATTTGAAAAGTTATGAATTTTTCTTTCTAGGAAAATGTCAAGTTTTTAATTTAGAGAATGCCTGTATAAGTGGCTTTCTCATTTTCCAGCTAAAGACACCATACCACCTCTGCAACACAGTTCCTACATCAAAATCCACCAGGCATTCTCTTCAAGAGTAACATCTTGTTTGCACCTGATGTACATTTTAATGTTGAAGTATTTCATGTCCCTTAGTCTATTTTCAGCATTGTATTTATGTTTCTACTTGTACTGTTTTCTGCCTCTGTTGTAAGGTGCTCTGGGTACAGCGCTAGCTAGCAGGACAGAAAAATTACAGTGGGATCTTTAATAGAATGTTGCAGTATATTCTCACCACTTAAAAGGAATATGGGCATTCAGGGTTCCAGCCACACCCTCCTCAAAAATACTAGAAGCTGGAAGCTAATTTATTATTATTTATTATCAATTTTGTCCTCTTAGGTGCTTTTTGGGAAGATCTTTTCTTATGCTTGTAAACCTCACAGTTTTCCCAGTCCTGCTGATACTTCTCCATTTATTTTCTCAGTTGCTTTGTTTTTGCAAGAGTCCTCAGCTCAGCACTTGAAGGAACTCAGTGAGAGTTATTTTCAATCACATGCACAGTGTTGTGAAGTCAACTTCCTAGGTACCTCTGAAACACAGCAAAACACAAATTTCTACAGAATCTTCATACAAACTAAGACATTTCACCCTCACCTACTACATGGATGTCAGTTTCCCATAAAGAACTGTATGATATATGAAGCAAGAAGGAGAGAAAAAAATGCATCTCTCTTCCTTCCATGTCTTTCTTTACTCTCTTCTTTCTTCTTTTTCTTCATTTGACTGAAGACACATTTTGGCAACTTACAAGTTACAGGAATTTTTGTTCTAATTAAAGAAAGAAGAAACAAGCTTCTACTCTTTACTTTGGCAGAGATCAAAATTGCAGATGGAGTGCTGAAGTTATTATATTCCCATATCCCTTGTCTTCTGTTTATTTGCACTGCTAGTCTGCTGGCAAGGTTCTGTCTTCTGTTCTGTTTTATACTGTATAGCACCTTGGGGTATACTAAGTTTAAACAAATTAAATTATTACTTAGTTATGAGAAAGCTAAAATCAAAATCTTTTAATTATTTATAAGCCTATTTGACTATTAATAATAAACATAATTGTATGCCACATTAGAAGGATTAACATATAAGGCCAATTCTTCCTTCTACACAACCCATTCATTGATGTTAAAATTCCTGCACCACTGGGCTAATCCAAAACAGAGATTAGCTTCTTATATGGGCATCTATTCTTCAGTTACATGCTCACCTTCCTTACTGCATACAAACACAGGTACGTTGATGATGCTAAATAAATTAATACATTCTAATAATAATGTATAGACAGGCCTGTGTAGAGGAGATAAATATAAAATCAGTCATTATACGATTTATTTCAAACTCAAATAGTAATATTTTAAAATTTAAAATTTGAATGACATACACTTTATACAACCAACATACAGTTGCTGTTAGTCAAACCCACTTAATTAGGTAAGCTAGCAACAAAAAGCAATGACTTAACTGGTCATAATACTACTAAAAATAAAATACTACTAAAACTAGTCAAAAAAGTAGGAAGAGGTTATAAGATTGCACGGCCCAACCTTCAGTCCCTTGTGACCATTTACTGAAATGCAGCCTTGGATATATAAGCCTACATAATTACTAATGAAGGATCAACTGGTTTCTAGCTGTGTTTGGAAGCTGATAATATGGCAACAGCATGGTTAATACTGACAGGACAAGGAAGGGCCTGATTTGCATGGGAGGCTGGGGAGTTTGGAAGCTCTTAACTTGCTCCTGTTATTTCCCTTAATAGATCAGTAGCATTACATCCATAGCGGGCCAAAATATAAACAGCAGCAGTTTTCTGGTTCTTTCCAGATTACTCTCTTTCCATTAAAATAGTATTTAAGACAACTGTGAACACACAACACATGCTAGACTTAGATCCCTCTGCTCTTAATGTGTAACTTAATCTGCTGTATTGCCAACAGTTTCTTCTCAAATGTTGTAGTATCAGTTCTCTTAATGCAACTCCAGCATATTAAATCCATATCCAAGAAAGGCTTTCTATGCAAGAACTGAGCTGGTATCCAACATAAATAGCATCAAACAATGAATCACCAGGGATCCAATACTATGCCCAGGAAAGAAGATGATCTCATAGCTGACAATATGAAAATGCTTGTTTCATTAGTAAAATCAGTGAGAAGAGAATGCTCATCTTCCTTTATATAGGCACTTAATGAAAATATTCTCTATTGGGCAGCAGCATAATTCAGGCGACTTCCAAAAATATACTCAACATGCAACACAAAGTTATTTTTCTTGTAGCAGTCAATGCAACTGAAATCTGATGGATTCCTGAATGCTCTTGGGGATCTTCTGATGGAGACAACTGATAATTTTGCCATGGCCTGGTTTTACAATAGAATGGTGAGGTGTGAAAGGCTCTTGGTATAAACACTCCTGAGACTCTTCTTTGGTTTCACCAATGATGGCAATTTCTCTTCTACACTGCTAAGGCCAATGAGAAAAAAACAATAATATTCCTTCAGTTCAGCTCACAGCATATTGAAAAGGATGCATTAACTAACATATATTACCTTGTATGGTAGTTAGAGCTTGTATGGTAGTTCTAGAGCTAGAAAAGCTGTTATTTTCTGGACCATAGTTCCTAGGGTTTTTCAGCTAGACGGCTGATGGTCACATTGGTAGGGAGATTCTGTAAGCTGTAGTCTTAAAAAGTAACATTTCCAAGTTCTAGAGGAAGCTGCCTTTGAAAAAGGAGCTACTCAGCTACTTCAAGTGGTAACTCTACAGTTAGAAGAGAAACTCCAATGTGATTTTCAAAACAGCCAGCAGCAGCGCAATCCTAGGCATTTACTTAGAACCTATACTGAGCTAGGTGGGGCTTATTGTCAAGCAAATATGCATATGTCTGCAGCCTAAAAAACTGACACATGTCTCAAAATACTCAGCATCAATTTAATATAAAGACAGCTATTTTTGCATGAAGAAAAGAAATGGGAAACCTCTAACAGGGCAGCAGCTTTTACAAAAAAATTTATTGTATTGTTTTTTAAATGTTCAATTCCAAGACTGTCCTGTTGCTCAATATGCCGTTACATCTAGACTAGGCTACTAGCATGTATTCTGTATGGCATTGCCTTTAAAGGTGATTTGGAAACTTCATGTAGTTCAGAAGACAGATTTTCTGGAATTCTGTGTGTGTATGTGTTAAAGTGTCATTTCTGCCCTTTAAGAGCCTAAAAGTTTTGGAACTAGATTACCCAAAGAGCATACTATACTGTACGAGCCTGCCTGAGTTTCATGATCCATCACAGAGTCCATAAGGATGGGCTGCCTATAAGCTTAGACTGACACACACACAAGACGAAGGGCTGTATCCCATGCTGGACTTCTGCTCACGTAAGAGGTGAAATCAGCACAACAGGAAAACAATCCATCTTCCCAAATGCAGCCCCCCCATCATCCCAAAAAACTGACCCAGGCTTGCAACACCCTTCAGCTATTTTCAGGACAACTAAAAGGGCTCTAAAAAAGAGGAGATGAAAATCCTAATGCTGCCACCACTGGACTTAGGTCCAAGCCTTTTCAACAAGTAGCTCCCTCTCCTGAAAGTAAATGTGGCTTCGTCCCTATTTTCTTCTTCTTTTAGGGGTATTAATAGATATATAGATAGGTATTAATAGATATACAGCTTTTATTCTTTATTTTTGGGGGAATAGGTGATAAGCTAAACCAATGGGTCTGATTATGAAAAGTAAAAATATTGCATATCATTTATAAAGTACTTAATGATGTTAGGGTGAGTGATACAGCTTGTATTTGATTAAAAGATAAATATCCCCTTTTAATTCACCTTTTGTAACATTCTACAATATTTATTAAGAGCAGCTCTAGTGATTGTGTTGTACCTTAGCTATGAAGCAGATAATATAACACGTGAATATAATTTTTTTTTTAAATTAAGTGTGGTGGTAGGTTAAGATACACATTGATTTTTTAATCGGTTTTACTTGATGGGTTTTTTGCTATTTTTCGCTTTCTGTCTTTTTTCATTGTTATTTATATGTGAGTATGCCTCACTAAAAATAGAATTGATTGGCATTATGTTTGGTATGTAAAAGCATTTTTGAACAATAACATTTAAAAAAAATAAAAAATGATGTTATGAGTCTTCTGCTCTAGAGTGTTTCTTATAATGCTCTTTAAAATTTTTACATTTATTAGTTTTAATATTTTAGGCATCAACATCAAATACAAAGCTTGGCTACAACATATATTCTTTTACTCCCTAAAACTAAATAAAATCTAACTACTAGCCAACTAGAGTAGACCCACTGAATCAACGGCAGTTACATAAATGTTGACTTACTAAGATTCTACTGACTGAGTGGAACTTCTCCGGCCGGGGCTATCAATTGGATTTAGGCCTTTGACATGCTACCATTTTTCCTTTTCAAATCTGCAATTTAATTGATCAATTTCACTAGAACAGTGAATGTCCCTTCCAGTTGTATATTGACAAACTTCATCCATAGGACATAGTCCTTATATTGTGTAGAATAGTGCAGAATTAATGTTGTTGGACTGCAACTCTCATAAGCCCTTCATAGCAAAACCAATGGTGAAGGGAAGATGGAAGTTGCAGGCCGACAACATATGGAGGCCACAGATACTCTGCATCCTGTAACACAAAACTGTGCTCTGCAATAGTTGGGACGATTATAGATTTAACAGGCTGTCTTCATATTTTCAGAGAAAGAATGTTTATGGTCAATCAGCTCATACAGGTAATATGGGTTTTAAATCTACAGGTCACCATACAAAGGTTTTGTCTTAATATTCCTTCCCCTCTTGTGCTCTCTTCTGTCTCTTGAAGTTGCATAGACAAGATGGTCTATGAGACAAAAAAACCCCGAGAAAGTAATGACTAGTGAACGAAACAAAAGATTAACACAGAGCTTTCCAAACTGTGTGTTGTAACACATTAGTGTGTCGGTTGAAGTGTGTAGGTGTGTCACCACTGCCACCCTGGGCTGAGAAAGACACCAGCATGGTCAGCGGGCCAGGCTTGGTTGGAGGGGCTGCTTCTCCTTCCACCACTGCCCCGGACTGAGAAAAAGCCTGGTGAGGGCAGTGGCAGACCTCTGGGTACTGCACATGTGTAAAAGGGTTCAAACAGTAAAAATGAATGTGCAAACGTGCGTCTGCTCAACAAAAAGCTGCCTATCTGTAGGTGTGTGTGCTGCACGGGATTGTTTTCTCGTTTTATCATGTGGGAGTAGAGTGCTGGTGCTGTTATTTTCATGCTTAGTTACTTAAATTGCAGATGAGTTACCCCTAAAATGGATACGTTTCTAATTAGGAATTTCATTTCTTGTAATGTTGCTCTTAAAACTTTATGTACATGTCTGTATCTCTTATAAGGGGTTAGTTTAACCTTCAGTTTGCTAGTAAACTGCATTACTGTGTCGCAAAGTGATGCATATCTAAAAAGTGTGTAACTAATATGAAAAGTTTGGAAAGCTCTGGATTAATGTATGGAACTCCAGCCTACTTACTGCTTGCAACTGACTGGAAACCTCTCTTTCTAAAAGAAAATTCTCATTATAACATAAAGGTTATTCCTCAAAATGAAATATGTACTATAAAATACAGTTTGTCAGACCTAGCTTTTATGGAGACTCTCCAGTTTGCTTCAAAGCAAGGTTTTCAACTAAGCTCTTACTTTGCCTACAGCTAATTAGCTGAAGCCACAAACTATTTGTACTCTATAGGCATTTGAGAAAAGTCTCCTTCATCTTAAGGAAACACATATTTGCTGCTACACACTTTAACATTTCAAACATTAATTTCTGTGCCTAGCCTACAGAGAATCCACATACCTAGTGGGGCTTTGGGATTTCCAAGCCTGGAAAAAAAAACTTGCAAAAGTTCAACAGAAAACGCTGATTAGACTGCTATGAACAAGAGTGGATAGACACTTCTTGAAAGAGTTTATACAAATTTGTATGCAGACTTTTTCCTTTTCTATCTCCATAAGGCTTACAGATTGATAATCAATATGAGTTTCCATTAATATTCTCTTTTCTTTCAAACATGCCTCTGCTCTTCTTCTGTCTTGATACAATATGTGATGTTTAGACATAAGGAAAAATGTAATTTAAGAACACAATAAATGAAATAAAAATATTAAGCACAACTGAGTAGAAAGTTAAAATGCACATCAATAAAAAATATAGCTCCTCCGTCTTAAAAGACTCCCTTTTGGAAGCCAGTCAATTGCCAAAACCCATCCTGAATAAAAGATAGTCTTTGTCTGATGGCAGAAGTGTAACAGCAAAGGAACTAACCTAGCTTTCCTTGGAATTCCAAACCCTGCAGGCAGCCACTGAAAAAAGCAGCTATGGCTCAAATGTTTCAAAACTTTTTAAAAAAATTCTTTACCCATTAAGATCTGGATATTTGATGCATAAAGAATACTGTACAGGTTTTCTGGAAACTGAGCAACATGAGGCCACATTTTGGCCATCTGGAGTCATCAGTTATCTGCATCTTTGGAAAAAACATGCCGCACAATTGCAAGTGTTACAACTGTAGCAGCCTAATATATGTTAAGAATTAAAATCCTTACCATATTCACCAAAGCGAAGAGACTCCCATTGTTGCCATTCAACAATGCTGCTTACTGCCCGAACACCAGCATAAATTAGCAGCATTCCTAAGGTGGCATCCAACAGAAAGTTGATAAGGTACCTACCATGATGGGAAAAACACACAAAGGGTATCTGAGGATGGACATATTTTAATCTTATGTACTGGTAAAAATCAAAATAATCACCCATAATCCCTACCCAGCATTCAAACCTTGAAACTGCTCTATATTTTTATGCTTAAAGCTCAGAAGCTTACATAATTAACAGTAATTTTCATATCTGATATCCTTGCCTGCTCTATACAAATGCAGAAACTCAGAATATAGAGAAGTTTGGTAATGGAGTCAGAGGACTTGGGATATTTTTATTGTACTTGTTTTTGCTTGTTATATGAATAGATTTAGCAGAATCCTATGAGATAATTTAAACTTCTAATTGTTATTCCCAATTATACAACACAGAAAGATACTTTGCACACTTCTTCCACATATGGCTAAATCAGCCTTGAAACAGACATGCTTATCCACCCCATCTCTTTTATTGTGAAGGTTTTTTTGCCATTTGTCAGAGAATCTGTATCTGTCTGGAGTTATCTGCAGTTTTGGTTACCTGTGCTTTGAACTCAGTGAACAACAGTATTGCCCAGATAGGAAAATTAACATCAACCCTCCCCTTAAGTATTCTTAATGCCTGGAATTTCAAGAAGCATATATTAATCATGAAGTTTTAACATTTTTCTACCCTGCTTAGTCTGCAAAGCACTAGTATAAATTTCTACATTTCTTGGGAGAATATCACACAGATGTAACTTAATCTAGGTATGCTGATAGTATATACTCTTTGTAGAAGTTTACTATATCATAGACATTTCCAGTCTAGGCCTGTATCTCTTTATCATAGACTTCACATAGTCTAGGCATCTTGCTTGGATGGATATATGGTCCTGGGCAAGTATACACATTACCTTTTATAAGGAACACTCCTCAAATTTATAAGGTACATGGTACTGGCAGGGAGCACTATTTAGGGAATAACATCTTACAAAATAGTGGTTATAAGTGAGCTCAATATATCTGACACTACAACTGTAAAACTTAAACTTCTCTAAACATGCTTCCTAATGTATTTCATATATTTAATCCAACACAGCTTTAGTTACAGAAAGATAGTATCGGTTTGGACTGTCATTCTTAATCAAAATATAGTGTTCTCACCCATTCTGGGTCTCTCTTTAGCCATTCAGCCTTGTGTCTTCTGGCATGGTCTACTGAGGGGCCAGACCCGTTTTATTGTTTTTTTCTGTCTTTCATAGAGCTCACCAGGCTTTGTTTATATAATATCAACTGAGCATTGCAGTGCGCCTGTAGAGATAAACTATCAGAGGCCCCTGACTCACAAATTCTGGCCCTCTGCCTTCAAGTATGACTAAGAGCTCTGCTAGTTTCCCCTCCTCTTTTGCTAGGTTCTTCCACTGGGCTTCTATCAAGGCCAATGCTCTCTGGATCAGGTTACATCACTTATTATAGTACTCAGCTGGACAGTTTTAATTGTCATCTTTTGTTTATCTTTTAGCTGGCTAGCTAATACTTAAGCCCACATGCATCACTTTTTCACTGTCCTTTTACACAGCAGCTTACCTCATTAAATCTAGAAACTGCATTGTTTCTTAATCAGTGTACAGTTTTATATTTACCCTGTTCTATTCCTCACATCAGATCTTGAAACTGGCAAAATATGCACACAAAATATAGCATCCAGCATGTAACACCTTCCAGACACAAATGAACAGCAATATCAGTGTACAAGAATATATCCTTGAAGTGCATGTGCTTTCTTGACATTACCCAAACTACTTCACTAATCGCTTCACTAAGCAATTCAATGGCTCTAAACCACTGTATTCAATGCCTCTACTATTTATCTTCTGAGCATACAAGACAAATAAAAAACAACAAAAAATCAAAATGGGTAGCGCAAAAACTGAAATAAAAAGTAGACCACATGCTCTCTACACTTCTTCTTTGAAGTAAGAGTTATAACTTCTATGTAACCTATACACATGTGATATGTATTACTAAAGGTTGTGACTTTTACTCAATTAACTGATTAGATTAATGGATCTGAAACTTGATCAATTCAGTAATGCCTTTAATCAAACCACAATTTTTTAAAAGAATAATGCTAGTGTATCAAATACTGTGTACTGACCGGTTCAGATACACAGTTATCATTACAGAAAACTCCACCAGAGGGCAATCCTAACCTTGGTAAATATCAAGCTGTTTAATTGCTATACCACACTGATAGATTGCTCATCTCAGTTTCTCAGTTTATATAGTGGAATTGCTCCATTTTGAGGAATACAGAATGTGACAATGAAACTTAGGGTTTTAAATCTGAAATGAGTCGTGGATTTTGGGAAAAGCATTAACCTCATACTAAGAATATTAAAAAAAAAACACCTCTCCATGGTTCTAACTGTTCTGCACTTAGGGGCACCAGGCATTTTCACTCCTAAAGCATGTCCGTTCATCGTTTACAATGAAAAAAGTGTAAGTAATGCAAAGCCCTATACTGTTAAGATGTGTAGCTTATGATGAAAAAACTTAGCACATATCTTTGCATCTTTATCAGTTGAACTTGATTTGAACTTTGCATCTTTATCAAGATCCCTTTGCATAACAATCCAGAATAAGATCCAGTAATAAAATTGTTCACTCAAAAATACTTACAGTGAACAAGGGTCTTCTTTAGTAAGGTCTGATAAATAAACATTGGCAAAGTGGATGAATAACATCCCTATGGCTTGTTTGGAAGTATCCAAAAACCTATAGAAAGTTTAAAAAGAAATAAAAACATTATGGCACAGAACACCTCATTAAAATATTGTTAAGTTTAGAAAGACAAAAGATGTTTGAAAAGCTCTGAAAACTCTGTTCTGCATACCTGGCTATCTACCTTAGTATAAGATTTTCAAGTTTATTTGTTTAACGAAAGTAAAGGGAAAAACATGCCCCAAATTCATAAAGTAGGCAAGTTTAATTTTGCATTTGACATTGACAAATTTCCTCTTATTCTAGAATACAGATGCCAGGGTTGAATGAGTTGCAACATTAAATTTCCATTCCAATAAAAGCCATGGGCCCCTGGTTTAATTTGTGAGGGTTTATCAAATCCTATTTGCCAACTTACACATTTTTCATTCCTCAAATCCTTCACCAGCACCCATCATTGGTTACATCTGCGAGCTTCTTTAGGCCACGTTCCCACTTGCCGAAGACTTCCTTCCAATTCTTCCCAAATTACTGACATACAAGTCCCTACAGAATACCACCACTACCCTTTAGGTTTTTAGTTTAGTGGCTAGTTCAAGAAAATCCCTGAAGAGTCTCCTCTACTTTCCACCCTCCCTGACACCCAGATTTCTCCCCTGAAGAAAATGATGGGAGACACTGAGATTGAGGCAGGCAATATCAAATAATGTACACACACCTCTACAGAGGGCATCAACTTTACAGCCTTGAGGATGATTCAGGTAAGAAATATTTTAAGATGAACCTGAATTTTAGAAAGTGAACCAGAAGTTGCACTCAGAGCACTGGGGAGAAATAAATCTCGAGGAACAGATGGCATATCAACAGAGATGGTTCAAGCAAGAGACACAATCTACTGAAGTGCATCAAAGAATTTCAGAAGAAAATCAGCCCGTACTTTATAGATTATAGCAGACCCTTTTATTACATAGATCATAAAAAAAATATGGGTTGCTCTTAAAGAAGTGGGTATGCCACAACATTTAACTGTCCTGATGCGTAGCTTGTACTCAGGACAAGAGACCATTGTCAGGACAAAAACGGAGAAATGGAATGGTTTCTGATTGGGAAAGGGGCCAGAGAAAGCTGCATTTTATCACCTTGTTTAATTTGTATGCTGAACCTATCATATGTAAAGCAGAATCAGACTCACAGGAAAGAGGCATGAAAACTGGAAGAATGAATATCAACAATTTCAGATACGCAGATGGCATTATAGTACAAGCAGAACAGAGTAAAGACTTGGAACAATTACTGAAAAAAGTCAAGTAAGAAAGTAAAAGGGCAGGTTTACAACTTAACATTTTAAAAACTAAAATAATGACCAAAATGATCTACATAACTTTAAAGTAGATGATGAAGAAATTGAAATAGTTAAAAGATTTTTCCAGACTATGGCTCAGACATTGATCAGATGGAGACTGCAGTCAAGAAATTAGAAGACTAAGACTTGGAAGGGCAACTATGAAGGAACCAGACCAGATACTCAAGTATAAAGATACACACACACACACACACACACACGGCAGGACGAGTTCATGTCATCGTATTTTCCATTTCTATGTATGGTTGTAAAAGCTGGACAGTGAAGAAAGCTGATAGGAAGAAATGTTATTTGAAATGTGGTACAAGAGAGGAGTTCTACAGATACTGTGCACTGCTAAAAAGACAGACAAGTGGGTCCTAGAGCAAATCAAGCTTGAACTCTTCACAGAAGCCAAGATGAGTAAACTGACACTATTGTATTTTGGTCATATCATGAGAAGTTATGACTCACTAGAAAAGACAACAGTGCTTGGTAAGGTAGAAGGCAGAACCAGTACGATGTAGTGGTTTGAGCACTGGCTTACAACCTTGGGGACCAGAGTCTGTGATAGGTTTGCCATAAGTCAGAAATGACATGAAGGCACACAACAACAAAGAGAAGGAAGTAGGAAAAGAAGAAGACCACGTTACAGTTGGATAGACTCAATCAAAGAAGCCTGAGTGTGCACGACTTGAGCAAGGCTGTTGATAAAAGGTGACTTGGAGCTCTCTCATTCATAGAGTTGCCATAACAACAATAATAAAATTTGTATGGAATATACATTGGATGCCATGAGCCACACTGAGAATTCTAGAAGCCAATGCTTGGCCCACTCTTGATGAACAGAGTTTTACAGGAAGAGGTCAGCAGCTTTAGGTTTGACAGTAAGAGTGCATTACTGAAGCCAACAAAGCTTTTAATAAGCTTCATAAGCAAGACAAATCTCTGAAGAGCAAGGAATTTACTTCAGAACTTCTAGAAAACTGCAGCAAGAATTCATATAACCTATTGCAGTCTTTGCTCTAAAAAGCAGGTAATACTTTTTTTTCCATTTAAAATTTCTATCATGTATGTATAGTGCTATGCCTCGTATTTGGAATTAGCCACTCTAAGTTTGTTGGGCAACATCAGAATCAAGAGTTAATACCCATGGACATCTCTGCTTCTGTGCCCACACAATTTATAAAGCATTAACTAGGTGTATTTACCACCTTTTGTATTATATTACCCAAAGCCTACAAGACAAGAATCTACAAAAGAGGAGCACACTCTAAAAACCATACTTAACATTCTTACCAAATCCTCCAAGGTCGTCTTTCACGTTTTGGTTCTCTGAAGCGTTTCACTGAAAGAGAATTAAGGATAATCAGCAGACTGCCAAAAGTACACCAAATCAATCCAATATTCTGCTCAGCTGAATTTGTCATAATTGCCCCCAAATTTTATCTTCAGAAATACTGTGCATTATTCCAGAGCAAATTGCAATCTAATACTTATGAAAAGCATTATAGCAGTATTCTAGAATTACCTGTGCTTTCAGCACCAAGGTTTTGTGACAGTAATTATCTTTCAGCTTAAGGGTGGGCAGCACAGTGCCTTCCAGATATTTTGAACTATAGTTCCCATCAGTTCCAGCCATCATGGAATAATCAAAACTACAATCCAATACATCTAGTATCACTGGATATTTTATTATTAACAGAGGAAAACTTACTTTGCACTTGCCCTCAATTCAAGAGCTCCACTCAAGTGGTTTGCATTCCATTTAATATGAATATCTTAAATCCAGAATTCTCTGGTTCATTTAGTGTAGTGCAAATTAGCTGAACTTGCTCATTCCATTAAAAACAAATGAAGAAATGTTTAGATAATAAAAAGTGTGTGTGGGGGAGTTAAAGCAGATTAGAACAAAAGAAATGGAAGGCTCATGGGCTCAATCCTTGAAGCAGTGTGAATACTGGTGACAAATGCTCTTTATGGCTGTTGCTTGATTAGGATGAAAATCAGAAAAATGCTCTCAACTTGCTCTGCAACTGTAAAATCCTGGGGAGAAGGCAGATTCTCTTAATGCTATTTTATATTAACGTAGAAGTAAGATTTAAATGCTAGCTTACATAAGCACAGAAACATACAAGCTATAGTTAGTTAACTGCCGCACATCAAAGTAAATTATGGAGAGGATAAGAAAGTTGTAAAACAAGATCAGAAGCCCAAGTAAGAGATTCAGAGAGGGAATGCTGGCCAAAATGATTCATCTGAGTTGTACTGAGAGATGAACACTGACAAGCAGGGAAGAGCCTTTAAATAAGGATGTCAATACAGCATTCAGAAACGGTTAATGTTAAATGCTCGAAATATTCTAAAGTACTGCAGAAACAAGGGCAATGGGTGTGTAAAAATACAGAATGAGGTGCCAGAAGCGGTCAAAGTTCCTTGTAGAACAGGGTGGCTGTTGATCAGACTGTACGTTGGGCAACCTACTGAGAAACACATGAAAGATCTAGATTATTCTCTGAGCTTATCCTGATTGAGGCAGGAAACGCATGACTAGCCCTCCCATTCTCAATGAATACAATCTATTTTCTATTATACTAGTGAAAAAGGCAGTTGTTTTTAACATCCAGATTCTCCCCCTTATCTTGTACTAGGAATGGGGACTGTGCTGCCCTACAAGTGTTGGCAGACTGCCATTTCTACCATTCATTTCTTATCCTCAGTAGACATAAAACTACCTCCCTAAAAAGTCAAAAACCTGTTAACTGAAGGAAGCCGTCTAGGTTTATTTATTACTGTTTGCTGTTTGAATAGTTTTCTAACAGATCTCACTTCTAAGTAAGTTTTACTAAGTAGGTCTGCCATGACACAAATTTGTAAAATAAGGTCAGGGATTGGGATTCAAAGACATCCACACATGCCCTAAAAGGACTTATGTGATCCTGCTCTTCTGGCAGCACTCTTCTGAAGCCTTACAGAAGAGCACAAAGGGTCTTCCAACTTGGGTGCAGAGGGAGCTCACCAAAGGATATAAGAGGCTCAAAGAAAGAGGGAGGGTGAAAAAACAAATTAAGGAATACTGCAAAAGGTCCAACAGATTCTGCCTACAATGTAGTATTGCTCACACAGTAATTATATTGAAATGACTACCTCATATGTGGGTTTGCCTCTTTTTAAAGAAAAATTTGCGCTGGTTTCAGAGATAGATACCAATCAACTGGCAGATGCTCACAAAAATGTTGTTTGCATACACATTACCAGAATTCTTCAAAGCAGTAAAATGAAGTTGAGACCTGCCAACAGGCAAAGCGTAAGCTGCCAGCTGGAAACAGATTACAAAATAAAATATGAGAGCTGGAAAGGAATCTGCTGCTTTCCTGAAAAAAAAAATACTGAGGTCATTCCAATTCTCTAATGCTGCTTCATTGGCTTTGTTGGACTTATAATCCAAGAAAATTACAAAAAGCCATTTGAAGAGACATCAGTTAGATAATACATCTCGCATGAAGCTGAGATCAGAAGAAATGTGCCTAGAATAATAACAAGTTTGGGACACCAGAAAGAAAATAACTTTCATGCCACACATTTGCTACGGTACATTTTCTATAGAGCTCTAAGTGGCTTTGGAATAGGTCATCTAAAGGACCACCTTCTTTGAGGATGTACTTGACGGAGATCACAAAGCAGGCCTTCCTGGCCTGTTGTGATAACTAAACTCCCTCCTGAAAGTTCCAAGTTTAAAATATATCTACAATGGAAATATAGTAAAAATTATTTACTTTTAATTTTTAAGAATTAACAGATTCAGATTTACCCACTATCCACACTTAATTTTGAAAACGTAACTGCTTCATTTTTAAACCACTACATTTATTTTATGTCATTAAATTTTATTTAATTTCACTCATTTATTTAGAGCATTTTAATTTAACAGTTCTCTGCCTTCAGGTTCAAAATCATAAAAAAGAAAAAATACAAGGAAAAGGTAGAGGGGATTAAGTCCAGCAGATGCCAGCTGCTGTTCTCTCCCCTGCAGGACACAGCAGTGGCAACTGGAATTGAGAGAGAGCCTTTCGCCAGCTGCTGGGCCTAGACACAATGGAGCTGTGCTTGCCTGTACTACTCTCCTTCTAGAGCAGTGGTTCTCAACCTGTGGGTCCCCAGATGTTCGTGGACTTCAGCTCCCAGAAGCCCCAGCCACTATGGTCAATGCTCAGGGCTTCTGGGAGCTGAAGTCCACAAACATCTGGGGACCCACAGGTTGAGAACCACTGCTCTAGAGGCTGCAGCAGTGGCAAATGGGATGGAGGGAGGGCTGGAATGAAGGTACAATGGTACTGTGCCTGGCTACTGTTCTCTCCCTCACATTCATTAAATTATCGGTAAATAATCAAAATCATTAAATCAATTCTGAAATAAATTAACTATACCAGAACATCAACCAGCTATGACTTTCCTGGACAGGAATAATTTAGACAGTAATCTCATGCACTGGTAGCTTCCTGGTTAGAATACTGCAATGTCCTATGTATCAGGCTGCCCTCGGAAGCTATAGCTAGTGCAAAATGCAGCAGGTAGATTGATGACTAGAATGTTATACAGAAACCACACAACAATGGTCTTAAAAGGATCATACCGGCTGCCAGTATACTGCTGGTCTGAATTCAGAGTGCTGGCGATGACATTCAAAGCTTTTTGGGATCCTGACACTTGAAGGAGCAACCTTCCCTACATATGCTTGGTTGAGGTTTATTGGAGGGACCTGTGATGCTATGGATTTGTATTTGAAAATGCTTTTTGTTTTACTGTGCATATAGGGAAGGGTTCTCTTACTTGATGCCATCTCCTGTTCTCAAATAGGAGATGGCCCCTTGCCCCTGGAGATTATCTAGCTGCTGCCACCTACTGATTTTAAATCCCCGTCATGCAGTGACTCAGTAAGCAGCTACCAGAAAAAAGAATTGCTAGACGTGTACCTCTGACTGCAGGGGCTCTCCTCTCCCACCCCATGTGGGAAAGGGGAATTCTATCTGGGCATGCAAACTGGCAAGGCTTGTGGAGAGAGAGCACGGACAGAGGAGATCTTTAGAAGCAAAGTTTTTTTTATTCTAAGCAGGGAAACACAATGACAAAAGATATCCCTTTCATGAAGGTACCTCCCTCAGGCATTACTTAAAAGTTACAAAGTTACAGACAAGCCTAAGTCATTTCAACCAGAGGTTTATAAAGAATGTAAGTCTCTCACATGACTAGCTAAAAAAAATCTTATTCTACTCACATTACTATCCAGATACTGGGATGATGTGGTTGAAAACCCAAGAGTCTGAACTGGAGATGTAAAATTACCGGAAATTTTGAAGCCATGGAAAAAAACCTTTTTTCTGCTTTTTTTTTGTTTTTCAGAAAAAATGGAAATTTTTGGAAAAATTGAAAATATGCAACATTAGCACTTTTTACGGATTGAAAGTCACTGTGTTACTTTGGGAACATAAAATATGACTATGTACAATTTGATTTGGCATAAAATTATCACAATTGGTATATTAAAAATAAAGTGTATTCAAACAATTATCGCAAATGGAATTTACTTTTATTTTTTTTAAATTTTATTTGTAACAAATGGAGCAACAATCTCCTGAACTATATGGAATCTCTTTGGTTTTGCTAGTTTACGTGGAGCAGGCAAAATAAAATAAAACAAACCAGAAGAAACCAACAACATTAGTAACAAAGAAAATTATTTATATTTCATCTCCACAGTATCAAATAGACATAAAGCACCCATTCCCATAAATAGAATTGAGGGAGAAAAAGTGTGTGGAAGGGAGGAGGGAGGGACTAAGTGCTCCCTAAAGGAAGAATACATCTCGCTCTTGCATTGGAAAGTACAGTTTGTAATCTAGGACTTGCTTGTCCTCAGTGCACAGAAATTAGAATAATCTGATAATGTACATAATTTTTAGAAATGATTTGGAGAATATATGAACACCAAAGATTTTATTCATCATGCTAAAATAAAACATTCCATAATCAATTTTCTTCCTTTTTTCAATTTTTCCAGTTTTTTTGGAAAAAAAACAAAAAAGCTTCAGAAAAAAATGGAAAAATAGTTTTTTCCCCCTGAATTTTCCCAGTTTTTATCTGGCCCTTCACATCTCTAGTCTGGACAAGCCTTGTCTAGCCTGCTACTGGCTGTGTCTCTTTAACGGTCTTTTGTCTCCCTCCCCTCATGGTCTCTTGAGGCCTTTTTATAACTTCTTGCCTCAAGTGTCTGGAAGCTTCTCCCCTAGTTCCCCATCTGGTCTTGCTGATTGGGCAATTGTCTCACGTTATCTCTCACTTCCTTCTGTGATGCTGACCCCAATAAATGTAATTTAAACTCCCAAACCTCATTAAGCCCTTGTTTACCTGGAGAAGGAACTATCCCCTTTCAGCTATGTTGCCTGGATAATGGGAAGACCCTGTTAGCACAGTATATTAAAATACGAGGTAAGAAGCTGTTGGGGGAGGGAAGAACAGAATGCTAAAGTAAATGCTGACTGTTGGAAAGTTTCAGGAGGCTGCATTAGGGTAGTGAATGGCAGTTGGGAATTTTCAGCTTAAAAGGGGAATCAGCCTAAGTTTTGAGTAGACTGCAGTCAGAAAAGGGTTTGAGCTAGACTAGGGTTAAATTGAGGGAACTGAATTTGAGTTGAATGACCGCTAACAGTCTGAGTAAACTTGAGATGAACATGTGAGAGAGTGCGGTGTTTTAAATGTAATAAATAAATATTCTGTTGTATTATGCTTAACTTCTGTAAATAAACATTTATGTTTTTACATACTTTTGGCCTTTGCTCTGTTTATTATTTTATTCATTTGTTTATGTTTTTATATACTTTTTAGCTCCAGAAAAGCTACCTGAGAGTTTGGATTCAGACAAAGTGTTTATGATGGCAGCACTGAATATGGGGGGGGTAGTACCCACTGAGGACAGAAATTAATCTTCATAGGTATTTTGAGGGCATTTAGACGGTCCCCAAAGTTGGTGTCACACACAGGTGGGACAGAAGAAAGTTCTTACATGGTGAAAGGTGGGGATTAGGGAAAGTCCTTAATCTTGGTAATTGCAGTGGGCACCACAGAAGCCTTCACAGTTTATGGATTAAAGGGTAGAAACTCCACATTTGTACACAGTGGTGGGATTGCCTGAGAGGAATCCTCACAGCTGGTAGCACTGGTGGGGCTGCCCAAGTGTAAACCCCACAGTTGGGATAAGAGCTAGAAAACCCCACATTTGGTGATCGTGTGTGGAAACGTCACAGGACCCTTCTCTCCCTCCCATCAGTGGGAGCTACACATTGTAGGAGAACATACAAACGGCCTTCAAAATCCAAGTACCCTTGGATTTCCAAAACATACTTGACAAAATAATAGTGCTCTGAAAAAGTTTCACAAATGATGAAGAAATTATAGAAATCCAGAAATCTCATATAGAATAAGTAAGGCCAAGATCTTTAAGGACATAATAGATTATCTTTTCAAGAGATTACACTGAACTAAGAAAAATTTAACTCCCAAACTATGTTGATTTTCAAAGTTTTTATTTATATCCTCCCTTCTTACATGTGACAGAGAGTGAACAACCAAACAACAGGACACAATAAATAGAAAAGTGTATAATATGCAGAGGAAGCTAATAAACATCAGAGTAAAAATAGAACCACCAGCCGACAGCTAATTAGATCATCATGATCAATAAGAGAAAATCTCTAAGATAACTCCACAGTTTATATCAGTATAAATTTCTCAGAGAAAGGATGTGGAACGTTGGATTTTCCTCAAGGCTTCCCAGAGAGGAAATTTCCAAGCTGAGGAGCAGCTGCTGACAAGGCCTTCTCTTCCACCTCCCCTAAACAATCATCAGATACTGGCAGGAATTGAGAGACTAAGGCAGACTGGTAGAGGGGAAGGTAATCAATCAGGTAAACTGATCCCAAACCACAGCCAGCACTCTGAACAGTGAATATATCAGTAATTTAATTTAATTTATATAATATATGCCATTCTATTTTGTCTAATTTATCTTATTCCATGACATTTTATGCATTGAATCCCATGTATTGTGCTTTTACATTTTATCATGTTTGCTGTTAATTGTTTGATATGGTCAATTGACTAATCAATAAACTATTTAACTAACAGCAGTCAGTGAAGCTGCTGCAAACTGACTAATATACTTACTATGTCTAGCTCCAATTAACCACTGAGATAAAGCATTCTGAACCAAATAAGTTTTCGAAAACATTCTTCCAAGGAAGGACAGCTTCCCTTGGTTAGGAAATCTACCTAGCTGACTGCAAAGGCTGTACTTTTTTGTTTCAAAACAGTTTACTACTGAAAATTGATCTTCACAATTTAACATTTATAACCTCGTGATCAAAAATGGCCCCTGAAAAGTATAAATAATTTATCTTAAGATAAATATCTTCTCTTATGACAAGTAAAATCACAAAACAGGTCTAATAATAGTTTATTGTTATCTTATAGGCCGTGAACTCCTAAATATGTACAATGTTCAATAAAGTAGACTGTTAAAAGCAGCTTGTTAAGAGTCCAATTAAACACATTTAAATAAATTTAAGTTTTCTACAAATGGTACCTTTTTTTAAGCCAAATATCTTTGCAGTAATTTTTAAAATACTCAGTAGAAAGCCCCCATAAAGCATAAAAATGCAGTCTGGTTTATGGGATTTTAGCAAGCCGTGTCAAATACGGTGAGCAAAAGCTATAGTCTGAGAAAGGCCCCAAAAGGCATGGGCAGCAGTCTCCTAGATTTGTCTAGCAATCATTTTTTTATTTTGGGAGACAGGAATTATATTTGGGTTACTCTGAGGATCCATACTGAATTAACAACTGTAAGGCAGCTAGAAAGAAGTAGAAATCCTTTTTGTACTCTATTATTGTTTTTTGTCATCTAGATGCAATAGTCCTTCCCTTATAACTGGTAGTCAGTACATAAATTTAATTCTTTCTTTCTCTATAAAGTGCTTCACAGCCCCATAATTATTGCCTAATGAGCTCAAATGTGATTTAGTTACAGTGGGCACAGTAATTTCATTGCACAGGTACTTTTAAGAGATTGTTAAATGACACTGTGCCTAATTGGCTTTTATCACCTTGAAAGCATAGCATGCAAGCCCCTTCCCCCAAAATTGCAGCCTAGAAGTTTCCACAATAAGATGTTTTCAGTAAATTGTTCTGCCAAGTGCTCAATCTGCAGTACCAACAGGGACAAAACTAATTTTACCTGCATTTTTGCTAAAAGAATAAACATCAATGTGTTCAGTCAGATCCAATCAGTCTTGGATGAAACAAATGCTGTAGATCAATTTCAGTTTGGTTAGTCTTAAAGAATGATCTTTTCTGGGATAGATATAGAGGCACTGCAACCTTGTTGATTCTCTTTGACTTCTTAGCAGCTTTTGATACCACACTACAGGATTCTTCTGAAGAGGTTATTTTTGAGCTATAGTTGAGCACGGGCAGTGCAATTTATAGAAGTTTCATTCATATTTGGATGGCTGTGTCTCTACTCTGTCTATAAATGTATAGACATGTGAGTCTACAAATGCCAAAGATTTTTTAATACACGATTTATATATTGTCATACATCCAACTCAGGGTTTCCAGATCACAGGACGTGGTCCCAATTCACCAGTTTTTAAGGGGTCATCTCCCAGCAGGAGATGAAGATGTAAATTCTCCAGTTCTGATGCGCTCAGCACCAAGTAAGAAGAACTCTGTGCAAATCTCCAGCTCAGTTATTACAACAGCAGCATGTACCAATTTGCAAGGCTTAATTGGTTTCTTCTTGCAATTAGCGAAGACTCTCCGAGCCTTTGAATTTACACCTAGAATCCTCCTGCCCTCTAGTCTTTGTGGCACCAGAGCTCACCTTCTGCTCTGCATCTACTTTCTGTCTAGAACAGTGGTTCTCAACCTGTGGGTCCCCAGATGTTTGTGGACTTCAGCTCCCAGAAGCCCTGAGCACTGACCATAGTGGCTGGGGCTTCTGGGAGCTGAAGTTCACAAACATCTGGGGACCCACAGGTTGAGAACCACTGGTCTAGAAGCAAGTAGGCAAGATTCCTATCCCATCTCCTTAAGTGAAAAGGAATAATCACCTCATTTCACCTTGATCTGGAAACAGCCCTTTAAGCTAAGTTTTCTGTCAATTTCCAAATAATATATTCTCCCTGTGTATGTGTTCGAATTACAAGCTATGTGCAAGTGCAGCTGGTACTTAATGCATAACGCTTAATGACTTCATTAGGAACTTTACCTAGGTCTTGAGTTTGGGCCTGGGACGATTCTGAACCTGCAATCCTAATCCAACCACAAACAAGTAAACACAGAACACTCCTATACAATATGCCACAGGGAAATATTATTGAAGCAGTTTCTTTTTAAAGAGCTGCAATAGTGTCCAATATACCTGGACCAAAAGATCCATTTTTGTAGAACCAAATTTAGGTTTAGGTTAAAAGAAATGTTTAGACCAGAAATGTCCTGTTTCTAAACCCATGTCTTTCATCAGTAATGGACTGGATGAAAGCAAACAAATTGAAACCTAATCCAGATAAAACAGAGAGGTGCTTCTTGTCAATTAGAAGGCCAATCAGGGAATAGCAATTCAGCCTTTGATAGATGGGGTTACACTCCCACTAAAGACACAGGCTTGCAGTTTGGTTAAACACTTGGACTCAGCTTTGAACCTGGAGCCCCAGCTTTCCACAGCAGCCAGGAGTTCTTTCACACATTTAAAACTTGTGCACCAACTGTACTCCTTCCTTGAGACACAAGATCTGACCATGGTGGTACATGCCTTTGTTATATTCCATTTGGACTAGTGTAACACAATTTACTTGAGGCTGCCTTTGAAGAGTGCTCATCTGGTCCAAAGAACTGCAGCCAGACTGTTAACTGAGGCAGGTTATACAGGCCAACTATGCCCTTGTTTAAACGGTTCCACTGGCTGCCAGTCTGTTTCCAGGTACAATGCAAAGTACTGCTCGTGACCTATAAAGCCCTATATGGTTCAGATCTAGAGTATTTGGCAAACAGTGCGTTCTTCTACCGTACAAGCCAGACTGGGCTATGAGATCAGGAGAGACTCTTCTCTCAGTCTCAACACCATCATAAGCTTCATTGGTGGAGACACGAGAGAGGGCCTTCTCAGTGGCTGCCCCTAGAATCTGGCGCTCCCTTCCCAGGAAGGCCAGAATGGCCTCCTTGTTGTTTTTCTATTGGAAGGCTAAAACCTTTTTACTCAAGACAGTCTTCTAAAACACAACGTTTTTAAAGAAAGGGCTGAGGGGGCTGCACGTGTAAACTGATCTTTTTTAACAGCTTTTTATCTTTCTAACTGCATTTTATTCTTTAAACTGAGGTGTGAATTGCTTTAATGCTGTAATTAGTTTAACTGTATGCCAAAAAACTGACCCCAAAAATCTGAGCTGACTCCCATTGTGGTGCTGCTTTTGGCCTTTTCTAATGCCTGCTTGAAAAAACGGCAGCAGCAGTGATTCTTTGGGAGAGTGGAGGAGACTGGGAGAAGCTGAAAAAAGCCCTGATCCTCTCTGCCACTGTCCCTTTCTCATTGGACCTTCTTTTAGGTTCTTTGCAGAAGGACTAAGCTCTCACCTTGAGAGCTTTGTCCATCCATGGAGAACCTCAAAGAGCACCAACACACTCTACTCTCTCTGGAAGCCTTTTGCAATGCCTGGGCAGGAAAGTGGCAGTGTTGGCAACTGCCCTCCTGAGGCAGCACTGGTGCTTTTGCCTCTCTGCAGAACTGATTTGAGAACCCCCGTGCTGAGCCCCAAAGTTTTACACTTGACTTGACCCATAAGTCAATTTGACTTATACATGAGGTCAACTTATACACCAGTGTATGCAGTATTCACTTTTTTGTATGTTTTTAATTACATTTTTTAAAAAATTGTGAGCTTCTTTGACTCCCAATTTTAGGAAAAATCAGGACATTTCTAGATAGAGAGAAAAAGAAAGAAAGAAAGAAAGAAAGGAAGAAAGAAAGAAAGGAAGGAAGGAAGGAAGGAAGGAAGGAAGGAAGGAAGGAAGGAAGGAAGGAAGGAAGGATGGAAGGGGGGAAGCTAGGGCAGTTTCCCAAGGGCTGATTTATACAGAACACTCTAATTCCACTCATTTCTAACTGCATTAATATCAAACTTAGTACTTTCCAATGAACATTTATAAACTTGACGTGGTTTCAGTTTGTCTAAGGATATAATAAATGTTTCCAAATAATGTTTTGGCCCTAGCACTAACATGCACTGCATCCAGTCTGGTCATTGTAGAGCCTGACATACATACAGATACACAAAAAAGTTAATAAACTTCTAAAGGTAAGATTGATATTACCTGAAGGAGCCTCCTTCAAAATCTTTTTATCCCACATACAAGACATTCTTGTCAAAACTAAACAGCAGAGTAAGCATTAATAAATGAAGCAGCAATCTCATACATTTTTATAGCCGTGAAAAGGGATTCATGGCTGAATCTCTTCTTTATCTTTGACATTCTTCAGAGTATCCTTCCTGTTTTGGTGGCGCAGTGGTTAAATGCCAGTACTGCAACCACAAGGTTGTGAGTTCGATCCTGCCAGGCTCCAAGGTTGACTCAGCCTTCCATCCTTTCGTAGGTCGGTAAAATGAGTACCCAGCTTGTTGGGGGCAATTAGCTAAAAATACATTGTAAACCGCTTAGATAACACTTAGTTGATAGAAATCAACTAAACATTTAGTTGATAGTTGATAGAAATAAATGCTATTGCATATTCAGAAAAACACAAGGACATCCACCGGGGAATTTGGAGCTTGGATATATTTTTTTTAGCCAGATTATACATTTTGTAAAACACAAGTTGTTGGAGTGATTTGTAATCAATTTGCTTCATTATCCAGACATAAACACACACAAGACAGAATGACTGAGGAAGATGACCTTGGCTTGGGAAAGCATTCATCTGTCCCTTATGGTAGTGCAGGGCATCGTGGCTACACTGTACCTCAGAACAGATCAAACACAAAACCCTCCATACTATGTTTCCTGACAACTGATACAAAAAAGATATATTACTTCTGATATAGGATGGGATATATAATCATTCCAAATAGAAGCTATTGACATCCCTATCCTCCATGAATTTATCCAATCCCTTTTAACTTGGCAGCCACAACTAACTACAAGTGAGCTCCATGGTTTAACCATATGCTGTTTTGAGTATTTCCCTTTCTCTCTTCTAAATTTCCCATAATTTTTGTTTCAGAGGGTGGCCCAAGTTCTAATTTCTGAGAAATGGAGAAAATTTTCTCATTTTCTTTTTCTGCATCATGCACAGTTTAACACACTTCAATCCTGTCTCCACTTGCTCACTTTTTTTTCTAGGCTAAAGAGCCCTACATCTTTTCAATCTTTCCTCCTTGTGGAATTGTTCCAGTCCCTTGATCATGTTGGTTGTCCCTTTCAAGGAAGACAACTTTGTGGAAGGCAACCAAAACTGAATAAGAACACCTTGGTTTCCATCCTAGGATTGCCTTGCAATAATGATGTAACCCAAAACCAAAGAGGATCTCCCCATGTCCCAACAGAAAGACAATGAAGCACAAGCAAAAATCCCCTAAAAGTCATTGCCATGCAATCATTCTGTACGCTGGAGGTTCAACATCATTGCTATACAGTATATAAAGCAGAACATTAAAGATCATGCTTGGAATTTGATCAGGAAGACTACAAAATTACACCAATTGGAAAATGAATGCTAGAAGATTATAGTTTTCAACAGGTCTCTTACAGACAAACAGTAGAAAGGTTTAAAATACATCAAAATTGTATGCCTTTGAGTTGCCTAAGTCAGAATTTGATAAATAGTTGTGCTCAGATGATGAAAATTTGATTTGAGAGATGTATAATTTTATTTTTTGTTAAAAACTGAGATGGAAAAAGAGTTGGTTAAAAACTGTGTGATAAAGTCGGCACAAAATGTTGGTCACAATATACAACTAGAGCAATGGGAGCAAATGTAATTGAAGGGAATTAAACTTACATTGTTCTATGATCTTAAAGAGAACTTCTACAAAATGATATATCACTGGTATCTGACTCATAAAAATTGGCCAAAATGCATAAAGAGGTTTCTAATACATGTTGGAAATATGAGCAACAAGTAGGATATTTTTACCATATATAGTAGACTTGCGAAAAGGTCAAAAATTCTGGAATCAAATACATTCTATGGGGAATAAAATTTTGAAAATTAATGTTCAATTGATTCTGGAATTATATTTAAGACTAATAGAAGATCAACTGGAGAAGAAATATGGCAAGATGCTGCAATATATGAACATCACAGCAAGATTGTTATACGCACAGAAGTGGAAAAATACAGAAATGACAATGAACGAGGACTGGCTGATAAAACTAATGAAGCTAGCTGAAGTGAATAAATTGACATTACCGATAAGAGGAAAATTAGCAGTGACATTTTTGACAGACTGATAACCATTAATATGCTTTTTATAAGAAAGAGAATATGTGGACTATAGGTTTTGATAATCACCATATTTGGAAAAGCAGCAAATGAAGCATTTGAATGGTATTTGTAAGTAGAGATGTTATTTTATAGAATTATATATAGTCTGCATTAGGAAAGCTGGAAAACAATGTACATTTCTTTCTTTTAAGAATTCATCATTATTTACTCTTTTTTAAAAAATTTTTATTACAGTTTATATTAAACATAAAACAACCCCCCTTCCCCCTTCCCCACTTCATCTTTGTCCCGATTGACTCTGATTATTTATCTTCATACATTCATATTTTCATCATTGCAAAATTCATACATTATTACATTGCTACATTCACTTCCATTAAGATATAAGCTCACAGGGAAGTCTATAAATTAAATTCACAGTTGGTAACAGATTAGCATGTCCACTGAGAGGGAGAAAACGGAAAACGGAACACAGGGGAAACTTTGCTACTTAAACCTCTAATGGAGTGGATTAGAGTTAGAAGATATACATCTTGAGGTTACAAAAACTTTCCACCACACACCACATAGTAGCATGGGTGACTGTGGTTGTCAAGATGGAGGGCGGAGGGCGGGCTACAACTCCCAACAGTCCGAGCCAGCATAGTCAATGGTGAGAGATTATGGGAGTTACAACCCTACAAATTTCAGTGGTCCATAGTTGCTCAGCCATCCCATGTAGGCATATTTCAGGACAAGAAAATGGATACTTTTCAATTTTCTAGACAGCCCCTTCCAATTCTGGCAATATGCCAGAGACAACCAGACTTGGGCTTACAAAATCTACTTTGTTCTTCATAATGCATCGATCCAATGGTATGGCTTGAAAAGGGCAGACATGGTACCTAGCAACAAAGATGCCTCTGAGTACATATTCAGCTGTGGAATTTGTTAGCAGTACCACTACAGGAGCTCACATTCAGATCATCGCACACAACATACTCCTATTTCTTGAATGTTTTCCTGATTTCCGTAACCTAATTTGAGAAGGGTTGTGTGTGTGTCTTCAGTCACAAAAGCTGTCTGAATAGCTTCTAGACCTATACAAACAAGACTGCTCTTTCCATCATGCTTATAATCTAAAAAGACTCTTTTAAATCAGTGCAGGGAACGTTCAACCTGTTCTTGGGACTGCAATTTTCAAAACGCTCACCAGCACAGCTGTGATGAGGGATAATAGGAGTTCAAACCAAGAGCTTCGTGGCCATGCTTAGCACCAGTTTTCCTTTACCTACATCTCCCAGATGTGATGAACTGCAACTTCCAATTGTCTGAAGTCAGAACGGCCAATAATTAAGGATCATGGGAGCTGTACTTTAAAATATCTTGTTGGGAAAAAGCTGCTTTACACTTCACAGAACAAATTATCTCTAATTAAGAACTGTAGTGGTAGTTAACAGTGTGAGCTATAATATTTCTGTTTCAAGATCCACTTTAGTCATGATCCCATGAGGTAATCTCAAAGTATGCTATACTACTATAAATCTTATCCCCCCTGCCCCACCGCAGGATATGGGGATAATACTAGCCCATGAAAGCACCCTACTGGATTGTGGCCAGTGGAAACAGCTTAAAAAACCCACAGCCATTACTGTCGCTATCCTCCCCAACATTCCTTTATCAATCTTTTCTATAAGCCAAGACACTTTCCCTATCTTTTTTTAAAAACTGGCTCAGCCTTAAGTACAGGAGCAGGAAATACGGTACTCTTGGTTTGCATTGTATGAACTGTCCATGGTCCTCAAACGATATTTGAAGAGCCTTTCAAAACAACATAATTCGAACAAAGTAGAAGAAAAAGCACAGTCATGTATTACAAAAGATTATGTACCGCCCAATAAATTAGTAGAAATACCTGCAGTTATGTTACATCTTGAAAATGTGCTACATTTTAAAAATGCTAACTACTACATTCACAAAGCTTGGTATCAATGAATTCCATTACTCTACCTATATTATTGCTTTGCTTCACTGTGAAATCACACAAGTATTACATTTTCTAATCATGGTAAATACCCTACGGAGTTTTACTATGTTAAATTTCTTATAATGCTAAAAGCAGGAAGTTTAATAGAATTTCAAAGAGGAACATTATTTGCATAATTGAGCCCTGGCAGTTAGAAATCTAATTCTATTCTAATACTAATTCAATTCTGTGAGTACTATCACCTCTATAGGCAAAGTCATATATAAGAAGGAAGTATAGGCAGATTCAAGGAAATTGCAAGGTTTGTGAAAAAGCAATAATTATTAATAGTAATCCCAATTCTCTAACCAAAACAGTACAATTTATGCTCTAGAGAAGGGGCATGAACTGTGCAGCAGAAACTCCAGCAAGCCTCCTCTCGAAGCCTGATATTGACTTTAAAAAACAAGGAAGGGAGGGAAGGGAAGGGAAGGGAAGGGAAGGGAAGGGAAGGGAAGGGAAGGGAAGGAAAAAAAAAGAGAAAAAAACATTCAACTCCAAATTGGAATTTATATATCCTAAAAGCGCCGGGGCGCAATCTTACAACTTAAAGCTATTTTGGAGGCTCTGATATCTTTGAGGGGGGACAGGGACCTAAAACTGCCTTTTTAAAAATAAGAAGTAACTGCTTACTGCTTTAGTTTATAAAGAGGGCAGGAGTGGAAAATGGTGCAGCCCACAGATCCTGCTCTTGAAGGAGGTCTCAGGAAGGCCAAACAACTCCAAAGCTTGTAAAAGTACACGATCTTCGGGAAAACAAATATGAAATGGATGACTTCCTTTGGGTAGAGGGACACCACAGACACCATGCCACTGAACATACTTACTGGCTATGGTATGTGGTCAGACCTTGGGAGGCAAAGCACAGGATGGAGTACTCAAAGGGAAGCCGTAACTGGCACAGTATTCAACGGTTCCCTTTCCTTCGCTCTGTGACACCCAAGTATCCTTGAATATTAACCAGCAACCCATTTTCTCCCTGACTATCTGCTGACATAAAAAAATCCTTTAACCTTAGTTCACATGTTTCTTCTTTTTGTCTGGTAAAATTTCTGAAGTTAAATTTCAAATAGGTATGTATAGACCATGGGAAGTGTACAAATGTATTAAAATTTCTACACATTGTAAAATTATGCATTTTTATTATATACTTATCTGTTTTTCCTTTTTACAATTTTATATAGTTTCTGATGAAGGCCTTTGAGAGCATGTACAGGCTGAAATTTGTTAGGCTTTTACTGATAAATCATTAATCCACTGAACATATTGAGTTATGTCTCCAGTTTCTTTTTCTGCTTATCCCATGTTCAGCAGCCTACACATGGGTCTTTTAAGTACTGCAGTTCAAAAGACTGGCTTAACACAATATCTTGAACAGGAAAAATAAGGGTAATTCTTCTATAGCAAAGACTAATAACATCAGTGAATCTGAAAAGAGTCAAGAGGATTGAGAGTGCATTAAGGAAAGAGTAAGCAGAAGGCAGATCAAGATTTACTGCAAGATTTCTCAGTTGATATGCACTACAACCCCAAGGTTTTATGACTTCCAATAACTCAGGAAATGTCAGTAAGACATTGCTGAAGAGCAACAGGAAGTGAAACTTGCCATGACTGACCTAATATTAATACATCATCTCTTAGTCTTAGGGTCTTTCTGCCCTAAGTCATAATTTACAGATGAAGGACACTAAGGACCTTTCTGCCCTACATTGTTGTAGCTGTATTATTCCACTTTCAACATCCCATGGAATTCTGGGGTTTATAGTTTACTGAGGCCAAAGAGCTCTCTGGCTGAGAATTCTAAAGGCCCTTCCCCAAACTGCAAATCCCAGGATTCCATAGCATGTTGAAAGTAGAATAATACCACTACAACAGTGTAGGGCAGAAAGGTCGTTAGCGTCCTTCATCTGTAAATTATGACTGTTAATTTCATTATGGCACTTCATCTATGGAACTCATAAGAATATTAAAAGAGATTGTGACAGAAGCCTATCTAGTCCATCATTCTGTCTCCATAGTGACCAACAAAATGCCCATGGGAAGTCCACAAACAGGACATGAGTGCTGCAACAAGCTCTCCTAGCAACATCTCCCCCCAGTAACAAATACACAGCAAGAAGCTATTTTTTACACAGTATACGGTTCCTCGGGTGCACTAGGTGACCAACTAAATGAGCTCTGGGATTCTAATAAAACAAACCCATAAAGAAAATCCCACAAGTTCAAGCTCTCCTACCCCTACACAAAAGTGAGCTCTTCATCTTGAGAATTAAACATGGAGTTAAGTAACTCTTCTCTGCAGAGACATAAGAATGCATTTTCCCAATCACGAACCTCTCTGCTGGATTCACATGTGAAATACCAAAACATATGACATTTCAGCTAGTGACCTGAATGTGGGAAAACAAAGTACTACAACTACATCTCTCAAAAAATCCTACCAATTCATACAAGTTGTTGTTATATTTATTATTGTGGGATAAATGCTAGATTTTTGTGCGATAAGAGCTTTTCACAAACTTTAAGCAGCTATCAGAACTCATGCTCAATAACCAGTAAGATGAAAATGAAACCTGACAAACGAACCATCCCACAAGAAATTGTTTAACTAGAACAAGTTGAACATAATGGTATCTTACAACTGTTTACTCTGAAAAAATGATAGCCATGGTTAATTAAGAAAGTAAGACTACCACATACATGCACGTATGGGAACCAAATGTATGAATATGAGAACCCAGTGAGACTTGTTAATAGGACAAGATTAAAAAGCATTGGGCAAAATAGGGAATCCTCCATGGGAAGGTAGCGAACGGCTGGCAGTGGCATGACTCCACTCAACGAAATAAGCAAACTTGCGAGTGGCGCTAGGCAGGCAATACGGGAAATCAACACATAGAACAGATACTTGAATACAAAGAACTTTTAGGGAGACCCAGTGAAACTTCCACCAGCTAAACTGATTTTCTTAACAAAAACACACCCACACAGGGCTAACAGTCGTTGCTCTACACCTATAACATTCGCGTGCACCACAGCATAACAAAAAAGCCCTTGCACAGAGATGGCCTTGGTCGCCTCGCGATTTCTTTGACTGGGAGCGAGAGGGTTACCAGTACGTCCGAGCCTTTCCCCGAACTGCGGAGCAGCGCAAAGGAGGAGGAGGCTGGCCCAGGAAATGAAGGAAGCGGCAACGAAGGCACGGAGGCAACAGCACCGAACCGAGCAAGACTGACAACAGAGAGGCGGGGAGAAGCCCGGCCTGGCCTCCTCGGGAGTGTTTTCCCACCTCCTCAAGAGCAAGGGTGGGGGGAGGCGAGAGAAAGAGAGACACAAAGAAAGCAAGGAAGGAAGGAAGGGAGGGAGTGTGTGTGTGTGTGTGTCTCCTACTCCGACAGGAAAGGGGCAGCGGCTCCCAGGCGGGGAGAGCCAGTCATGCTGAGGGCCGGGGGGAAAGGCAACTCGCCCCAGGCTGCAGGAGGGGACGGCGCCAGAAAGCGAGTCGCAGCCGGGAAGGCAGGCGTCGGTCGGGGCGCCCGAGGGGAGCTCGCTGGCCGGGTCGCGCAAGGGCCGCCGGCGTCTGAGGAGGAGGCGGCGGCGGCGGCGGCGGCGGCAGGGGCGGGAAGCTCTCTGGGGCGAAGAGGCTCCCGAGGGAAGGGGGCGCGGGGTGGGGACACGGGGACGCCCGCGACTCACGCATGAGAAGGCTGAAGGCCACAACCCCGAGGAGCCCCTGCAGGAAGATGCCGAAGCTGTCCATGAGGGCCCCGTTCTCGCAGCCACGGTAGCCCTGGCCGGCCCCTGACGAGGAAGACGACGACGACGAGGAGGACTGAGCCCCGCCTGTCCCACCGCTCAGCAGGGAGCCCGGCTTGGGCGTGACAACCAGGGAGCCGTTGGGGGCCAGGGAGCCCCCCATGGCGGCCGGAGCGCGCGCCGCGGCAGCGGCGGCGTGGGAGGGGGGAGGGAGGGAGGGAAGGGGGCGGGCAGCCAACAGGAGGGAGGGAGCGGGGAAGGAAGGCTGCTTCATAGACTTCGCGGCGCTTCCCGGCGAGGGGAGGAGTCCTCGCGCGCTGCACCGCACGTCACTGCCGCCGAGTGACGTTGCCCGGCGCGGATTGGGCTCGAGAGGAGACCTCGGGGGCGGGGCTAAGGGAAATACCCTATCGGGGGCGGAGCTTAGCGCTGACGCGCTCCAGGGCTCCAAAGGGCGGGGCCGTCTTCTTCGTCGCCCGCTTTTCCGTTGCAGTCTGGTCGGTGTGTTGAGGGAGGGGGAGGAGGACGGGTGCGGAGGGGCCCCGGCGGCTCCCGAGCGAAGAACGGCGTCGCCGTGTCTGGACTGCGCACTGCCTTTCCAGATGGCTCCGTGTTTTGATCGGGAAGTCGGGGAGCCCATGTGGAGACGTGTGGTGCCGGACAGACGTCGGAGCGGTTGCCCTGGGGCAAGCCCGCGCATAAGAGCAAGGGTAGTTGCTGGCCTGGGAATCAGCACCGCTGAACTTAGTGGGACTTGCCCATGAGTAGACATGCGTAGGATTGTGCCGTGAGAGGCAGCCAAGGCTCCTTTCTTGCAGGCAGCTTCAGCTCCGTAGAACTCTTAAGTCGTCGTGGCCAAGGCGGCATTAAAAGCCTGATGTTTGTTTTTGCTGTGTTAAGAGAAAGACGAAGGAAAACGTCCTTGTATACCAACTTCCTTAGCGATGCTTTGAAATGGA
This sequence comes from Iguana delicatissima, assembly GCA_948472985.1. Classification (NCBI taxonomy): domain Eukaryota; kingdom Metazoa; phylum Chordata; class Lepidosauria; order Squamata; family Iguanidae; genus Iguana; species Iguana delicatissima. The sequence goes on from CAOKZL010000963.1 coordinate 414,533, forward strand.
GATAGTGGAGCGGAGTCCTCGGTACCCAAAAGGAGGCTCAGAGACGGCTGCCCCCTGGTGGCCACCTGCTCAACTTCTTAAAAGTTCTGGCTAGCCATAGTCCGAACTACGTTGACAGCGGTTTTTTAAATGGTTTTTATTTTTTAACCATTTCCCACCAGCCCACATCCATAACTGCAGCAACAATCCTGTATAGGCACACCTCCGTTAACAAAGGCTCTAACAGTGAAGCTCCTTTTCATGCCCACCAGCCCCGTTTCCACCTCATCCTCTGTCTAGCAAAAGTTTTAACAGCATCAGCATTGGGAAGATGGCTGGAGAGAGCTGAAGACTTTTGGTGCCAGGTTTTAGTGATGTGTCTGCAATAAACAACACAGTAAAGGTTAAGCTGAGGAACAAGAGAATTCTACTCTGGCGGATCCTACTGTGGGCATGTGTGGTTGCCTCCAAAGGGCAAGGTGAAAGCTTCCTCCAGAATCCCTTACAAGTATATGCGAACAGAAGACTGATAGAAGAGGGGAGAAGAGATAAACCTGCCTCACCAGCTAATCCAGCATATTAACCAGGTATATTAAAAAGGGATAGATTTGTAAGGTTGTCCAAATGATAATCATAAGAAAATGGAGGCTGGTGGAAAACACTGTCCTTCGGTGTACTTTGGAAGAAGTGTTAAGGGGGTCACTAGAAGGTTCAAGGGTTGTTTGTTTACTTATGCAAGGCTCGCGTGCTCTGGTTGTTTCATTTCTGGTGCACATACTGTTAGTTCTGGATTTAAAAAAAATATGCTGAAACATGTTGAACTGCTCTTCGCTTTTGTGGTGTAGGAATGTATCCATGTTTCTGTCCATGTTACTTAGACTTGTTATTTCTTTTCTGCTAAAAAATAATATTCAGAAACACGTCTACTTTGTTAACTGAGGTATAGTTGCTTAACTTGATTAGATCATTGAAATCATTAGGATTGCAGAAGTGATGACTAACAATCCTGTTACCTCAGTCTGTTGACACTAGTTGGAACTAAAGTTAGATTTAGCCCTACATAATAGGCAAAGAAAGATAAAATTATGCCAGAAGTTTAGCTAAAATGAGTTTTTTCTGCTTTTGAAAGAGGATATATCACTGGTCTATTTTGTGTTTGCAAGTAACAGTTTTCTTACAGTGAATTATAGCTGTAATTGGAAAGTGAGATACTCGTCCGCATTGCATTGATTTGTGTGCTGTATCTGATGATGAAGCGTCTACTGTGTTGAGGTGTAAAATGAAACCATATCAATACATGTCAGCCAATATTTATCTTGTTATGCAGTGGAAAATAAAATTCTGTATTAGTAAACTGAAAATCAACCTAGTATGTTGTTTTGTGTCTGAGTTACGAATGATGGGTCCTTCTGTGCACGCACCAAGGAAATAAAAGGCAGTGAGACATGTCTCAGAGGTGTCATGGAAATGGTTTCATTACACGATCACTTAACTTAGGACCTTTCCACACTACACTGTTATAGTGCTATTATTTCACTTTCAACATCCTATGGAATCCTGGGGTTTGCAGTTTAGGGAGGGGCGTTCATACTTCTCAGCCGGAGAGCTCTTTGGGCTCAGTAAACTGCAAACCTCAGAATTCCACAGGATGTTGAAAGTGGAATAACAGCACTATAACAGTGTAGGGCAGAAAGGCCCTTCGTGTTATTTGTTTTGGAAGGTGAAGATTGCACTTTGAAAAATGCTTCTACCACATTGAGATTCTGTTTTCAACTGAAGAATGCTTTCACGCTTACAGAAAGACTAGACATGGGTGAAGGATGTCTCCTTGTCATGTTAACTATTTACTGTTTATCACTAATGCATTACAGTGAAATATTAAACTATGAAGAAGGTAGGTTTCACTTCACTAAACAATAGATTCAGATAACAACCACAAGTACTTGTCATACAGGAAACAGTTACAGTTTCCGTATAGAGCAGTGGTTCTCACCATTTAGTCTTCCATCCGTTTTGAATTTCAGTTCTCAGAATTCCTAACCATTGGCAAAGCTGGTGGGTTTCTGGGAGCTGAAGTTCAAAACACCTGCAAGACCAAAGGCTGAAAACCACTAGAATAAAACATTGCACCATTTTTACTAGCACTGATTATGTCTGTGGCAGTAGCTCTGAGCCAAATCTTTCGCTATCTGAGAGTTGCCAGGGATTGAATCTTACACATAAAAAAAGCCTGTTCTCTCCCACTCCCACTCCCACTCCCCTCCCTTCCCCCTCCTTTGATATTTTCACTGTGATCATGCGGGAAGGGTGCAACATACATACTGTAGGCAATTTTTTTCAGCTCTGAAGTGTTTATTAAATAACAAGAGGCCTTTTCACACTACACAATTATAACATCATAATTCTACTTTAACTCCCATGGTTCCATCCTATTGAATGCTGTGATTTGGGAATTCAGGAAGTTGTGTACCCATGTGGGGTAGTGAGCGTATGGCCCCCAAATAAGGTTTATGCCCCCCATTAAATTTTCCTTTAGTTTAGCATTGCAGTGAGAGAATGAAAGTCATTCTCACTCAGAACTCTGATATTTGCTGTGTTTGCATTTCCTTGGCCACTTTGCTTGCACCTTTTCTTTGGACTTATAAATTATTTCTAAATTATTTCTAAATGTTCAACTGAAGTTTTAAATTACTGCAATACTAGAAATTTGGGGACTGAAAAAAAATGTCATTGGGGAGTCAAATTCTTATTTGGGGGCAGTGCCTTGATTTCCTCTCCCAGCTATACCCTTGAGTTTATGAAGGGGTATTTAGAATTCTCTACCAGTGAGCTCTCATGTCCCTCCAAACCCTAGGATTCTATAGGATGCAGCTATGTCCATTAGGATCATAGTGCTATACTGTGTAATGTGAACGGGCCCATGGAATTTGTAATGAAAAATAAAACTACTCTAGCATACTTTTGTGTACTGAAGCTTATCCAAGGTACCTTTTCATATTGGTGTTCCCACACTAGCAACTGAAGGCGTAATCTCCATTGAACCTCTTGTGTGTGACAAGATAAATACTAGGGGTGTGCATCCACCAACTGAACTGGTAAAACAGGTTTTGTTGTGGAAGTTGGGGAGACCCTGTGGGACATATTGGGAGGACCTCTGGGAATGGTTCGAGGAGGAGAAAAGAATTCCACAGAGTTTGATCGCAAGACCCAGTTCTTGATGAATGGTTATGTTTCAGACATAGAAGTCATCATCCATTTGTTGCTCTTCCTATGTTATGAACATGGATACAAACATGAACATGACTGAAAAGCCTCTGATATAAATTCTTAAAATTGTAGAGTTCCAGATTTATTCCAGGCAGGTGGGAAATAACACCCCACTGGTACCATTGCTCTTGGATAATTCTTGCACAATACTTTCTGGGTTGCTGTGAGACTACTTTTACTAAATTTATAGTTTCTAGTCTTCAAGGCTGCAATCCTATATTCTTGCACTAGTGGGCATGTCCTAATGAACTTAGCTGGGCTACACCTATTGCAAAATACTAAGCTTTATTTGAAAAATATACTTTGAAGGCTGATTTTCCTGTAACTTGCCTATATTTGAAATTCTGGGAAAGTGGTGAGTGACCAGGAAAATATGCATCATGCTATCTTAGGCCATTTCTGCACTAGCCTTTTCATAGTGCTATTATTCCACTTTCAACAATCAATGGAATTCTGGGGTTGCAGTTTAGGGAGGGGCCTTTGAGGCAGAAATGGCTTAGGGAGCAAAAGAATAAAAAGTCAAAGTCAAAGACAATAGTGTATATGCCACTCCTCCTGTGTACATACTCCTCCTCCTTTTATGATGATAATTTTAATAATTCTGAATTCTGTAGTAAAGACAGATTCTGAGCATGAATTACGACCTCCTCCCTTTATTGTTTGCCATATTCACTGCATATTACTGTGATTCATACGCCTGGCAAAGACAAAATGTGAACCTTATTTCTCTTATAAATGTTGATACTAGTGATGTAGACTCAAGTTGATAGACTCAGACTCGAATTGGACTTAAGTCGCTTCAGTGGCTCGACTCGGCCATAGATGATGCATTGACTCGACATCTGTATATTTTGAATGACTGACTTGATGCCCTTGGTTCAGTTAACACATTCATCCAGAAATCTTATGACTTTGAACAATGCCTCCATCTCTTTTTGCCTACTAGTCACATGGCAATCTCTCTCAAGCCCAAATTGTGGGCACATTTCTCAGAGGAGAACAGTAAACCGATTAGGCAATGGGCTTGAGGCAGGCTTGAGGTCTGCTCAGTGGCCTGTCCCCGCGGCATATCGGAGGAGCCTTCTAAAATGTTTCCTAAGAGCAAAAGGCAAGACTTGCCCGCAGAGTGCAGGTGCATTTCTCGGAGGGGAACAGCAAGTGTATTAGGCAACAGGCTTGAGGAGGAAGGATCCTTCCTTCTAAAGCTTTTGAAGCTTCAGCAATGGGGAGTAAGAAGGATCCTATTCCCCACTTCCAAAGCTTCAGATGGCAAACTTGCAAATGTGGAGGGCTAACTCTGCTTAAATTGTTAAAACTGACTTTATGGACTTTGTCCAGACATTCTGGAATATAGGTTGGGATATAGTATATGTGCTGCTGAAGCGAGCACAGAATATAGGTTGGGATATAATGTTGGCTCCAAGACTTAAAACTTAACTTGAGACTTGACTTGAAAATATCTTCAAGGACTTAAGACTTGATGGTAGAGACCTGAGACTTGGAATAAAAGACTTAAATACATCACTGGTTGATACTAAGCTATTAACTGCCATTCTCCTTAATAGGCTTCTAGAGTGATTACTTTCCTGGTTCTTACAGATCAGATGGGATTTATCAAACACTACCGTATTTACCCAGCATTGCCCAGGATTTTATTTTCTCATAGGTAACACTTGGTAGAAATACCTTAGGAAATACCTTTCCATACCTTAGGAATTAGATGCATTTGAAATACACGGATTTGAGATCCTGTGTCTCCAATTCCCCAAACTGTGTCGTTCAGTACCTGTAACTTTTGCCCATATTCCCCAGTCCAGTCTATTCAGCGCTGTTAACATGCAGAGGTGGGGTCCGTGAGGGGACTTGCTGCTAGGCCTCATCTCCATAGCAACCTGCCTATTCCGAGCGCTCTGGCTGAGAATTCTAAAGACCCCTCTTTGAATTGCCAGCCCCAGGATTACATAGAATCGTCACAGCCAGCCAATCATATAAGGTGTTCTTGCCTCACACAGCCAATCATATGAGATCTATATCTGCTTGATGCAGACAGGCAGACAAGATCGCTCAGAAACTTTTGACTTTTGTATAGTAGATGGACAAGAGTTGATAAGCTTAGACTGGTTGTTGACTTGATTGCTTTGTCTAGTGTAGCCTGTTATTCTTTTGTTGGATGCTGAAAAACCCTTTGACAAAATATATTTGCATTTTATCTTTGTTGCATTGATTAAATTAGGTCCATTTGAACCTTTGAACTGGATGTGGAACCCCTTTGTTTTGAAAATCTAAAACAGGGTAAACTATAGCCCTAGGACCACATGTGGCTGCCTAATGTGTTTATTGTGTCCTTCAAGCAGTCCCAGTTTCCTAGATCATCCAGAAGTGGCAGTTCACTGGTTAAACAGCCTGTAGCCCCGTTTCCCTGCAATGTTTAATCTAGAAGTAAACTTCTGGTGACTTTCATTTTTTGTTTTGGTTTTTCAGTATTCTTGGTTATGTGGCTGCATGAGGGTTCTTGCATGAGCCCAGTTGCTCTCTTCCAGCTAAAGTATTCACCGTTTTTTTCTTCACACTTTGTCCTTGGTTGTGGCAGGATGGAAACGTAAACTTTCCGCTTTGATATTTGACATACATTTCAAAGCTCTGATCTGTGCTGTTAGTTAAAATACTAATATTCATGTGCATGATTCTTTAGAATGTAGAATTGTGACTTGTTATGCTGATGACTTTTATTATCTCTAAGCAACAGTCTTCTGTTACAGCATTAATAAGAGGGGTCTGAACTATTCTCATGTTCAATTAATTTTTTCTTGGTGAACTATCTGATTATTAACTGGTCAGAATATGAATTGGTGCTGGCGGCTGGTATTGGTACTGGTGGCTGTCAATTTTTGATGCCATTTCTTATTAGGGAACATCAGTTCCCAAATATTACTCGTATGATTGCAGCCAATTTGAATAAACTGTTATTAGGATATCCTTCGGTCTGGTTAGATCGGTACTTCTAAATTTGACTCCTTGCGGAGTAATGTACAAAATGGATAGCGTACCTCAGAATATATATGATGTATACCTTGCAAGTATTTACAGAAATGTAATACTGTGCTTCAAAAAATTGTGTGGGTTCCTCACAACCTATTTTCCTTGATGATGATGGCTGTGTTTTTCTCGTGTTTAGTCTGTATCATTGGGTCTATTTATCAAACATATACTTGTACATATACATCTATCTCTGACAGTACTGGATTTTCCTGTGTAATGCCTTTTTGTAGGTGGTTGGCATTGAGGGTTATCTGCTCACCTTTTTAGCAGGTAAGCAACTTGGTCACCCAATATAATGACTACTGTTGTCTTGCTAAATTAAATTAAAATTTCCAATTACCTGAAAAAGGTAAGTTTCACATATGGAAGATTTGGACAGACAGGGCAATTTGTACTCAAGTGATTGTTTCCAGTTATGAGTTTCTTCCATTTGTAGGAGTAAGCATGAGACAGGATCTGTCAGGCTCTTCAAAATAGTAGGTTTAGCCCTGCAGCTTTGTGTGCTTCACAGTTTTTCCCACTTTATTTTTGCTCAGTAAATCCAAACTTTTCATGATAAATGCAGTTATGTACTTGAGAGTTCTATTTTGTCCAACCAATGGATGGAGCTTTGAGCTCCATACTTGCTGCATCTATAGGTTTTAAACTCTTGACTGAAATAACAAAAACTTTTATCTCACGTATATTATATGCTACAGTATTTGGAAGATGTACTCAAAACTTTCCTAACAATTGATGCAGTAAGTCACCATATGCATTTGTTAAACATATGATCTGGTTATGCCCAGTGGTAAAGTTTATTTTTGGAGCAATCTCTGCATTTGCAGATTTGGATGTGCTCTTGAACTGTTTGCCCAGATCTTTAAAAGTTAACTTTTGAGCAACAGAAGTGGATTCTCTGTGTACCTTCTGTGGCCAAAAGACTTGAATACTGCTGTACTGGAAAGATGATACCCACTTTCTGTATTCAAAGGACAGTGAACATTATAACATTTGAATGAATAGTATACCAGTGTCAACTTTGTGCAGACACATATTTGGATGTTCAGTCATCTTTTCCAGACGCTTCTGTATAAATGGTTTGCCATTTTATCATCTGCTGACATATTATTTTTCATTTTCTTGTTTCTATATGACCTTTCCCCCACCCTCAAATGAAAAAAAACATTTTCTCTGGGGTAAAACAGAAATACCAGAAATGTAGCCATTATTAAAATAAAAACTGTCATCCTGGATTGTATTATACTAGCAGTTCTCAATACTAGAGTGAGAGTGAAAGACAGATGGTATTGCCTCTAATTCTTTCTAAGTACTTAAATATTAATGCACCAGAACCATTGTCTTATTTACTTGTACCATTAGTTGCAAAGCCATAAAGTTTATCCAGATTAATAGCTCAAAATACAAGCCTGAATGTTTGCACAGAAATGAGCTCCATTATGTGCAGTTGAACTAACTCCCACAAATAGGAGTGCATTTGGTTCCAGTCCTTTTGTGAGCAGCAGTATAGCATGATCTCACTGTATGACAACTGCACCACCTCATTCTGGCTCAGGTATTAGCGTACCATTACCACAACTTGCGTTGAAGTCCATGTGTGCGTGTGTGTATGTGTTTCCCTAATAATCACTGCTTGCATTGTTAAGGTAAGGTTTACTTCTTTATATCGCCCAGAATTCTGGGATCACTAAAAGAGTGAAACATAGTTAATCGCCGAACCATTCAAAAGTAGGGCGGAAAACTTTTCCTAGGGAAAACTGGATTAAAAAGCTGCCCTACCAGGGTGCGATAGGCAAATAAGTTTTTTCAATGATGAATTTGAAATACTTTGACATTCAGCTTTGCCACTAATGGCCCTCAGGTGTTTTTCATGTATTAGTATTCCAGTCCACTCTTTCCTCAGTGTCATAACAAGTTCTAAGCACTCAACCATGTTCAACTTCTTGACAAAGGAAACCAGCACCAATTTAAGTATTTTTAATTTTCTTACAACCACATAAAACGGTCATGAAGTACCACAAAATTATGTACAATAATTTACAGGGGAAAAAATCCAAGCAAAATAATCCATCTAAAATATTTTAAAACCCTTTAACTGATGCAACTATCCAGCAAAGGAGGAGCTTCAAGAGGCATATTCTCATGTGCATATTTTGCCACTTTTGAATTTTATCCTCAGTATATGCATATATATTAATTAAAATCAAAGAAAAATAAAACAGCAAGCTGGAGGGACAACACAATATACATCTTTCAATTATTTTCTTTTTAAAGAACAAAGCAGGGAAAGTGCATGTCCAATGAGCTATTACAACAAACAGATCTACATATATGCTGGCAGTACCTGCCTTAGGAGGCTCTTTCAAGATTTCTTTGATTGTCTATAAACATTAACAGAACAGGTTCAGAGGCGGATGGAGAAATGTTTGCCTACTCCTCGATGAGGTCAGAGCAGGGTGGCAGCTAGAGAAGCTGACAAATAAGAAGCCTCAAAAATATACCGGAAGCATTTAAGGCTTCTTAGGAGTTGCAATTGAAAGAATCAGTTCTGTACAAAAAAAAAAAAAAATCTCCTTAAATCACCCCTGTCTAGTAATCCAAGAGTTCCAGATGGCTAGTGTTTCCAATTGCCATGTAGCCTTGCAGCTTTATAAGAGGACTGTGGAACCTTTTAATTCCAGAGGAGGCAACTTGGCAATGTTCCATGGTTCAAGATCTGGCTGCTTACTTTTGATATTTGTATTCCTTTAAGCAATTTTAATCTTGTAGGCGGCAGTATAAAGATTAAATCCAACTTCTGGCAAGTAGTAAACTAATATACAATAACCACTTAATGTCTAATCTCTCCAATTTTGACAGCTTCTGAACAATTATAAAAAAGAAGCAATTCACATTAGTGGTATTCACTATACAACCCATTTGCTACAAATCCAGCCGCCATGGGGTTAGATTACTGTACATGTAGCAAAATACCACTGTATTATATAATGAGGTTTATGTCTATTATTGTGCACTCAAAATCCATTCTGACCTTTAGTCATAAGGCTTCCTTCAAAAACAAAGATCATACATATGATGATTTGGTGGTAAGTTAATACCGGAATGAGCTTTTAGCATGCAGTCATGCTTATAGTCATCAGGTTTTTAGTCAAAATCAGTCCCTTTGTGCTTAGCAGATCTTGGGTATTTTGAAAACTTTTACAGTAGACAACAATCTTAGGCAAGGCTGAAAACTGCATCAAAAGAGCTTAATTTAAAACACTGAATTCTGTTCTGTGGTAAAATCTGGCAACACATTCTGTTAATTTTATAAAGCTTCACAATATGTACAGAAGGAAACAAAGTGGCTGAGGCAAACAGATGCTTTGTCTGTCCTGGTTTTAAACTTCACAATTTGGCATATTTGCACTATCTTCTACTCATACAACCCAGCTTCTTAGTGCTGATTAGCCTTTGGCTAGTATGTCATAAAAATGTCTGCTCACATGAAAAATATATGTTTAATTCAGTAACTAAATGATGTACTGCATTGCTACAGATTTTGTAATCAACTACTACTACCTTCCTGCAAAGTATTTATGGGACCAAGTTAATGCTCTCATTATCTTAAAACAGAATTTAAAGTTGCATGACAAGCACAGAAATTGCAAAGCACAGTCATTTTTTCCTTTCCCCCACTCTGTCTTCTTCAGATCCAGAGTCTGGATGTCAGTGACTTTCCACTTTCTTCCTACAAATCCCTATCATAATAGAAATGGCAAATACATTGGAAAAAAAATCCGACCAGGACTATTTTTCATTTTATTTGATAGCCATACCACTTCAAAGGAGTGTTAACTCTAGACTTGTATTTTTTCCTGTTTTTCCTAATTGTATAAGCCATTTTTCTAAAAAACAAATTGGGCAAAAAAGACTTTGTTACCAATCTGTCATGTAGTCTTACAGCAACTAGCCCCCCCCCACTTGAAAATTATGTTTACCTTCCCCTGCTCTTCGCTCTGGAGAAAGTATAATGGGGTGCATGCCCTTTTTCCCAACTAGAACGTCACTGGCATAGTAAAAATATACAATGTTATCTAGCTTTCCAGACTCCTCCCACAACTGCACTACAACAGCACAAGAGCCTTTGAATGTCGTTATCAGTACTGAGTCAGATAAGACTCCAGTTGACCCCATTTGGGCAGTAAATGGAAAGAGATGAAGGGTTTGTTGATGAAGTTACATTTTACTGAAGTCAAAGAATATTCCAGGATTGTTTAGGGAGTGAATAGTTTGTAGAATGCATCAAACCCTTTAAACTCCAGCCCAACTGACATGCTTGAATTGCCTCAAGAAATGAAGTACACTGTGTGTTGCATAGAAATGACTCACTCAAAGTAACAATGGAAAGCATCTTTCTTCTTTGAAAGCCCTTACATGAATCCCACTGGGACCAAATTGCCAAAGCAGAACAGAAATCAGGCCTATAAATATATCCCAGACACCCAGCACCTGTTCAATCATCAGAAACAATTTACAGCAATATAGGAAGTTAGGAAAGTTTTACTGAAAATTGTAGACATGTAGAGTTATATGTATGAAATCTGTAAGATTCCCTTTCAGATTAGTTTTTTCCCAGAAGATATACCAAAGATGCATGCGTGTCTGATAAAACTGAAAAGACAACATAGAGTTCAAATGATGAAAAAAGACTGGTTTTCTTTCCAGTGCCAGACACAATCATTCATACTCTCTCACACACAAATACATTTTCTCATAAATAAGTGAATCAGCTGGACCATACTAGTTTCAACATACAAGTAAAGTTGCAATTTAGACTACATATTCATTACATAGCATTTTATATACTAAACTTGCTTTGGTTGAAACTTGAAAATTGTTCCCTCCATCTATATACTCTATAGAGTCTTAGATAGCTAGCATAGTTAGTGAGGAATTTCTTTCTTAATATCCTGAATCTATTTTTAGACAGCCTCTTATATACTGTTCAACATTTTTCAGGAAGAAGAAAACTTGTTTCAACCTGAAAAAAAAATCCATCGACTGATGAGTCCAGGTGATATTTCCAATTTAATATACACACATATCAGGGTAGAAACAGAGATGCTCGTTTGGTTGCTTTGGACCTACTCTGCAGGAATAAAAACCCATTAATTCTTCGGTAGTGTGCATCAACTATTGGCTGTTGCCATTGTGGGTAGCTGCTCTATAGATAAGCATTAATCAGCAAATTATATTTAGCATGTTGAATTTTTCTCTACATTATGCCACAAAGTCATGGAGAAAGCCATGGATCTACCCATCTCCGAATGGGCCCATCTCTTAATGTGTACACAGAGTCAAAATATGCCACATGAACTGTGCCACAAAAGAACATTAATGTCCTGAAAGAAGAGGGAAGACAACATTTTCACCCATGCATTTACCAAACAACTACAATTAGCAGGAGAAGTTCTTAATATCTGAGAACTGGTAGGAGCTCTAAGCTTCTATTTATTTTTCCTCTAAAAATGCAAAGTCAACTTTTCCAAAAACAGGAACAAGAGAATAGTTAATACCTATCATGGCACTGTCCCTACAAAAAATAACATGCAATTATTTACTAATGTTTTTGCAAAAAGAAAAATGATAGTAAAGTGTCTTTTTCCGTGCACCTTGTCATAAAAATGAAAAAAAAATAGATTGTAGCTTTTCTGTAAAACAGAGCCACATACTAACATTCAAACCTCTGCCCCAGAATTCCACTGCCCCACTCTTTTACCAGCAATGCAACAGGCAGAAATGCTGGCACAACATTTACTGGTGCAACCTCATGAAGACAATGAACTTTACTTTTTCAATTTGTGGTTGTCAGGTAGTTGTCAAAAGCAAAGAATTTATTATAAGAAAACCAGTTGGCATTCCTATTCTGGCTGCAGAAAACCAGTTGTCACATAGCCACATATGACCTTCCTCAAAGAATTATACTTCCCTCATAGATTTTTCTATGGTCATAGAGGTAGAGAGCAAACTCCAAATAAAGATCAAAAGGAAATCTGGCTGCACATTAGTTTGCAGGTTTTTGGCTGCATCACTCACCTTGGCAATCAACTAGTTTAGTTTTTTTTTAAATGCTCTTTAAGACAAAGAAAATGGAAACAGTTCTACAAATGGTAAGGAGATTTCCATCAATCCGCATTTTCTTTCACATGCCATCAGTTTGCCCTTCTCTCGACTAAAAGTTGAGGAAAATATTCTCCCCTCAAAGGAGAGATTTCAACCATCTTTATTCATAAAAAACAGTTCTGATGTACAGAATGAGCATGTACTGTGTTACTAAATCCACAGACTGCTGTGATGACAGCTAGGATTGTATTACAGTTTTGAGCCAAGTATTCTTCTTTCCTTTCCTCAAAAGTGCAAGACTGCAAATGCCAGTTTATAAGCAGTTTCCGTCTGATTCTTCTTGGCTCTCCTTATTGAAGGAAGAGCAAGATGCTGCAGTTGTGCTTTGACAAATTGATTTCAACTTACTGCCTCCTCCCCACTTCAGTTAGCGAACTGCTGGTAGAAGGCAAATTTGACTCTTTCAATATGATGGCAAAGTTTAATGGCTGGGCCAAGTTTCAAGTCCATGCATTCCTGAACAGTGGGAAGGGTGAGCAGGAGAAGTGCCTGCCCATCTATTTCCTGCCAAGAAAGAAAAGTTTGAAATAATGAGAAATGAAGTCAAGATGCATTGAACAGTGACAGATGTGTAGCGTGAATGAAAGCTAACAGATCCAATGAGAAAATATCATGAGACAACTAAAAATGTGGGGATCAAAAAGGCTAAAATAGCTGCCATGACAGAAAATTACAGGCAGAGGAACTATTACCCTTCCTTACAGTAAGAACACTAGCATCATGTACTCAGTTAGGAACTGCCAATATGGAAATAATACAATACCTGATCCAAAAATATTCTGGCTAATGGGGCACAGTCTGTAGATTTAAGGAACCGCACAACATCAGCTACACTCCATTCCAGGGGGTTGCTGTCCAGCTGCAGCTTTTCACCAACTTCTAGCTTTATTTCCTATTCCACAAAGCCCCAAACACAAAAGTAAGAATGTTAGATTTACTTCACTCATGTATATCGACTGTTTTGACATATCTCCACTAAAGGAGCTCCATGTGAATTTTTTAAAAACTCTAATATTAGAGAGCCTGGGATTGGGGATCAAACACTACTAACTTATAGCTTTCCTAAGGAGTTAGTAAATCTCCTGATGGAAGCGATGGATTAGAAACTTTGGATTCTCTTTTAAAATGCGTTAGTGGTGTGCATTACTAAAATTAAGCTATGAAATGTATACCATGATTTCTGATACCTTGGCAACAAATATTTCAGTTTCACAATCATACTTCTATCCTACCACCCTGCATCAAGATGGAACATCCCACCTCCTTCAACAAAGATGCCAAATCCCACACCATACTTATCTATTATTCTCTGCTATTGAGGCAAGAGTACAAAATCATGATGGTTTGCATGCTAAGAAGCAAAGAAAACCTTTGCCATTTATCCTGACTATAGCGTCTGGTTAAAGCTACTGAAAATAGGTAATAAGTATTGTCCCCTCAAAAACTAATCTCCAGAAAATGAACATGGCAATCAGATGTAAAAATTTGATGACAGAAGGTTATATCCATTTACATGTTAAGAATGAACACACTGCACCTAGGCAGTTTAATTTCTATATTGTAAACTGCAAATTATTACATGCAGCTAAAGGAATCGAGGTGCATGGATACAACCTCGATACATCTTTAAATGCAGCCTGAATTAAATTAAAAGCTCAGTTTCCCAGAAAGTTTTCACATGCTTATATACTGCAAGCAAGGTTAGAGAAATGTAGCAGGCCATTTGAGAGCAACAGCTTTCATCTCAAATATACTTCTTGTTGCCCCTAAGATGCTAAATTTTGCAGTGGAAAAAGTGCCTCCAAGCTGGGCCCTACATGCAAGCTGTAAGCCTGGCACCACTTTACAGTAGGTCATCTACTGGAGGAGACAAATCAGGGACATGAGCAAAAAGTAAATGTACATATGTGCCTATCTGCCTACCTCCCAAAGGGATATGTTTATCAATGTTCACAGTATATATGAACACAGGACAATGATGATTTATTTTGCATCTCATACCCTCAAAACTAATTCCTCTTTATCAGGATCTTTATCAGGCAGTTTTTTGTTAAGCTTTGTGCTGATTTGTGGTCCTATTTCCCTTGCACATTTCCCAAGCAATTGCACTTTTTGTTTCTGATACTTGATAGACTGAGAAATACAAATGCATGCTCCCATTTAAACAACAAAGGGTGGTGGTGGGTGCCCTTACACACAAGGTACACAAACCAATGTCTACATGACCAAATAATGAACTAGATCCACTTTTCTAAAAGCTAGATGCTTGCTATTAAGGAGTGCTTTGCTTTTCAGATTAACAATGTACCTTTGGTGATGGTGGTTTATTTTCATCATCTGAGAAGGAAAAGGTACGTAGTTTCCTCTTCTGTTTGTCCCGGTCCTGAACCCCAAAATGAGATCGTTCACTCTGTGTGGGGGAGGATGACTGTGATTTCTTCTCTGACACTTCAGACTCCTCCAGCAGTTCCTCCTGATGCTCTGAAGTACTGTCTTCTGTAAGAGATTCTTCATCCACCTCATCCTGGTCATCTTCCTCTTCCCCCCACTGCCCTGGAATGGTACAGAAAGGGGAAAGGTAAGCTTAGAGTAGTATGAATTAGTGAAGCTGGTGAGCAGAAGCTTATTCTATTGATGTTTCATCCAACAATCCAGCATACACTGTATGAAATAAACATCTCACAATAGCATACTTGGGGTGAGCCAGCTGGTGTGTTATCCACTGAGGTAGAGGATCGTTTCTTCTTATGAACGAAGAAGTTTTTCCGTTTCTTTCTCTTCCTGCTTGCTTTCTTCATGTTTGCATCTATGCTGCTGTGGATACCTGGCGGTCGACCAATCCTTTTGTTCCTCCGCTTCCCGTAGTAATGGGCTGTGGGAGATTGAAAAAAGAAGATTCTTACTGTGAAACAACATTTGTTAATTCCTACAAATAAAGTATTAGGAGAAGATTTTAAAAAGCACATCTGATACAAACGTAGCTTATTCTGACAATATATAAGCTCTCTGCTCCTTGATTCCCAAGTTACTACCTTGCAGTTAACAGGATTAAAGATGTGTGCGTGCGCCTTCAAGTCTCTTGACGTATGGCAGCCTCATGAATTTCATAGGGTTCTCTTAGGCCAGGAATATACTCAGAGGTGTATATTTGCCAGTGCCCTCCTCTGAAATATAACCTACAGCACGTAGTATTTGTTGGCAATCTCCCATCCAAGTACTAACCAGAGCCAACCCTGCTTAACTTCCAAGATCAGAGGATAAAGGATAACAATACACTGGTTACATCTCCGGGGTTCAGTCTTTCACAGACATCATCGGATTGTATGTTACCAAAAGAGAAAGGTGTTACACCTCCACAAGAAGAGTTACAATTTTCGAAGGTGGAATAATATGAGGTATAATAAGCTCTGGGAATGGGGTACACTTTGTTATAGTGATAAGTTTAATTTAGGGTTAATTGGGTCAGTGAGAAAAAAAACAGCATATTGGTATGTAGGGTAATAAGAGTAATAAAGTAATGGTAGTTATGGTTTAGGATAGAAATAAGAATGAAATTATGAATATTATATTTGAAAAGGATAGAAACAAGAATAAAGTTACTAATATTACATTTTGAAAATGCTAATTATGGGTATAACTAATAACAGTTGGTATAATATTTTTGTTTATATATGTGTACACACACACACACACACATGTATAAACAAAAATATATAACCAGTATGATTTATAACACATTATATAAGTGTATAAGTATAAGTAATACTATGTACAAGAAATTTGGAGAGAAATAGAAATGCAAGTATTTTTTTTCCTTTCCTTTCACTCTCACTTTTGTTATGTTTTTTTTTACAAAATAAAATAAAATAGAAAGTGGAAGAAGAGCGCTAAAAAAAAGACATCATGGCATTGTCAACTATTCTTTGTGTTAAATTGCTACATAACTAGCAAACTTCAGGCTACTTCTTATATGTGAGGTAACCTGACTAGAAGCAGTCAGAGAGAGAAACAGGGATTTTTTACACAAGAGATGAAATGGCGAAAGGAAAGGATGTTTCTAGGGATCATAATGCAAAAAAGGCAATGTATAAGGAGGAGCAGGTTAAGCTGAGTATAGCAGTGTGGTGGAGAGGAAAAAGCAGAAAAGAGGAACTGCAAGGAGCAGGAGAGCCAGGCATAAATATAAGATTTCATGCAAATGATGGTAACAATTGTTTTAAAAAACTCCAAATTCCATGATTTGAAGGACCTTTTGGTTTCATCGTTATTAAGACTGCAGCCTGCTGGTACAATATTATGAGCAGCTGCAGTGCTATGCTTTGGCCTGGCTGAGGCCAGAGAGAGAGTTCCCAAGTAAAGGCAATTCTGGCTGAGAGACATAGCTGTAGAAAGTCACCATTTGTAAGCCTTAGAATGTTCCAGGATTGTAGCTTCATGAAATCAATGGAAATCCCTACAAAAATTACTAGAAGGCTTAACTTGCTATATTGTACAAAGAGGGCCTCCTCTAAATCTCACCACCGTCACAGGCATATTTGGTGATGACAGGGGAGAAAATCTTCTCAGTGGCTGCTAACAGGTTGTGGAACTCCCTCCCCCAGGACATTCAGCTGGACCTGTTTTGCTCTTACTGCTGGCAGGCAAAGAAGCTTATTCAGACAGGCCTGTGGCTCTTAACTTGCAGTGGCAGAAAGATATTTTATTGGTGTGTACTGTGATTTTATTTTTTTATTATGTTTTAACTTTGTATTTTTAATACAACTGTTATTTTTTTTTAAAAAAGCTTTTGTACTAATAGTTTTTTAGCTTTTTAAAAAATTTGTTGTAAGCCATTCTGAGTCCTGTGCAGCAAAAAAGGCAGGGAACAGAATAGAATAGAATTAAAATAAAATAAAATAGTCCTGTAGTGCGTTGCTTACTTTCTAGGACAAGAGTGAGATACTTGTTTTGGCCAGCAAATATTGGACTACACCTCCAAACATCCTTCACTATTGGCTACACTGGCTAGGACTGATGAAAGTTTCAATCCAACCACATCTGAAGCACTACAATTTGCCCACCTCTATTCTAGGTACCTTGGGTCAGCTGTTAACATTTTGAGCAAGACAGCTGATAAGATGACCATGACAAAGTGGTCCTTCTGAGCAGATAAGAGAAATAAATAGCCATTTTAAGAATAATGTTGTGTGTTTCCAGTGACATCCAGCCCCACTGCTGCATTTCTCAATAATGCGTGACAAAATTCACTTGTAAAGCCAAATAATTTAAACACTTACTGTATTTGGTTTTTGTCAGAACAGAGCAGTTCTCTGAACACTTGTCTAGCACCATTTGGGGGCCAAAGAGATTTGGACAGCATTCCAATTTGATGCAGGTCTGCCTGCAGAACTCTGCCACCCGATCAGCTGTTCTCACAACTTCGACTGTGGCACGGTAGCTCTTTCCTTTATACCTGCATCCAGAAAAACAAGTACGTGAGGTGGAGGATATGCAAGCCACACAATTTGATGTTTTATGTACCATCATACCAACCTGAAAACAGCAAATCTCATTTATTTCAGAAGGTAAGCAGGATGGGATCTGACTAATACTTGTTTGGGAAAGCACCAGAGAATATCAGGGATTCTCCAGGCAGGGCAAGGAAAGAAGCCCCCAGAAAACCCGGAGAGTTGCTAAAAGTCAAAGCTGACAATATTGGCCTTGAAGGATCAATGGTTGGGCACAGTATAAGGCAGCCTCCTATGTACAGAAATCTTTTATACTTGGTGAAATGTAAAGCATCACCATTCTCAGATACACTCTAGCTATACTGATCTTACTACCAAAGTAAACATATGAAGACAGTATGACTAACAGCAATATGACTAATAGCAGTCTCACTTGAAGTGTATAATTCCTTTGTTTAAAAGATAAATTTTGCCAACGTTTAATGATCATGTTCAGTACAATGTGAGCATTACAGCCTCAAGCTCTATGTACTTCAGCAGACATTACAATCTGAAGCGGTGGAGAATTTCCCCCTTTCCTCCTACTCCCATACATCGTCTGTGGCAGATGCTGGATGTGGTGATCTAGAGCAAAGGCTGCTATGGTAGCATAATAGACAGTGAGAGATCCTGGAAAATAGCACTCTGGGAATGAACTGTGCTAGCATTTATTCCAGACACTAGGGAGAAGGAAGGACAGATTAAATTGCCTTTTTCTCAAACAGAAGGACCAGCTGTTATAACCTCTAGAGTCACTACTATCAAGTAAAGGAGTGGGATAGGAATGTACGAGAGAGCAATTGCTAATAACACTGGAGAATTTCTGAGCACATTCACCCTTCCCCAATTCCTCCAACACTGTTCGTAAGCACAGCTGCCAATCCAAATGTGAGCTGTGACTGTGAAATAGAAAGGATTTCTCTATTTCAAGACATACACATATTGCACTGCTGATTTCTCAGAACATTTGCCTTAATATTGTTCTACTCAGTACTTTTGAAGGAAAAGCAAGTCAAGGACCTCTAATTATCTTAGGTCTTTTGTTCACTTTCAGCTTGAGTCAGTCTCTTAACCTTTTATTGAATAAAGAAATCAGCAGCCTAAGCAAGCTCAGGATAGTTACTAAGCTTTTGCTGAGTGCTGCAGAGTCAATTCTGTAATGTCAGATAATTCATTCCGTGTTAAGCATGGAACACCTGCGTGAGTACTCCTAATCATTCACCTTATACCAATTAGTGTGCCACAATTAAGAATACTTCTAATTATTCACAGAGTGAGTTCTCTGTCTAACTAAAATAATGCAACATTAAGCTGGTTTTCCAACATCTGAGAAAGGCCACAGAATACAGCTATCTGCTTCTACTTGTTGTTAATGGAAGGCAGATAATATTATCATTTGATTACCTGTCATGCTGTTTTCATTTGCACAAAATATATGTTTATTTTGATGAAATTGGGCAAAAAATGGGAGACAAGGCATGATCAAGATCTGACGCAGGTTTACTTCTCTCAGTAAGTTAGCAGTCCACCTTATGGGAAAGGATCAACAAGTTAAGGGAGGAGTACTCAATTCCTTCAGTGATCAGCTCCGCCACAAATTGATTTCCCAGTGAAAGACAAATTCAAGTGGTGTTGTTAATCATCTGTCCTTCAAATATATTATCAGGATAATTTCTGAAGACTGTTGGTTGGAGAAGCCACTGAGGATATTTGCAGGAGATAATTAATGAAAAGGCCTTCTGCCTGTTAGTGCAGTTCTTTAAACATCTCCCTGCCTGCATATTAACACTGTGGTTGTTGTGCACCCTCAAAAGTTGCTTCTGACTTGTGGTGACCTTAAGGTGAATATGTGATGGGGTTTTCCCAGCAAGATTTATTCAGTGGAAGGTCTGCCGTTGCCTTCATTTAAGGCCAGGAGAGTGTTACTTGCCCAAGCAAAAACAGTGGCCAAGCAGAAATTTGAACCCTGCTTTCCCAGAGTCCTAGTCCAATACTCAACCCCTATGCCATGCTGAATCTCCATAATAACATTATTAATAAATAAAAATGGTTCCTTTCTAACATCTCATTTAGCTCAAAGAGCAAAGGGTAGATATAGGATACAGAACAAACAAATTTACTTTGCTTTCAGGGTCTCTCCATATCCATGCCATGAAGCCTCGTCGTCCAGTTGTATTTCTCTAAGAACACGGCTGGGTTTATAAGCAGCATTGATCAGCAGAGAGAGGACCTGAAAATGGAAAGAGAGAAGTTGAAAACCTTAAGTTACTGGTACAGAAACATTTTATGTTTACCAATCAATATAATTTAGTAGATAACTCCCATTTATCTGAATGAACTGCAATGAGGATTGTCAACATTACAAACATGTTTGCATGTTTGTAATGTTGACAATCCTCATTGCAGTTCATTCAGATAAATGGGAGTTATCTACTAAATTATATTGAAACATAGTAAGAAGACAAAGAATAACAGTAACAACAACTCAAAGCAAGCAGCAAGTGAGGACATGCCAAGAATGTATTACTCAATGGCCATGGGTTCCCAACTATAGTAGTTCCAAACAGTATGTCTTCACATTCCCCTCAACTTTGTTCAAGGAATATCACAATACTGTTTATTCAGTAAATGAGACTACCTTCTTTTCAATTCAGTTAATGTTCTCCATTTTCCACAGTACATTTATTTTGGTTCTCAAAGAAAGAACAGTTTGGCAAGGGTTTGGCCTTGTACTACAATATAGAGTCAAAGCGTTACCCAATTTATACAAAAGGTTATGTCTCTATATTGTACTATATTACAGGTGTGCACATGTTTGAGTGCAAATGTATCAAGGTTTGTGTACAAGTACCTTTCGATCCTTTATTAAGAGAAAGGCAGGAGATGAAAAAAGATGCTTTCATAGATGTTTCTGTATCTATGTTCATTCCCCATTTGTACACAGGTATAAGAATCTTCTTACCTCTATGAAGTTTTTTTTCTAAGCATGTCTGATCAACATGCAGAGAAGGAAGGAGGCTAGCCTGGCTTCCCACTTTCCTCCTGTGGAGAGCAATGAGTTTGAATAGGAGAGCTTTCCATACAAGTGCACACTCATTACACATTTGGGAACTCTGATTTTTCTGAGGAGGTGATGGTCCTGGTTGTATAGAGTGTCCACATGTGGAGAAACCTCTTCTGTTCACTTGTTGCTCCAGAGTTGAAGAGAGCAATAGAACTGGATACAGAGGGGAATGAGGCTAGTGTGCAGGTGTTGACTGAACGCACCTGGATAACAGCTGCATAGGCCTCAAGTTCAGAGAATGGAGATCATGCGTGCAGATGTACATGGGACAGCAGATGTACACAGGCTCATCAATATATGTGAATTGATGACCCTATGTTCACTTTACATAGCTGTATGTGTCGCTCCCTACATCTTGTCCTGTTTCTCTTTCAGGCAGTGCCGTTGGAAATTCTGAGGAGGTTATTTTATTTCTATGTTTTTAAGGCAATTCTGAAGAAGAGTGAAAGGTTTCAGAGAGCAAAAAGACTGAGAAAGCGCTCAAATAAAAAGCACAAACAAGACAAGACCATGGAGGACTGAACTATAGGTAATACCCCCAAAAAACAGCCTTCACATAGCAGTAGCTTTGAGACTAGAGAGTAGTGGGGTGAGGCCCCTTTAGCCTGGACTGTATAGCAGGAGATAGGCCTAAAAATGTGGGTATCTAATTTATTGCACTCCACCTCCTCCTATTTTGGTATTGTTTTGAGACTTAAAATTGTGATATGATTTGTTCCTATTGCTTTCTATTTCTCCTTCCTGTTTCCTATTAAATATGTTCTTGTTGGCACATTTTTGACTTTTATTAGCACTTTTATTCTGTTTCAAGATTTCACAGTGATATTTTGGATGGGCAGATAAACTGGAAAAAAAATCTTGATAAAATTTAGCTACATATTTTAAATAGTTTAGGCAGGATGAATAATATTTCCAGAGAGTGTAATACTATGCACCACCACATTGAATATGCCGGGACTTACTTCTGTGTAGGCAGCAGCAGCAGTAAACAACTCCTTAAATTTTTAGAATATTGATTTATACAAGACTCCCTAATTCCTTCTTATATATTAATCAAGAACTTTGAATAAATGAACAGCAGTGAAAACAGAGAAACTCCTGTATGGATATATCTACATTCCATTACATGCAAATAACTATACCTCTGAGTACTCCTTGCCTAGGAAAACCCTATGAAATTCATGTGGTCACCTTAAGTCAACAGGCGATTTGAAGGTACACACATAAATACATGTACAGATCAGAAGCTTTTGTACAATGTAGCCCGTACACTGTGGATCAACAGTATTTGTACTCATACCCAAACTGTTACTGTTATTGTAGTAGTTGAGTTTAAGTAGTTTCGTACTCATGGCGATCCTAAGGTGAACCTATCATGGGGTTTTGTGGGGCTGAGAGTGTGTGACATGCCCAAGGTCACCCCAATGAGTATCTGTGGTAGAGCTGGGAATCAAACCCTGGTCTCCAGAGATGTAGTCCAGCACTGAAACCACTACACCATTCTGGCTCTCATCCAGATAGTACCAGTACTGAATAGTAATTTGTAAGCATCTCTGTTAAACCAGTGGGTAAATATGAGTAGGAAAGTGTATGAAAACCAAAGGACAGGAGAAGACTAGTGAGTGAAATTTGCCTGTGGTTGGTGATCAGTGGATGGTGAGTGGGAAGCGCTCTAAGCATAAGCTGATGAGAGTGATGATGAGAAAGAGTCAAACAAGATGAACACTTGGAAGAAGACAATTAAGGGGAGGGGGAGGGTCTGAATGCCAAAGAGTTAGACTGTGCAAGGATGGACTGTGTTTTTGTGATAAGACTAGTTTGTTTTATCATTATTAAAATTAAATAAAAGATCTATTAACTTGCTTGTTCACTTACCACACCTATCACCTACAGACTGTTCACACTACATAAATATAATGCTATATTTCACTTTAACTGCCATGGAAAAATCCTATGAAATTCTGGGATTTGTAATTTGGTGAGGCACTAGAACTCTGGCTGAGAATGATAAATGTACCTCCCTCAACTGCAAATCCTCAGCAATCCTGATACATTGTTTACACACAGAGAGAGAGAGACAGAGAGACAGAGAGAGAGAGAGAGAGAGAGCGCAAACAGTATTGGGGAAATGACACCTGCCTGAAAAATAATTTGATGTTGGTGAGGGGCATCCATACTGTGTGGCATAGGTTTCACAATGGCTTGTGGAATATGGCATAAAAGATAGGTAATCAAAGCACTTATGAACGAATTAAAAGAAGCATGGAGCAAGATTTCACAGCACATCATTCAGGAGAGTCTGTTTACTATTGGGAGAGGAAAAGGAACGTAGAGCGCTACTAAGCTTAGTTGAGGCAACTTTCTAAGAAAGTATTTACCCTTGTACTTCTAAATACCCTTGTATTTAGAAGAATGAATGAGTGAAAATTGCTTCATCCAATTTGTTGCAAAAAGGGAACCAGCAATATAAGAACACATATATCAACAATATGAAAATAATGCAGAATAATAATCTGATTTTTATTAAACAGTGCTACAATCATGGGTATCG
This sequence comes from Iguana delicatissima, assembly GCA_948472985.1. Taxonomy (NCBI): domain Eukaryota; kingdom Metazoa; phylum Chordata; class Lepidosauria; order Squamata; family Iguanidae; genus Iguana; species Iguana delicatissima. Next base: position 438,084 of record CAOKZL010000963.1, read on the forward strand.
GACTGTATCTGACAAAGATTTCACTTTCAGGCATAACCAAAGACGTGTAACACAAAGCAGAAACCCCTAGAGAAAGTCAGAATACTCTAGAATGTTCAGAAAGGACTACAGATTTGTCACAACAGACCCAATTACCAATTCATCGACCCTAATATTCTGCCTTGCGAAGTTTCTGCTACTATATGATTCAGTATACAGTCTTTTCTCCATAATACCACTGTGACGTTTCTGAAACAGAATGGTTTAATTACTGGAAGAGTCTACTTTTCTCTAAAACGTTTTATTTTTTTATTGCAGCATTTCTACTGCAATATTTCCATTTCAAAAATAATCACTCAAGCTCACTATGATAACAAATTGAATCAATGCAATAATTTAACACAGAATAAAAGAAAAAAGCATATCAGAGACACCTTGTTCAAGAAGGAACAAATTAAAAAGACTTACTACTGCAACCCACCTTAATTTTTTTTAAAAAAATTGTACAGGTAAGCTAGAATATTATTTCATACAGCATTATACATTTATCTTCTTACCCTGAAGGTTACATTAATGGATTTCAAATCTGTTGTGACATGGATACGGGGACTGATACAAAATGAAAGTAGTGAATTGTGTCACAAACATTCAATTCTGTTTTCTACAAACCCTTACCTCTTTAAGAACAAGGACACAGTTCCCGGGCCCCACAGACTGTGGCAGTTCAGCAATTCTACCTTTGTTAAGATATGGCCCTGAGAAGCAGCGATGGTTAAAGTAGATCTTTGGACAGTAGTATTTACCATTTGTTACAACTGGAAAAGGAAAACAATTTCAGAAAATCTATGTAAACTTTTTCAATGCTTGGAGAAAGTCATTTAACTAGAAGTGAAAACAACAGATGGACTTTTGCATTTAGGTGTACACAATCTGCCCTCCACTTTTACGGGGGTTAGGGTCACAGGAACCCCATGCTCACTTCCATGTGCAAGAGGGAGGAAGGGGATGGGAGGACCTCTCCTGCATCCCCCCCCATCCCGCCCATGTGAATGAACACACACATATACCATCCTTCTGTCTCATCCCCTTTCCCCCAGTAATCTGCAAATAATCCAATCTGCTAATGCTTAACCCACAGTGTGGAAGAGTGACTTCATATGTGTATGTGTGCATCTGAGAACTCAAACAGCAAAAGTAGGTATTCTAAGGGGAAAGTGAACCTCTCTCTCTTTGTTTACCATGTTAAAATATTTTCATGCTGCCATTTATAATGGGATCTCAAGTCAGCATGGAATATAAACACAATTTTCACAACACAACTTCTTGTAGCTTTTGTTTTCCTTGACCAACAGTTTCTATGCTGTTTTCCAAAAAAAAAAAAAAAACAACACAAAAATCTCCCTAAGGAAAGCTAAACAAGTGGAGCTGAAAATTCCTTCTAATTCTAGAAGCCATGAATCTAAATAACTTGAAGAACTGACATATCACTGTGCAGCCAGATTCAGCTACAAAACCATGTCAAAGTGAGGGCAATGCTTTCTGCTTTAACTCTAAATGGATGGACTCTTTTGCTCTGTTTCTCAGTCCCTTCTTGTAAATTGCTTCTTGTAAATTGTCCAGCACAGTCTGTGGTTCTGGTTGATCACACCAGAACAATTTGATAAAAGGCATTCCTTTGCAGTTTACCTCTATCCTTGCCAACACACAGTGCTATTACATGAAAGTTTTTTTGCTGGTCATTTTGTAGTATTCACATTAATTAGCCGGTTTTAGATTAATAAGAGAGTTGTAACACATAGCAAAATGGTAAAGTAAAACAAAAAAAAAAATCAGCAGGAAAAACTAGAAGCCACATTTATTTTTCTTTATATTTTAGACATCATTTTATAATTTTGTTATATTACCAAACTGAATACAGCCCTCTGGGCATATAAATTGTAATCAGAGGCTTGAAAAAAGCTCCTGATCTTGATGACAATTTGGGATTACAAAAACAGGCCAGCAGACATTTGTCAAGCAAGGCCACTATTCATGACTGATGAACTGTATTCAGTTTTGGCACTCACAAACTGTGCAGGCCTGGTTAAAAATATTCTTAACCACTTACATCTCTTTGCCTTGAAAACAAATATTCTCAGTGTTATGTGTGTTCATGCTCAAACAATGCTTATATTTAGTTTATTACTCAGGTCTGCAAAATAAGTCACTATCTTCTGTGATGCAATGACACCAACATACCAACCAACAGTCATTTCATTCTAGCTGCACTTGGACAAAGAATCACTTTCTTTTAAAGCCCTAATTCCATGGAGGTTTATAATTGGCAAACGTAGTGGAGATCAGATTATATTGACTTAACAGCTCTCCATTTAAAAACCAATTACATCTCAGAATGAGCAGCCTCCTTTTCTGCAAAGCTTACATTAGGTAGTGCCTCAAAGACACATTTTGCTGCACTGCAAGTCATGAAGCAAAATTTTGGAAAGTACAAATAGATTTGCTAGTTATTTCAGCAGCAATTGTACTTATTCAACATTAATTCATTCAACAGTTTTGCAAACGATTAGACCCTTAGGTGAATCTATCATGGCTTTTTGGGGGGGGGCGGGCAGGCAAGATTTGTTCAGAAGGGGATTGCCTTTGTCTTCCTCTGAGGCTGAGAGATGCCCAAGGTCATCCTATGGGTTTCTATGGCCATAGCAGGAATTTGAACTATCTCCAGAGATGCAATCCAACACTCAAACCAGTAGACCTCTTGGCCTTATTCCTTCTTTTCCACTACACACTTTGCAATGCATAATATTACACATACTTTTCAATAGAATTCTATAGCTACCCTTTTCCTCATATTAAACACACAAAACACAATCTTCTTTCTTACTAGTGTCAGACGGGTTGAGTTCCTGGCTCTTTAGTCCTTCATGGACAGTCCTTGAAGACAATATCCTGACAAATAAAGAGATCATAAGCAAAACAAAGTTTTCATTCATTCTTGCAATTTGTTTTGTGATTCTTTAGTTCTACACACTGTTTATGAAGCAAAATGTTTGTGTGCTAACTAGCATGCATACCCAGCATATGGCATTTTATTCTGTATAAACAATTGCTATTCAATATATAGAACCAATTAGGTGGCTAGAGGTACTATTGATCCCAAGGAATTCTTATGTCAGCTGAAAAACATGGGTGGGCAGAGAGCAACAGCCATCCCAGTGTTTTCATGCCTGAGAGAAAAACTGTTGCAGTGTTCCACAGGAACTGGAGGAGACAGTTTACTTAGAAATCTTGCTACAGCCTAGATGTTTTCAATCTCTACTTTGTAAATGTGAAAGGAGAGAGTCAACTTGATGTTAACTACAACGTGTTCTTGTAATAGGATACTAAGATCTTCTATTATGTCTGGGCATATCCAGAGAACTTGCAGATCCTACTCTCACTACCTGAGCAACAGACTGTGACAGGTGCTCTTCACGTTCACAGCAATTAAATACCAGTCAATGAATGATACACAGAAGAAGGGGTTTGAAATACAAAGGCTTGGTGTCTGGAGGTCTAAATGTGTGTGTTTTTTTCTAACCTTCAGTCATATGCACATTCTGTAGTGTCTCAATGATGGCACAAAATATTTTTTGCATTATAGGCTAATAAAATGGGAAAGTGATATTCAGTAGAGCTTCTCAATCTTATGTATGTATGTATATTTATGTGCTGCCTTCCTCCCTAGCGAGACCCAAGGTGCTCTTCCTACAACAGTGAGAAAGATGCTATCACTTTTTAAATATTGTTGAGTAATATGTTGTTAATCTTAGCATGAAAACTATGATGTAACTGTCACAGTAATCAAAGCTCTTAAAAATGAGCCATTTTTAGTGTGAGTAATAAGTTTAATACTTACTGTTTCTCTGGCTGGACTACTGCAATTTTCTTTTCCTTGTTCACTGTAAATCAAAATGAAACATATTGAAGAACCAGCCTCTTTAAAAGCTGTCCTTTGATAACATGGAATTTGTAAACTTTATGAGCAGCTGAACAAAGAACAAAACAAAAACAAAATGAACTCTGAATTTTCAAGTCTAAGTGAAGAAGGGTCTCCTCCTTCCTGAACATGCATTTCTCCTATTTAGCTCCTAGAATGCACTATAATCCCAGCACCTAAATGCAGATGCATACACACTGCCCATTTAACATGAATGCATTTATCCCTACAATTTAATTTACTGCCAGTTTCTAGGATGTTCTAGACTAGGACAGTATTAATTCAGGACATCCTACCACCTTCTGCACGCTTTTGTCTCTTGGACTTTCCTCATATGTTACTTTCCAATACATAGCACACTTTTTATTATGTGCAACAAATGCAAATGAAATACTCTGAAGCACTGCAACCTGTTCAGTTTTACAGAATATTCCATCTTCCATTATAGTAATCACATTATCCATACCTACTGCTCTGCGAGGAGGTCTGAGCTGGTATCCATTAGTTTCACACCAACCTACTGGAAATATATCCATAGATTCCACACTCACTATGCATTCTGGGATTGGCATTTTAGAGCCTGTTTTGAAAAAAAAAGGCAAAATCTTACACCCAATTCTATTGTTGGTTGCTGACCAGAACACAATCCACCACATACAGTCTATTAAACCACATATATGTCTGTGCGCCACACATTTCAACCAGCTCCGTGTAACAAAAGAAGCTTTGATATAGAACTCTTGCAAGATATACTCCTTTATTGTGTTTTGTATTGACTTAAGCAGGAGTGGCAACAGGAAAAACAGCCCATGTACAAGTATGCCCTCACATTTGATTTCGTAGCTATTTTTAGCTCACTGATGATGATTTGTGACACACAGAGAAGGCAATGGTGTTAACATGGCAAGTGGAGAAAGCAAGCCAAATGCAAAACATTTGTCTTTCAAAAGACAACTTACTTTCCAGCTGTAGCCAGAGATACGAATCCTTCACTTTTGTAACAGTAGCGACACAAATTTCTTCCAGATCTTCTGGATTTACAGCCTCAAGTTTCATGTTTTCCTTAAAACCATGGTCAGAATTTAGCTGAAAAAAACAAAACAAAAAGGAAATACAAGATGCACATTTAAACAGAAAGTGCATTTTTAAGAACAGTTGACTGAAATGCCAGTGGGAAAATTACTCAGAACATACTAGTGCTAAAGGAGATGCTTAGGAGAATCCAACAAGATCTCAAATGCTCAGTTCAGAACAACATGCAATCAGCAAATGAAGCCTCTTACATCATTGTAAGAATTGTAATTTACTAGTCAAGTATTAAAAACATCTGGATGCATCTGATGTAGAATATGTGGGATACTATGCTTCAAACCCAAATACAGTTGGTCTTCCACATTCGCTAGGGTTAGGGTCACAGGACCCTGCAAAACTGGAAAAACTGCAAGTATAAAATACGTGTGTGTGTCTGTGGGATGGGAGCCAAGTCATGATGAGAGGAACGGGCGCCAATGTCAAAACCAAGTCAGGCAAAGGGGGTGAGTCAGCATGGTGGCTCTATACTTCCTCTCTCACACCCATGTCCTTCCTTCCTTAGGTGCTGGGGCATCAGGGGAGGGTTTCTGGTGCTGAGAACTCAGGCCATGAGCCATCCTTAGCTGGCCAGGCTGCAGGGGGTGGTGGTGGAGGCGGCGCAAAATTCTTCCTTCAGCAAATTTAATATCCCTTGGCAAAGTACAGATGGGAGCTGCTGAGAGGGAAGATTCCCCCAGAAAAGAAGCACTTGAGGGATGTGGGGGGAAGGGGCTGGAGAAGCCTACAAATATTTAAATCCAAGGAAGTTAAACCTGCAACTGTGGAGGGCTGACCGTACTTGCAATATCTGAAATCAAGATAGGTTCCTTCTTCAACTTTTGCCATTGCTGGTCATTTCAATAGGCAGCAGCAGAAAGAGAGGAGAAGGGAAATTCTGTTTAAATACTATTTTGCTTCCTTCCCCTTTCCTTCACATACTCTTTTACTTTTAGTTGGTCTTTCTCCACTATATATCCATGGGCAGGAACTAACTTGTTTATACTAACTGTATGCAAACTGCTCTGGGCTTTAAATAAAGCAAGCAGAAAAAAAAAGGATATGGTAGAGATACTTGAAAATTTTTTTATGTACAGACTAAGGCTTGGTTCTCATAAAGACCAAGCAAGGTAATAAACATGCCTCTTAGCTGTACAGCTTCAGATACAAGTGGGGCTTGTCTGATGTTCTCCTTCTTACTCTAGAACAGGATCAATAACACTTCTACATACATGCCATGCCTCGGTCTATTCACTACAGGACCTTAGAAAAAGTTGCTCCTTAAAGCAAGAGGACTCTCTAGAGCGGTGGTTCTCAACCTGTGGGTCCCCAGATGTTTGTAGACTTCAGCTCCCAGAAGCCCCAGCCACTATGGTCAATGCTCAGGGCTTCTGGGAGCTGAAGTCCAAAAACATCTGGGGACCCACAGGTTGAGAACCACTGCGCTTCTAGCTCTTGGTAGCAGTATTCAGAGTATGCATCTGAAAAGCAGAATTGGTGAAAAAATACAAGCAAGGAGCCCTTTCCATGTGTGCACAGGGCTGCTTCGATAACTAGCCAAATATAGTAAGTGCATGTACCCACACAGAAAAATAAATCCTTGAATCTGAACAACTATATGCCAAGAAGGATTCCAGTCTAGCCTTCACTCAAGTAAGCTACATTTTTGGCTGCAGGATTCCTCTGCCTCTCAACCTTATGAATCTTCCCTTGCTACCTGAGAGGTACAGTCAAGGCACAAGTTTATCTCTGTGACCAAAGAAATAAAATGCCCGTGTGACTCTTGAGAGATTCTCAATTCTGGCAGAAGCAGCCAAATATTAAATGTCACAAAAGTACATTCAGACTGCAGATGGGCAACAAAGGCTCTCCTGACTGTTTATGTATCCACCAAGTCACTGCGACTGCTGAAGTTCTTACAGTTCTGCTGGGAAATATAATGTGAAGGGAGTATATAGTTTAGTTACTAGCAGAACTGCACTTTTGAAAAACTGGGGGCAAACACATTTCCACTGGAAATAAGAATTGTTGGGATTTTTGCTGGGAAACAACAATTCCAGGATCACTGGGGTTTCTATGGCAGTCTGTGAACTTAGGCTTCATAGTACATTGTGAAATCGTATCTTTAAAAAATAGAATATATTCTAATTCTTTGTTTTATTATGTGCTGTGACTAACACACTTGATCAATAAAATATACGTCAATGAATGAACACATTAAACTGTGAATGCTCACTGAGGGAAAACAGCTTTGGGGAGCAGCTTCAGCGCCACACTGCTTGAGATAGTCTGCCCAGTCAAAATCTTGTCCAGGATAACCTATGAATGAACAAGAAAAGTGAATCTTGTTAATTACTACATTTTAAATCAAAGTCTTTCTTCAACAAGGTCAGGGTAGCATTCATGACCCCCTGCCCAAGTTATCATCATGATAATCCTCTGAGGTAAATTAGGCTAAGAGACTGCAATTCAAATTAGATCTCTCCAATCTTGCCTCTAAAATCCTGGTTCAATCTTCTGCTAACCAATACTGGCTCCTTAATTATAAGACTGTATAGTACATGAATTGTTCCTAAAGAGACCATAATGCCTTCATTCTCAAACACAGGTTTTCAGAATATCTGAAGAACACTTTATAATTTATAGTGAATTTTATAGTTACTGTGAAGAATGACTTATTTTATTATTATGCTACTAATATGACCAAACATCAGCAATATAACAAAAAATGCTCAGTTCTAACTTGTGCAGCACAGTATTTTCAGGTACAAAAAGACTGTTAGAAGAACAGAGGCTAATGTACAAACCAGGTGGAGGGTTGAGATGTAAGCCATTTTTTAAACTCCACTGAACAGGGAAAATGCCAGGACTGTTGAAATGACAGATATAAGAGTGGATATTGGTACGTTCTGGTCGCAAATCATCTATTTCTATCATGAAATATTTATCATCAAACACCTGCAAGAAAACAAGGAGAACTAATTACGTAATTCAGTAACATCAGCAAGATAGTCTTCTTTCCAGAGAGTCAAGCTATGGTTGCCGTTTTTCAATATTTATTTATTGGTTAGGATCAGAAAGTATTATATTAAGAGTGCCCAAGGACTGAGGGATGCGAATGACCACGCTGAACACAGTGGAGGTGCTCCTTTATTTTTGATGACCTGACTTCCATGGCACAATCATAAACTATTCTTGGAAAGTTTCTCTACTTGCAAAAGAATGTTGCCACGTGCAGTTCTTCGAACTCCAGGTATCTTTTATAAAGCACTTAATAGATATTTTTATTCCAAAAACCAATGAAGAACAGAATTAGTCCACAACAGCCACGTACTTGAGATACAAGAAGATACCAGGAACATGAAAGGGGATTTTAAAAATTTAACTAAACCTTTAAAAAAGAGAAGAAAAGGAAAAGAAATCTAATGGACATAAACGGTTTGAAAACAGACATTTTTTGAGAGGTGAGAGATGAAAAAGGATAGCTAAGTGTCCAGGAGGAATACCAAAGGCACAAAGATAAAAAGGGAAACAAAAAGGGAAATGGTTTATCAGAAGAAGAAAAAAAAAGAATTTGATCTGGATCAATGACAACTGGTAAGGAACAGCTACCCCATCAAGAAACTTAAGAAGTTTAAACAGAAAATGAGATCAAGGTGCAAATGATTAAGGATGCCATGGAACAAGAACAGTGAGATAAATAGAAGTTGGCTGATCAACCCAATTGCTATCAAAGTACCTTTTTTCTCTGACCAGACAACAAATCAAGAAAGACAAAACAAACATACATACATACAAACGACAGATAAATGCAAGTGGGTTCACTGGATCTCTACATGACATAGTAATTATTTCACGCACTCCTCCTATGTCAAGAACTGCACCCAATAAGATGATTACAACAATGAGCTTCTGAAGTCCATTAGATACTGGCAGTAAAGGGACTGAGGCCATTTCTGCACTAGACGGTTATAACGCTATTTTTCCACTTTCAACATCCTATGGAATTCTGAGGTTTGCAGTTTCGGGAGGGGCCTCAGGCTTTCATGTTGAAAGTAGAATAATAGGGCAATAACAGTTTAGTGCGGAAATGGCATGTATTAAATTTGTAGCTAATCAGAAACTGGAGAAGAAGCAGAACAAGACAGGGACAAGGACTGTGAGAAATCAGTCCAAGAGATCTGTCAAACTGATAAGCCAAATTATGTCAAAATCATAATGAAACATCTTGAAAAAAGTAAGATATAGAAAGGTGAGCTAGATAAAGAAAACCTTGGCCAGGTAAAGAAAGCAATTGACACTGGCGGAGGATACAGTTGTCACAGTGACTTAATGCTGAGAAAGTGACACAAGAATTATGCATCTATTCCAGACACAGTTATGATCACATCTACACACACACACACAGAAAAAGTTCTGAAGCAGCTGAAAACTGTTTTCATAAGAAGAAGAGGCAAGGGTGTTTGGAGTCCTTCCAGGTATAATTTTAATTTACAATGAACACAGCAGCTTGTTAAAAGAGATTTGTTTTTGTCTCTGCAGGCTGTTCATTACACTGAAAGTGTATCATATCAGAAGTACTCTTGACTTTGATGCCCCAAACTGAGTGCTTCATTAAGGCTGTGGGAGCTGATCAGCCTTGATTTTCCAGATAGTGTACAAAATCAGAATGAAGCCAATAGGATTCAAAAGAGATCTGGTGCTTTGCTGATGCCAGAAAAGTCTTCCATAGCAACCATTTTAAAACAGCCCCATAAACCCTGAACATTTGTGGTTGAAAGTCTTTATAATTGTTCTTATTTCTTTAATCTATATTGTTGTTAAGGACCACAACATAGCTATTTATAGGTGGTGTTTAACTGCTCATCTTCAACAGAAGACCTATAAAAAAGGTACTGTCAATGATTGGGAATACTATTAACCTAAGACTAATTTCATCCACTTGTGTTGAAATGGTAATAAAATTCTACTCTTCCAAAAGCACATCATTGAACTTACAGCCCTCTAGAGGTTAATGGAATCCTGATTACCATCAGCTCAAATGGTATGGCCAGTGGTCAGAGATGATGGGAACTGTACTAAGATAACACTCAAAAGGTTCCTCACACCTGATAGGTTTTGCCTTGTAACTTGCAAAGATTTTAACTGGCATCAGTCCCATCAGTCAACCTGGTGAAAATGGTGAAACTGAACTGAACTGAGTTCATTAACTATAGCTGTGTGTCCTGTAGTATGCTCATAGTAAGCTTGCCTTATTTTGTTCAATGGGATTTAGTAATAATTGTGTTAAGTTGCACTTGATACAATAAATTTCAGATCGCCCCTAGGATTGCTAGGACAAAGAGATACAATAGATTATTCCCATTTTTTAAAATAAAAACACCTCACCAGTCACTTGGAACTGAACAGTTATGGGCAAATTAACTTACTGCATATGTTGTAGATACTTTCCCTGATATGGCTTATTGTTATTATTACTACAGCTATTCTTAGTGCACTAAATTAAATTAAAGCTAAATTTATTTTTTCTCATTAATCCACATTTTTAAAAAGTCCAGAGTTGCAACTTACAGTCCTCTCTCCACATTTATGGATTTGACTTTTGTTAAAAACTAGCACAAGGTTTCCCCACACCCTGCAATTCCCTTCCATTTTGCATGGAAATGGGAAGTGGGGAGCTCTAGAGGGGAAAAAGAAGGCTGACGCGAGGCTTCCCTCACCCCTTTCCCTTCTGTTTTGCATGAGAATGGGAAGAGACAGCCCTTGAAGTGAATGAGACGGAAGGGTGAAGAGGAGTTATTCACGTTTTTTCCACTTCTGCAAGGGTTCTGAAGCCTGGAGCCTTGCAAAAGTGGAGGGACCACTGTAGATCACACTAAGTATAACTTGCAGGTTCAGTTAGCTGTGCTGAATTTCTAAGAACAGAGTTACTGTGGACAACTTATTTTTATTTATACCTTGCTTTTCTCCTGGCCCTTACAGCTGCTTCAAAATATTTGTAGCTATTTAAATTATAGTTGCTGAATAATAAGGAGAAGAAACTCTACAGTTTCTCAAAGTTATTCCTTCTACAAATGCCTTAAGAGCTAAAGGATAGAATTAAAAGCAGGTTTTGAGAGCCCTGCTGAACAAGGGAGAAATCCAGCAGGTCCAAAATGCTGTGGCCAAACTGACTGGGGTTGGTTACAGTGAACACCTAACTCCACTGCTGCAACAATTTCAGTGGCTATCAAAGTGCTAGTTATGACCTGTAAAGCTCTAAATGGCTTTAGACCAAGACTGTCAATATGACCCTGCCTAAGTTTTAAAATGTTTCCTTTGGTCCCACCATCATCACTGGCACCTTTAGTAAGGACACAGGAGAGACCTTCTCAGTGGATTTTCCCAGGTTTTGGAATTCTTCCCATGCAAGACTTGGTTGGCCCTTCTCTGCCCTCTTTCCACCAGCAGGCAAAGACCTTTCTATTCAAATAGCCCTAACTGACTATAGCAGAAGGATTTTTAACGGTGCACATGTTATTTTTATTTTCTTTAGCCTGTCTTTGAAGTGTTCTAAATTACTTAATTTTGTAAGTCACCTCAGGTCCATGCTGGCAGAAAGGTGGGATCAAAATTAAATCACTATGTAACATTTTTATTGCACTACTATGTTTGGGGTATGTGTTACAGCTAACAGATGGTGCACTTCAAAATCTATTCTAGTACCTTTGTAACAGTTGCAGGTGAGATGACGAAAGGAGCCCTTGGGTCAATAGCCTCTAACTTCATGTTCATGGAGAACGAATGAATTCCAACAACAGGCTTGTCCTAAAAATGGCAACATGAAAACAGTAATTACCATTGAGGCTCTTGGCACAGAAAATCATTGAGACAGAAACCTGTTCATAGCAGAATGTGAGACATACTGAATATTGTCTACTGCCACCAAAAACAAAATAAACACACATACAAAAAACACCTTATCCTTTAACAGTTTAATAACAGTCACACCAATGCAGTCTGGCATTTTAAAGTCACTGGGCTTACAGGAAACCAGCAAATCAAGCTGGCAGCAACTCTGCCTTTATTCAAACAGGCAGGACATTCTATTTTCATGTCAATGAGGCAGGGATTTGACATAACACTTTTCACCTAAGAAAGTTTACTTTGTAGTATAATGAAGGCAATAGGCCAGCATGATACTGTGGCTTCAGTGTTGAACTACAACTCTGGAGACCAGGATTTGCATCCCCACTCAGCCATCGAAACCCGCTGGGTGACCTTAGGCAAATCACACTCTCTCAGCCTCAGAAGAAGGCAAAGGCAAACAAATCCGGCCAAGAAAACTCTGTGATAGGTTCACCATAGAGTCACCATAAGTGAGGAGATATGTAGCAAGAGCAGTCAAAGAATATAATGCAAAATCTTACTAAATAATATCAGTAAAACCTCAGGGAAAACCCATCAGTACAACCATAATACAAATTTATGCTCCAGCCACAGAGGCAGAAGAAGAAGAAGAGACTGAAAGAATCTATGATGGAGTTAGGAGCAAACTGACCACACAACAAAACAGTACATGTTAATCATAAACAGTTGGAATGCAAATACTATGACAAAAACCAATTGTAAGTTATTGAAGAACAATTATGTTAAGATATGGAATGATATTAAGAAAGATTTACAAAGGTGGGAGAACTGTCAATTTTGGGGAGAATCTCAATCATAAAAATGTTTTACTGAGAATGATGTTTCTGTTTCATACAATAACGATTTTTATTAATGATGTGATTATTTAAAAAATAGCAGAGAGACTTACTGAAATTCGTATGGCATGGAAAGAAACTGAAAATTACAAGATGCAAAGCAAAGAAGAGAACTGATTTGAAACTATTTTTTTCTGCATGCTGTTTTGTTGGCTGAAAGACTGGATTATGTTGACGAATAAGAGATTACTGGATTTAGAAAGGCATGAACTGAAGTTTGGGTGGCATGGCTATTTATGATACAATAAAGCTAAAGTGAACGCAGATTTTAATAATGATTTTGTGAGACATGACTTGTTAAGAATATAGAACAGATACAAACCATGGTTATCCCTAAGATGCCTTTGTGGGTCTCAATGCAAGAAACTTTTTAGAGGAAGGAAACAACAGCAAAGGAAAGGTGGGCAAAGTACCAGGATCTTTTGAAATTTGATCAAGATCAATATAGAATAATGTCAAGTGAAAAATTACTGACAGTTACAATAAATATTTGAAAGATTTAAAACTGATAATAAAAAGTATTATTTTGAAAAGAATAAATGTGAATTTGAGATGCACCTATGTACTGATGATGAACATTTTGATTAATTAATAACGCCTATGCACAGAAATGAAAAAGTACTCTCAATTCCAACAAATGAATGGTTTCTGAAATCAACTAATTAGCTGAAATGGACAAACTGTCAACAATGATTAGAGAAAACTCACTGGGGTCATTTTTGAAAGATTGTGAACCTTCGATTGTATTTTGGTGGAATAGTGAGAATAACATGTTAACTGTAGGTTTTAGCAATTAGGTCTAGTTAACTTGAAGAAGTCCATAGGAAGTATATAATCAAAGAAGTTATCTTGTACAACAGCACTGTTAAGGAAGTAGGAAGTCAAAGTTAATTGTTCCTTTGTTCCTCTCTGTTTGTTTTTCCTTTTTTTCTGTTTTTCTTTTCATTATTTCTCTATTTATTTGTACTGAAAAGTCCTGAAGAGTGAAGAAAGCGGACAGGAAGAAAATAGGTTCATTTGAAAGGTGGTGCTGGAGAAGAGTTCAATGGATACTCTAGACTGCTAAAAAGACAAATCACTGGGTCCTAGAACAAATTAAGCGTGAACTCTTCATAGAAGCCAAGATGACTAAAGTGAGGCTGTCATACTTTGGCCATATCATGAAAAGACACAACTTACTAGAAAAGACAATAATGCTTGGGAAGGTAGAAGGCAGTTGGAAAAGAGGAAGACCGCATTACAGATGCATAGATTCAATCAAGGAAGCCACAGCCCTGAGCCTGCAAAAGACCTTAGCAGCGCTGCTGAGGACAGGGTGGCTTGGAAGCATCTCATTCATAGGGTCACCATAAGTCAATTTGATGGCAGTTGACAACAACAAGAATAATTTTCACTTTCTTTAATGAGAAAGAAGAAGACTGCTGCTCACTCCATTCCCAGCCCTACAGTGTTATTTCTGTAGAGTCACGCTTAACAACTATTTGGAAGACTTGCATGCTACAGAATGCAGCTCTGCAACACAAATGGGGCTTAAATGAGAAGATGTTCAGTAAAACAGAATCTGTATTTCCCCCATATTGCCTTCAAGGTACAACTAAAAGACCAATGTGCTTTGGATTAGTTATATTTTTGAGACTGTGTACTGTACTATATCCTAGAACTTTATCTGAAGAAGAATGAAGAGTGGTCTTCAAACAGTGCCATCTGAAAACCATGTGAAGACATTAAAACAAGCATAGTCTCTGGGAAGGTGCACCAAGGACAATGCAATATAAGCAGGTCTCCCACTCTGCAAACAGAAAAAGACATCCACTCTCAGAGGGGGTGATTTAACCTGTGATTGTCCCTCCCAGGTCTCACAGTAGATTCCACAGCCTTGATCTCTCCAATGTTGGAAATGATGAGGAAGAGGTGCACTATGCTGTCCAGGACAGGCTGTGGACCCAAAGGACTCCTGATATGCTTCCACTAGGAAGCAATCTATACCAGCCTTAAAGGGTGTTGTTCTGTACCTTCAAGTTATTTTCAACATAAGGCAACACCATCACAGGGTTTTCATGGCAAGATTTAGGGTTTTGCCATTGTCTTCTTCTGACTGAAAGCCAAGGTCACATGGTGGGTTTTCAGGACTTAAG